>CALYLW010000399.1:0-527767 GCA_944989445.1 Ampullaceana balthica
TCAGACCTCTTCAGGTCTTCGGCACACTTTCATTAACTTTGATTTCTGAAGTTAGACATGACCCGTGCTATTCCCTATAAGATATGAAAAGGTTGAGGCTCTTGAAAGCCAAACGTTACATTTTCATCTGGGAAATATTTTTCAATGTAAAAAAAAACAACCACCTTTTTTTTCCAATTATGCAACTAGTCGCATACTTATAACCATAATCATAATTTAGAAAACTCTTTTCTCAGTTTCAATTGTTGAGATAAAGTTCTATGTACATGTCTGTAGTCACGTGTGATTTCAGTCTATTGTTAAATTTATAGTAAAATGTGTCTTTAAGCCTGTGGTCAAATCTGTGTCAGTCTATAGTCAAGTCTATTGTTAAGCATGTAGTCAAGTCTATTGCAAAGTCTGTAGTTGTGTGGTCAAGTCTGCAGTCAAGTCTCTTGCCAAGCGTGTAGTCAAGTCTATTGCCAAGCATGAGGTCAAGTCTATTGCTAAGTCAGTAGCTATGTGTTCAAGTCTGAAGTGCTGGTACAGATTGAACCCTAAATAACTTTACCTTAATCCATAGAGTTCCTGGTGTACTCGAGCAGTTTCCAATTTGTTGTTCGTGCCGCTGTTGGTAATGGTGGTCCACACTCAAGAGCAACGAGATGGGGGGGACATGGGAGACAAAGGGGACGTTGTACAGGGCAATCGTTGTGGGAATTTGAAAACTGTGACCTCTACAATTTTTCAAAAGCATTTTTCCGCTGCACAAGTGACAAAAAATATTGGGTGATGTTTTCAGTCTGAGGTAGCGGTGGCTGAGGTTGAAGCAATGTTCGTTTAGGACGGCGTCCGATGATGTGCAAGTGGCTTCAAAGTTTTTTTCAAACTGGTCGCTGCAGTCTCTTGGTGCCAACTTGGATTTTGGCGGTAAAAATTCCACCTGGCAGAATTGCTTTTTGACCCGCTTAGACGCCGCTTCGAAGAAATCCAGTTCAGTCGTGACCATGTAGATGTACTGATAATGTTTACATGAGACTTCCAAAGACCAGGCACTGGCCATCTTTTTGAAATCAGACTCAGTGTTACTGAGACTGTCCTCTCTTTCCACGGCTATTTGATACCCGTTACAAATGGCGCAGAATTTGTTGGCGTAAACTATTCCATAATTTATGTCGAGGTATGGGGTGACGTCATGCAAGGTTTTCGTGTTTGGACGTCTGCACTGTTGGATGGTGACGTCACGAGCTTCTTTGTTTACATCTGAATTGGTCCAGTTTTCTGTAGGAGATGAACTGACAAAGTTAGGATCGCAGTCGGAAATTGTGTAGAAGCTGTCCATTGAAGGATCAGACGTCAACCGCTGACATTGAAACATGGCTGAATGTGGCAAGATGTCTGAGGAGGCGGAGACCGGCGCTGTGAGAACCCCATCGGTCCATGTGGGACAGCACGTGTCGTAGATATGACACGATGACAGACAGTCACACTGAAAACAATTCTCCCACCCACACATGTGTAAATTTAGATTTACCTGTTGCCCGTCTCTACAAACCATTCCACAAAAGTCAACATGAAATTCTAACCAGTTGTCCGTGGAAGAGTTCCAGTGAACCTCCCATGACATAACAGTGCACATGGCCTGGTACAACATGAACAAACAAACGAACACAGCTGACATATCGGCACAGTATCAGCGGATGTCACGAGGTATGAACTGTCTAATTCTGTTCAAGTTTGAAACGATTGTACATTTAAATATTTCCAGAAGATAGGAAATGATGGTGGGCTGTCGAACGAGGCAGTGAAGTCGACGCAGTGGCTTTTAACCGACATAAGAGGGGACAACAAAAAACATGACGCTTAGACATAACGGCAAGAGAGGGCGACAGAAACAAGAGAGGTGGGTGTTAATCGGTGGACAAGTTACTCTTTGAACATGGGACGGGGGGGGGTGGACTAATACTCCGTTACTTCGTGCACCGACACGGAGTAATGAAATCAAAGCGTGCAAAATTCTCTTGACCTGAGCATCTCAAACTTTTACAGTGTCTTAGCAAATCCAAATATAAATAACCCAATAGCTAAAATGCAACCTGCCACACAAACCAATAAAAATAACCATCAAAAATCTAATCACACTAATAATCAAATATTTACAAAACGCTAATAATGAATTTCTAAATTATAAAAAAACAAAGTTACAGAGTTAAAATTACTGATAAAAACAAAAGAACCAGACATAATTGTTGTTTCTGAAACTTGGTTAACCACAACATTTATAACTCAGAAATTTTTAACAGCAACTATATTTTTTAGAAAAGATAGGCCAGACGATCATGGAGGAGTGCTACTTACAATAAAATCAACTATACTGTACTAGGTTGTGCTGCGGGGCCCACTTTTTTAGGGCGCCAACGGCGCCCACCTTTTTCAAAAGCCAAAGTAACTTATCTTTGTATGATAAATACGAAATATTCCTGAAATGTACACAAAGTATTTTATAATTAACAATAGTCAAATCCTCTTTTTACATCGTTCCCTTTTCCAAAATTAAAATATGAGCTAAAATAATGACGTCATATAATATCTTTTTACAGCAAGAAATTTTAGAAAGCAGCGCACCAAATTACTGCACTAAAAAATAACTATTTTCGAACGTCCACATGAAATTGTTCAATTAATAATAGTTTGGAGGGTGTTTAATGTTAATCCGGAAACCAAAATGATTATGATTTTTAAGTCTATATATTCAAAAAAAGGAGAATGATGTCCCTTAGCGTTAGGCGTAAGCCATAATTAAGGGTAAATATATTATATATATATATATACTATATCATAGCTGAAGAAATTACAACAAACCAAATCTTAATATAGAGTCCGTTTTTAAAAGAAAATAGTTACACAGAACTCAGCACCACTTATTGTAGGCAGCATATATTGACCACCCAATACAAACCTAGAATATGTGAAGGATCTTTGTAGTCAACTAAAATTCATAAAAGAAAATCATAAAAATGCTGTACTTTACTTTGCATTATGGAGGAATTAAATCTTCCGGATTTAAATTGCAAAAACTGTGCAATAGATAACCATCAAACTAATTTAAAAAATTATTAACGAACACAGTATTAACACCATAAATCTAGAACAGATAGTAAATAAAGCAACAAGAAAAAAAAACACTAGATATATTTTTAAACAATTAGACCTGGACTAGTGATAGATTGCGAAATAATTCCTGAAATGTCCGACCATGATATTGTTAGGGTAAACAGTATTAGTAAACAATGCATTAAAAACTAAGATATGTAAGATACATAGAAGAATAAATGTAATTCATTTACACCAATCAGCGGCCAATTTCCACAAAATTTCTTAGGTAAATTTAACACAAAGAGCCCAGTAGAAGAAATTAGAAATGATATAAAAACAAATCTAAAAACTAAAAGCTATACTGGATGAGTATGTTCCAACAAAACTAACGTCAAATAAAATTAACAAATGCTGGTTCAATTCTAAATTTTAAAAAGATATGCAAACAAAAAGAGAACTTATTACAAAAATTTAAGGCTACCAATTTAAAAAGGATATTATACAAAAAATATTTAAATATTAAACACTTGACACAAAAATTAAGTCGAAACTTCCAAAATGAATATATGAATATGTAAACAATGTAGATTCTAAAGATAAAAATAAAAACTTATGGTCTTTTATCAAATCTGAAAAAATGGAACCTACAGGAATAGCCACACTAAAAGGCCCAAGTAATAAAAACCTATAATGTTAATGAGACCAAAGCTAACATCCTTAACACATATTTTGAATCATCATTTTCGGCCTAAGGCGTCAAGAAAGTTTTAATAAATTTCAAATAAAATGGAAGAAATAGGTAACATAACTGCAGACAAGATAGGTATACATTAGACCACATACGCTCCTAAAAAACTTTAAAATAAACAAAGCCACTGGTCCAGATGAATTGCTTGCAATGTTATTAAACGAACTAAACTAAGCAATGAACTGTCCCCAATCCATGTAGTTTTTTTCAAGCCTATCTAAACTAGGGAAAAGTGCCCCAGGATTGGAAATTAGCTTAAGTAACTCCCCTCTTTAAGACATGTGAAACAATTTTCATACGAAGGAGATGACGACGGACCTATTCAGGATCCAAAAGACAAATTCAAAGTAAACTTTTACTTCGCTGTTCTTGACACGGCAATACAATCGGTTGAAGAAAGATTCACTCTGAAGCAAAAATTTAGTTCGGTGTTTGGTTTCCTCTATGATGTTCACAGTTTGCAGAATAAAACTAGCAAGGAAGTTATGGAAAATTGCTTGAATCTTGAGAAAGCGTTGCTACATGGAGACTCCAAAGATATTGATGCAGTCAGTGGCGTAACAAAGGGTTGGCATCGGGGCAGTTGCCAAGGGCGCCAGCTCAAAAGGGCGCCACTAAATCTCTAATTTTTAAATTTGTATTTAATAAATGCAGTCGGACCTCTCTAACTCGAACTCAAAAGGAACTGAAAAACAAATCGACTTACGGAGTTTTTGAGTTAAGGAAAATGGCGTAATAGGGAACAGCCATGTTCCTAGTAGGCTTGACAGGAAAGAGAGGCGGTGTCTATGTTTCACATGGAAGGAAAACAACTTGCTTTGACATGCCGACACAAGCCCGTGAGAGGAGACACCGTTCCTCCTCTACCCCACTTTAATCCCTCCACAGTGGGATTGGGGAATAAGATTTTTCTTTTTAAGAGTCACAGCATGCAGTAAAGGGACGCGAATTAGTTAACACTCCTTTTTTAGATTAGATTTTACGTCCATTTACGAGGCTCTACGGAACACGTGTTCTGAAATGTCACTCGAGACTAATAACCAAAACGCCTTGGGCAATTCGACTAAGAGAGGTTGAAAGTAAAAAAATCTTGGAGTTATGGAGATCTATAATAAATTAGTCTTATGGAATTTTGCTGGGACCTGACAATTAATTCGATATAGGGAGGTTTTCGACTTAGGGAAGTTCGACTTAGCGAGGTCCGACTATATTTCACTTTTATCCTCGATAACAATTTAAACAATTATAATATTTTTATTATGTTTGTGGCCTTTTCGGGGCTTCTTATCATACAAATGTCAATATGATATTACAGTACTTTCTTTTAAAATGAAAAATCTTACTATCCCCATCCCACTGTAGAGGGAGTAAAGTGGGGGAGGAGAGGAAAGGTGTCTCCTCTCACGGGCTTGTGTCGGTATATCAAAGCAAGTTGGCTCCGTTCATATGAAACATCACCGCCCCTCTTTCCTGTCAAGCCTTCTAGCCGCTATGGCTGTTTCCCCCCTCCCCCTCTCAATATCAACATTGTCCTTCATTAATCTGTGCCTATTACGCCAGTTTCCCTAACTCGAAAACTCCGTAAGTCCATTTTTCCCTCATTGACTTCGACTTAGAAAGGTCCGACTGTATTAGCAACCCGCCAATACGCCAGCCATCGGAAGTGCTTAGATGTAGTCGGTGGAGTGTTACTTAAATTTACTTCTAATTGTGAGTTTCTATCGTTATATATGAGATAATGAGTATGACACATTGACACTATTGTTTTTATTTATAATACACGTTACTTCAAGTTTTGCTGTAGTCTTTATTAACGCAACAATATCCCGTTTTATCCACCAATTTATTTAGTATTATTTAGTAAATAATAAACTGCAAATTAGTATTGCCCTGTCTTATGGATTTTTATATTCACGTGCATGATTGTCGCTGTCAAACTGCGTAATTATTGTCATAAATAAAATAAGAGAAAGTCAATTATTTTTGCTAACAAATGAAAAAATCGCAAAGGTGAAACGTGTCAATTTATCAAGGGCGCCAAAAATAAATTAGCCAAGGGCGCCAAAAACCTAGTTACGCCTTTGGATGCAGTTGATCTAAGCAGTGAACTGAAAGCCATTTCAAGACGAGTTGCAATGTGTACATCGCCACAGGATGTACTAAACTTTATATTGAAAAATAATATAACAGATAGTGTCGCCAACACTATATTATAATTATAGCTCTGCGAATCCTCTTGACACTTCCAGTTTCTGTGGCTAGTAGTGAGCGAAGCTTCTATAAGCTCAAATTGATAAAAACATATTTGCGAACGTCCATGCTGCAAGAAACACTTGTTGGACTAGCTACTCTGTCAATTGAACATGATATTGCTAGAGACATTGAACTGATGGAACTCGTCTCCACATTTGCTAAAGCAAAAGCGCGAAAAATAAAGTTTTGAAATTACATTACATACGAATATAACATAATATACGATTACACATGTATAGATTCTATTGAATGTAAATACGAATTAAAACAAATGGCAGCATAGCATTCCTTCGTGGTGAAAGTTAATATTAATTAAATAATTAGTTGCCGTGGGCGCAGTGCGACAGGTTCGCCTAGGGTGCCAAATACTCTGGCGCCGGCCCTGGGGGACATGAACCTTCATTTTGATCAACCTTGGAATCCCTCGACAGCAATAATGTTGGAACTTTTGGATGTATTCAACATTCATCAACAAATTGATAAACCCACACACAATCGAGGACACATAATTGATTGGGCATTACACAGACCTGACGATTGCCTTGTCAAACCAGCAACCGTTACAGAAGAGCTGTCCTCGGATCATTTTTGTGTTATATGTGAACTTATTTTAGTACCCCCCCCCCTTCCTCCCACAAAATTACGAGAGCTTCGCAATCTACTTTTTCTTATCTTAATGACAACTCTCTTCTAAGTCCCAATCAGTCGGCCTACAGACCTTCTCACAGCACAGAGACCACCCTGTTAACGGTAACAAATGACCTTCTACTCGCACTAGACAGTGGGAAAATCTCTATATTGGTCCTCTTAGATCTTTGTGCTGCTTTTGACACAGTTGACCATCAAACATTGCTAAAAACCAAGCGAAATTATTTTGGAATTTCTGGCTCAGTTCTGGCTTGGTTTCAATCATACTGATCAAACAGATCACATGTGGTATCAGTAGATGGCTTGGATGACTTTCAGCAAGCTTAAACTGAATGATGACAAGACAGAAGCACTCCTAATCTGCAACAATAAATCACGCAGTACTTTGTCTCTTCCGAATTCTATTCAGGTGGCTAGTTCTGATATACTGTTAAAAACATCGACTAGGAATCTTGGCTACTTTATTTCTGACAATATGTCTACCAACAACTTTATCAATCACATCTGTCACTCTGCCTACACTGTCATTCATCAGATCATCTCAATTCTTCATTACTTAACAGTTAGTGCAACAAAACATCTAGTCTGTGCTCTTGTACTAGCTCGTATGGATTACTGCAATTCTCTTCTGTCAGGTGCGCCAAAACAATGCATTGAAAAACTTCATAAAGTTCAAAATTCAGCTGCCAGATTAGTTCTAAAGGCAACAAAACATGACCATATTACGCCGCTACTTTATTCACTTCATTTGCTACCTATACAAGCCCGAATTGATTACAAACTGGCCGTTCTCTGTCACAACTTCTTTTCTGACTCACGCCCTTCATATCTTACTGAGTTTCTGTCGGTCTACTCACCGAGTCGTAGGCTACGCTCTTCTGCAGACACACGCATTCTCTGTGTTCCTAAGACACGAACTAAAACATTTGGCGAAAGGTCATTCTCTTTTTGTGCAGCCAAACAATGAAATTCTCTACCATTACACATCCGGAGTATTTCATCTACCAAGCCCTTCAAGACTGCACTTAAGACGCATCTTTTCAAAATTTATTTTCAAAATTAAAGAAACAACATTTATTTTTAATGATTAACGTAGCTTATGTGTATTGTACTGTCATGTATGTGGTTATTATGATAAGAATGTTATTTAAATTATTATATGTATATTATTATCTCCATGTAAAGCGCTGTGAGCCCGTCTCCTTGCTGGGATACAGTGCTATAAACATTATCAATTTATTATTATTATTATTACTTACTGTATCACATATAAATTACTAGAACACATACTATATAGTAGAATAGTTAAACACATTGCCCACATCAACACGGCTTTAGAAAAAACAGATCATGTGAAACACCACTAATAGGTTTAATAGATGATCTGTCAAAAGGCTTAGAAAAGAATGATCAAAAGCATTTGACAATGTTCACCACTTTAGTTTACTCAAAGAACTTAATTATATTGGAATCTCAGGTCCCTTACATCACTGGATCCAAGACTTCCTTTTGGCTAGAGAGCAAACTGTAATAATTAATGTATCTAAATCTGCACCAATAAATGTTAACTCAGGAGTTCCACAAGGAACTGTGCTAGGTCCCTTAGTCTTTTTAATTTATGTAAATGAATTACCCAACAACATCTCAACAGGAACAAAAGTTAGGTTATTTGCTGATGATTGTGGAATCTATAGAACAATTAAATCAGAACAAGATAGCAAACATTTTACAAAAAGACAGATGAATTGATAAATGGGAAACTAACTGGAGTATGTCTTTCATTTGAGAACAACAATATCTCAAACGATATTGTTAGACATCGCTATATTAGTAATTGAGTATGAACTCAGTAACAACATTCCGGGCGAACTGATTCAGGCAGGAGGTGACCCGTAATAAACATCTCAACTAACATGTGCAACAAGATCTGGCAGACAGGAAAATGGCCAACCCCCTGGACGCAATCGCTGGTTATCACGCTCCCAAAAAAGGGTAATCTACAGATGTGTCAGAACTACCGTACAATCAGCCTGATTAGTCACCCCAGCAAAGTCATGCTTATGATCATATTAAACAGACTGAAACCACAAGCAGAGCAAATCATTTCAGAAGAACAGGCGGGCTTCAGAGCAGGAAGAAGCACAATGGAGCAAATCTTTAACCTGCGAGTGCCCTGTGAAAAACATCTCCAACACCAGAGTGAGCTCTATCATGTCTTTATAGACTTGAAAAAAGCGTTCGACAAAGTGTGGCATGCGGCACTGTGGGCAACGATGCACAAATTCAACATTAATGCAAACCTCATTGAAGTGATCAAGAACCTATACAACAGAGCAACCAGCGCAGTACTCTTCAACAGCAAGCTGGGAGATTGGTTCAAGTTCACTGTTGGTGTCAGACAAGGATGCTTACTTTCCCCCATCCTCTTCAACCTCTTCCTTGAAAGGATTATGACACATGTGCTAGAAGACTATGTCGGAACAGTCAGCATCGGAGGGAGAAGTATAACCAACTTACGCTTCGCCGATGACATAGGCGGCCTAGCTGGTAGCGAGGACGAACTAAAAGAATTCCTTGCAAAGCTAGAGAAAACAGCAAAGGCGTACGGCATGGAAATCAATGCAGAAAAGACCAAGGTCATGGCAAATAGAAAATTCACAAGTGAGATTCGGATAAACGGGCAAAAACTCGAAGAGGTCTCCACCTTCAAATATCTAGGGGCCATAATATCCGACGAAGGCTCAAAACCAGAAATTCTTGCCAGAGTGGCCCAAACAATGGCAGCATTGAGTAAACTAAAGCACATCTGGCAAAGCAAGAAGCTCTCCCTGAGATCAAAGATCCGACTAATGCGCTCTCTGGCGATGTCGGTCTTCTTGTATGGTTGTGAGGCTTGGGACGCTCACTGCAGACCTCCAAAGAAGAAGCAATGCGCTAGAGATGAGATGTTTCAGAAAGATATTGAACATCTCCTACACAGCGCACATCACAAACGAAGCGGTCCGCAACACAATAAGTACTGTCATTGGCCCCTACGAGGACCTTCTCACCTCCATTAAGAAGAGGAAATTACGATGGTACGGACACGTGACAAGAACTGGAGGTCTCGCAAAAACTATATTGCAAGGCACAGTCCAGGGAGGAAGGAAAAGAGGCAGACAAAAGAAGAGATGGGAGGACGATATCAAGAGTGGACCGGCCTGTCATTCAGCGACTCTCAAAGGGCAGCACATGACCGGGACAAATGGCGTGAGATAGTGAGCAGTTCACGATGGTGACCCAACGATGGGTTAAGGGATAGTTCAAGTTCAGGTTCGTTAAAAAAAATTGTAAGAATCATGCTCATGTTAACTTTTTTTAATTTAAAAAAAATTCTTTAAGAAAAAATTAAAATATTTGATTGCTTGCAATTTATTTAATGAGGTTTTCAATGGCTTCACACGTGGTACGATATTAGAGTGCAGCCTTACACTAAATACATACTAAAATGTTAATAAAAGAAACCGTAAAAAAAACAAGTTTTTAACTATAAATCCTTTATATACGAGAAATAAATAAAAGAATGTACATTATAATACGCAGCGCACGACAATCCAAAAATCAAAAATTTTAGTTATGTCTCCTAAAACATGTTTAATATAATGCGCACCGATCAGGAATATATTTTTTAAAAATTATCTGTCATAATCCTTTCAAGGAAGAGGTTGAAGAGGATGGCCTGTGATGACAGCACTGGTGCATCTGACACTGCCCAACTTCTTTTTTTTTAAAGGAGTTAACGATGACATGTGTGTGAGTGAAGAATTACTTGACCTTTCAGAGTTTTAAAGACCAAACATGGGGAAACATTTATTATCTTCCGTTTGTTCTGCTGTCAATGACATTAAACTACCATTGAAAAAATATCTGGAATTATTACCGATGACTGATGGTGCTCCTGTCATGATTGGTGAGCATAGTGGACTAACAACACTTGTCTGCTACAAAATCAGCAAAGATGATGGCAAAGCTTTTAAACGGCACTGTATCATTCACCAACAAGTTCTGTGTGCCAAACATCTTTGATGTGATCATGTCATTAAGCCAGTGATAAAAGCTATAAACTCTATTCGCTCTAAAGCCCTGTTTCACCGGCAATTTCAGCAGTTTCTTCTTGACATACAGGGAGAATACGGAGATGGTGTGTATCACAATGATGTAAGGTAGCTCAGTCGGGTACCGCACTTGAGCGCTTCTACGCACTTTAAAAAAAGAAATTGGGGAATTCATGGAAGATAAGGAACTAACAATTCCAGAACTATCTGATACTGCTTTTCTGGCAGATTTTGCATTTTAGTTGATATGACAAGACATCTAAAAGTTCTTTATACAAATCTTTAAGGGCACAATGCAGTGGTAGGCAAATTATATTAACATATAAAGCCCTTTGTAAACAAGGTGCATTTTTTTCAAAGGCAACTGTATCAAATGTCACACATTTCCCGTCAATACAGGAAATCATGACAAGTTTTCCAGAATTAAGCTTCAATGAGCAAATGCAGAGGTATGTTGCAGATATCACATCCCTGTCTGATGATATTTATAAAGAGGCTTTCAAGGGCTTGCAACTATTGAAAAAGAAATAATGTTTTACCATGTTTTTATTAACTTGCTTTCGTGTCTGTCTTGTATATCTCTCTTTTGCCTTTTAAATTATAAATCTTAGATTTTTATATCAAACACACGTCCAACGTTTTTAGTCATATTAATATAAAGTACTTTAACTTATAAGCTTTAAATTATTTTCTTCTCTTTAGTCCACTTATAAAAACGTGGTTTTTAAAAAAATCTTTATTTACCTCTATTTATTACCACGTTTTTTATTAACCTGCTTTCGTTCCTGTCTGTCCGCATTGTCTTTGTTCCTGTCTGTCAGTAATTCTTCAAATTTTACAACGTAAAATTAAACAACTTCTGATGGCCCTAGAGATCTCAAAATTTTACCACAGATAGACCTTGGCTGACAATACATTGTATCAAAATTTTAGATCGATCAAATGTACCGTAATTAAATTAATGCATTTTTAGTTAATCTCTATATAAGCATCTGTATCCGTAACCTGTTGTTAAATTTCACGTGCCGAGTTCACCCCGTAACCTTATCGCCGTGGTATTAAAATGTTGGGATGGCGCTGATGAGGTGTTTGGTAAAATAAATAGAGGTAAAAAAATATTTTTAAAAACCATATGTTAAACCTCGTAAGCGGGAAGTTCAGTCAGTGAAGAAAATTGAATAAGAAAGCAGTCTTAATATGAATTAGAGTAGTGTTTTTGTTTTTTTATAAGTTTACTAAAAATAATAAAATAAATAGAGGTAAAAAATATTTTTTTAAAAACCAGCTTGTTATAAGTGGACTAAAAACGAACAAAATAAATAAAGGTAAAAAAAGGATTTTTTTAAAACCGCGTTCTTATAAGTGGACTAAAAAGAAGAAAATAATTTAAAGCTTATAATTTCAAGTACTTTCATTTAATATGACTAAAAACGTGGGGCGGGTGTTTGGTATAAAAATTAAAGATTTAAACTTTAGAAGGCAAAAGAGAGATCTATAAGTGAGAGAATGGGTGAACTCCATATGATAAACCTCATAAGCGGGAAGTTCAGTCAGTGAAGAAAATAGAATAAGAAAGCAGTCTTAATATGAATTAGAGAAGTGTTTTTGTTTTTTTATAAGTTGACTAAAAATAATAAAATAAATAGAGGTAAAAAAGGATTTTTAAAAACCATGTTTTTATAAGTGGACTAAAAAGAAGAAAAAAATTTAAAACTTATAAGTTCAAGTACTTTAATTTAATATGACTAAAAAACTTAGGTGCTTCAAAATCCCATTCTACTTTAGAAATACACACACGATATGTGTTTGGTATAAAGATTTAAGATTTATACTTTCGAAGGCACAAAAAGAGATCTATATATAAGTGAGAGAATGAGTGAACTGCATATGTAAAACCTCATAAGCGCCAGCCCCACGTTTTAGTTATATTAAATCAAATTACTTGAACTTATAAGTTTTAAATTATTTTCTTCTTTTTAGTCCACTTATAAAAACGTGGTTTTTAAAAATCCATTTTTAACTCTATTTATTATTACTACGATTTTATTACCACGTTTTTATTAACTCACTTTAGTTCCTGTTTGTCTCTCCACAATTTTTCAAATCTGCCAACGTAAAATTAAACCACTTCTGATGGTCCCAGAGAGCTCAAAATTTTACCACAGATAGATCTTGGATGACAAAGCATTGTATCAAAATTTCAGATCGACCGAATGTACCGTTATTAAATTATTGAACTTTTTAGTTTATCTATATATAAGCATACGTATTATCCGTCTGCTCTTGTTTACATTACATTCACGTGTCGAGTTCACACCAACCCCGATCACATCAACCATGTTTAACATCAAGGGGAGATCAGTCATTTCCAGTCTGTAAATGTTTGTCGGGCAATGCGTATTATATTTGAACATAATCAATACTTCAAAACTCACCATAGCTTACACTTAGACTAAAAAGAATAAATTAAAATAGAAGTAAAAAAAATATTTTTTAAAAACCACGTTTTTATAAGCGGACTAAAAAGAAGAAAATAATATTTAAAACTTATAAGTTCAAGTCTAATTTAATATGACTAAAAACGTGGGGCGGGTGTTTATTATAAAAATTAAAGATTTATAATTTAGAAGACAAAAGAGAGATCTATCAATGAGAGAATGAATGAACTGCATATGTAAACCTCATAAGCGCCCGCCCCACGTCTTTAATCATATTAAATTAGTACTTGAACTTATAAGTTTTTAATTATTTTCTTCTTTTTAGTCCGCTTATAAAAACGTGTTTTTTTTTAATCTTTTTTTTTACTTCTGTTTATTAACTTGCTTTCGCTGTCTGTCCGCAATTTTTTAAATTGCCAACGTAAAATTAAACCACTTCTGATGGTCCCAGAGAGCTCAAAATTTTACCACAGATAGATCTTGGATGACAAAGCATTGTATCAAAATTTCAGATCGACCGAATGTACCGTATTAAATTATTGAACTTTTTAGTTTATCTATATATAAGCATAAGTATTATCCGTCTGCTCTTGTTTACATTACATTCACGTGTCGAGTTCACACCAACCCCGATCACATCAACCATGTTTAACATCAAGGGGAGATCAGTCATTTCCAGTCCGTAAATGTTTGTCGGGCAATGCGTATTATATTTGAACATAATCAGTACTTCAAAGCTCACCATAGCTTACACTTAGACTAAATAAAAAGAATAAATTAAAATAGAAGACACCTGTCCATGTGAGAGCACATCTAGAAGACATGTGGTATCACATTTAGAAAATGTTGTCAATATTTTCACTTCCAACTCGGTGACGTCCGGTACACCGTACCATTTCCAAAAATAATTTTTGAAAGTGAAATTCGCGGCCACTGGTCTAACATTTTTTGTTGTAATTATTGCATTAGTTGCCCAGTGGTCAGACCTCTTCAGGTGTCGGCACACTTTCAGCTTTCAGTAACTTTGATTGCTAAAGTGAGCATTGTCCCTGTTGATCCCTATATATGAAAAGATTGGGGCTATTGAAAGCCATACATTTTACTTTTATCTTGGAAATATTCTTCATAATAAAAATAAAACCTTTCCAAACACGCAATTATTGAATAAAGCGACTAATCGCATAATAATAATAATCATCATCATAAATAGATAACTCTAGATAACTCTTTATAATTTTTAATAGTTGAGATAAAGTTTTATGTACATGCCTGTAGTCAAGTCTGAAGTCAGTCGATTGTTAAGTCAGTAGTCAAGTGTGTTTACAAGCCTGTAGTTAAATCTGTGTCAGTCTGTAGTCAAGTTTATTGCCAATTCTGTAGTAATGTGTGTTGTCAAGTCTGTAGTAAAGTCTATTGTCAAGTCTGCAGTCAAGTCTCTTGCCAAGCATGTAGTCAAGTCTATTGCCAAGCATGTAGTCAAGTCTATTGCCAAGAATGTAGTTAAGTCTTTTGCCAAGTCTGTAGTTGTGTGGTCAAGTCTGAAGTGCAGGTACAGAATGAACCTAAATGTAAATCACTTTACCTTGATCAATAGAGTTCCTGGTGTGCTCGAGCAGTTGCCAATTTGTTGTTCGTGCCGCTGTTTGGTAATGGTGGTCTACACTCAGGAGCAAGGAGATGGGGGGAATATGGGGGACAAAGGGAAAGGGGTACGCGCCACTCATTGTTATCACTCCATTTCTGCGAAATGTACAACTTTTTAAAAGCATTTTTCCGCTGCACAAGTGACAAAAAATACTGGGTGATGTTTTCAGTCTGAGGTAGCGGTGGCTGAGGTTGTAGCAATGTTCGTTTAGGACGGCGTCCGATGATGTGCAAGTGGCTTCAAAGTTTTTTTCAAACTGGTCGCTGCAGTCTCTTGGTGCCAACCTGGATTTTGGCGGTAAAAATTTCACCTGGCAGAATTGCTTTTTGACCCGCTTAGACGCCGCTTCGAAGAAATCCAGTTCAGTCGTGACCATGTAGATGTACTGATAATGTTTACATGAGACTTCCAAAGACCAGGCACTGGCCATCTTTTTGAAGTCAGACTCAGTGTTACTGAGAGTGTCCTCCCTTTCCACAGCTATTTGATACCCGTTGCAAATGGCGCAGAATTTGTTTTTGTAAACTATTCCATAATTTATGTCGAGGTAGGGGGTGACGTCATGCAAGGTTTTCGTGTTGGGACGTCTGCACTGTTGGATGGTGACGTCACGAGCTTCTTTGTTTACATCTGAATTGGTCCAGTTTTCTGTAGGAGATGAACTGACAAAGTTAGGATCGCAGTCGGAAATTGTGTAGAAGCTGTCCATTGACGGATCAGACGTCAACCGATGACATTGAAACCTGGCTGAATGTGGCAAGATGTCTGAGGAGGCGGAGACCGGTGCTGTGAGAACCCCATCGGTCCACGTGGGACAGCACGTGTCGTAGATATGACACGATGACAGACAGTCACACTGAAAACAATTCTCCCACCCACACATGTGTAAATTTAGATTTACCGGTTGCCCGTCTCTACAAACCATTCCACAAAATTCGACGTGAAATTCTAACCAGTTGTCCGTGGAAGAGTTCCAGTGAACCTCCCATGACACAACAGTGCACATGGCCTGGTACAATATGAACAAACAAACGAACACAGCTGACATATCGGCACAGTATCAGCGGATGTCACGAGGTATGAACTGTCCAAACCTGTTCAAGTTTGAAGCGAGTGTACATTTAAATATTTCCAGAAGACAGGAAATGATGGTGGGCTGTCGAACGAGGCAGTGAAGTCGACCCAGTGACTTTTACTGAAATAAGTGGGGACAAAAACATGACGCTTAGACTTAACGGCAAGAGAGGACGACAGAAACAAGAGAGGTGGGTGTTACATTGGTGGACAAGTTACTCTTTGAACATGGGGCGGGGGGGGGGTTAACGTTATGCTTTATTATTCTCTTGTTTTAACAAACTCTCTTTCCTATCTGTCTGTATCAAATCTGGTATGCAAATGTTGCAGCCCCCTCTCATAAGTCGATTTGGCTGGGCCGGGGGGGGGGTTTGCATGCTCCTCCCCCTTTCCATCTCCTTTTCCCTCACTCGAAGTAGACGCCCCAATCTATTGTAGTAAGTCTTAACTCAACATGTATCTGCCAGGATCTTTTAGTTCCATTAAACTACATTGTCTATGAAACATGTCTTGTCCTTAATCTAAAGATAGTCGGTATCTAGCTTCTACACCAGCTAGTTGGAATGTATGTGATCGCAAATGGAAACAATATTTAATTTCAAAAGTGCCCCAAGAGATAAAAGAACTTCGTATGAGGTTAACGGGGAGACAGAAAAGCCGTTAACTTTCAGAAGATGATGAAAACACTGAAGCACGTTGTTAAGATGAGCAACCACAAACGTTCTACAGGGACAAAACACAGGAGGGACATGTGATTTCGTCATACCTTTGCTGCAGGCGAAGAGAAACGGGTTAAGTATTCAGGGAATTAAGTTGTACTTCGCAAAAAGGAGATAACTTCACCATCGAACGACACAAGACGTTTTCGTGTCCATGACTCATGACGCCAGAGTCATAGCTCTCCTGCAACTTAGCGACATAACACACGTTCAGTGGAATAATCGGTCCTCTTTGGTGCTCGAGATATTAGGAGTCTACTTCCATTGAATTCGTGGCAAAATATGTCATTATCTGAAATCTAAGCGGTTTCCTAAATTATATGTACATGTATGTGTATGTGGCATCCTTGGGTCTGCGAAAGTCAACGGCTTTCTCCTCTTAGCTTGCAGCGCTTGGTATGGCTGGAAAGACCAATCCTAGAGTGGTAGTCTCTTTTACACGACCCACACACGAATGCGGGGGGGGGGTGAGAGGGGGGGGGGCAGTATTGCCTGGGCTTCCTTTTCGCTCTGTTTTCAGTTGTTGCCACCCCCCCCCTTGTTTTGCTCCTCGGCTCGTTGTGATTCTTCCTTCACGATATCCCGCCATAAGGATCGATCCCGGTCCTCCCAGTTTTGGATGTCAATGTTGATGGCCTTCATGTCTCTCCTTCATATATTATGTCCATGTATCTGAGACGACGTGGCCGTCCAACCAACATTTTTCCTGTCGCCAGCTGGCTGTATAGCACGTGCTTAGGTATGGGACCAGCTTGACGTGCCCAAGCCAACGAAGGCGTAAAGTATATTTACATATACGTATAAAGTACACCTCATTGAATATTTCATTTTAAAAACGTTCCTGGAATTTTCCAACACGTTATTAATATCACTCAATATTTCTTAATGTTATTAAGACCCACCTTTTAGGTTGTCCAAATGAGCATTTAACAGCGCCCCCCTCCCCAAATCGAAGAGCAATGTCCCCTGGAAAGGACACCATCTTCTTTTAAGATCCATTTTTCTAAAATATCAATGCATTTTCAAACTCATGATTTTCTAAATGTGAATTTATTGTTATTTATTTTGCATGATAATTAGTTTACATTTAATCTTTATTTATTTTGTTTAAATACATGTATATACCTTTTTTTAAAAAAAAACATAAATCAGAGAGATAATAATTTTTAATACAATTTTTTTTTAATTTTATAATAAACTTCATATTTAAATTCAAAGTCTTACAGGTAAACAAATTATGTTATTTACCAAGACAAATAAATTACAATGAATCTTACAAAAAGCATTTCGATAAATTTTTTTGACCTGACTGTGCCTTTTACAATTTTATTAACTAAAAAGTTCTCAGTGATTTTTTATTATTAAAGAATTTCTTTGTTCAGAAACCCTCATCTTTTATTTGGGCACCCTGCTGCTACAGCTTGCCAGACAGTAATGTTCACTGTAGCATCTTGGTGACCCTCCGGATACCCTTACACTTTAGGGTGGCATACAGTGCTTTTTTTGTAAAAAAATAGGTGCCGGTACTCAGCGACGGATTGCCTAACTTTTAACTACCAGTTCGCACCTCGACGCCAGCTAAATCACAACTGCAAAGATACTAAATGTCTAAAACAATTTTATTTTATAATTAACCAATTATAATAAACGTTATAATACAATAAAAGTAATAATTTTTTCTCACAATGAAAAAGGTGCCGGTACGCCGTACCGGTGTGTACCGTCACAAAAAAGCACTGGTGGCATATATATATTTACTTTTATATATTACAAATAGCTTGACGTGGCACTTGAGCGAGCTCAATCCTAGTTAAAAAGTTACAGTAACTTTCAAACCGTTTATCTAAAACTATAATTGACAGTTTATAAGACAAAAAGACATATGTGTGGGTGTGAGTGAGCAAAGATTCTCTCCAAATGAAGTTAAAACTCATCAGTTAAAATCAATAACTAATTATTACAAGAAAATAAAAGTTGGTGTTATAATTCATAGAAAAATTTCAAAAAAATATTATCCCTTATTCCCTTTAAAAATAAATTGTGTAATTTGTTTTCCCTTTAAAATTACTTTTTTTTTAATTTATTTTTTTAACTCATTTTATAAAGTTAAGAAGAGCTCCTCAAAATGGTGTCTGCCAACTATCAATGTACATAAAGTTCTCATTTGCTGGCCTCATTATGTGAACAAAATCAAGGGAGAATATTTTTAAAACTGCAGTAGATCAATCAATGCAGTTGTGCATCATAACCCACTGTACAAGAGAAAAATGATATTTTTAGGACATCACCTCTCCATAGTTATGTGTGCATATATTAAGTATATGGACGGATGATAACTGGGATAAAAAATCTCTGTGGTGTTTTCTTACAGCCAAAAACCATGTTATCACAGTGCCCTGAAATTAAAAAGAAAGATACATTTACTGCACTACTAGCATCCTTTTCGTAACACGTTTATATATATAACACTGTATATATATATATATATATACTAGCAGAACCGTCGTGTATATCAGTAAAAATGAATAAATTTAAAGAAACCAATGAGTGGAATGTTCTTAAAAATTTCTGCCAGAAACCTCCCCGGAAGTGTGAAAAAAATTTTCAAAGAATCATAGCAAACGGATAAATAAATTAATAATTAAATAGCTTACAAAAGTAGAAAGGATATTAAGGGCCCCGGTCCCAAAATGAGGGATAATTTAATTTTTTAGTGCCATTGTACTCAAGCTAAATTTCTCAATATCGTGTAAAATTGAATAGGGAATACAATTATTAACGTGCAGTAAAAAAAGACATTTGGGGCCCCCAGCTCCGAGGGAATGACATTAGGAGTTCAGTGCCCTATAGTAATTTAATATAGGCTCTTAAGTTTGTATATACTAAGTTTGGACAAAATCCAGTTATTTTCTCATAAGCTAACGCTGAAACTAATTTTTATATAACTAATATAGGGGGAAAACTGACATTAAGGGGCCGCGGGGCCCATTCGGATCAAGAGGTACATTTAAAAAACCTCTTCAATTAAATTCAGATTCATCATGGATAGTTTCTCATGATCGTTAAAAACTAAAAATACATACATACATACATACATACATACATACATACATACATACATACATACATACATACATACATACATACATACATACTTTGATTTTTATATATATAGAAGATATATATATATATATATATATATATATATATATATATATATATAATGTTAAATATTCAATCAAAATTATTAAAACATATCCCAAATTCTTAAGTTATTAATGTATTCAATACATTTAAAAGATTGAAATAAATAACTACCATATTTTTGCATATATAACATGCATCATACACAACCTTTTACATACCTGCATATAGGGGCATCTCATATATTATCTTATACTAGGGGTTGTAGGGGTTGTAGGGCGCATATGGCGCCCATTTTTTGTTTGTTTGCCAAAAGCCCAAGTAACTTATCCTTGTTTGATAAATACGAAATATTAAACTTCCTGAAATGTACACAAAGTATTTTATAATTATAAATCCTCAAATCCTCTTTTTACATCGCTCTCTTTTCCAAAATTAAAATATAAGCTAAAACAATGACGTCTTATCATATTTTTTTACGGCGGGAATATTTTAATTTATAATTTTTATTGCACACCTCCTGATGCGCGCCTTGTATATAAATTTAAATATAAGCTCAAAACATGACGTCATAGCGCTACGGATACATACTCCAACCAACCTGTGACTTGGGCTATTACGGTATATTGTACCTGTGACTTGGGCTATTACGGTATATTGTTTACTATTTATTATAGATACTCCTTCTATACAGAAGATTATTGCATCTTCACTTATGGTTTTTGTATAGTTTTGCATTTTTATTAGTTTTGACTGTTGATAGTGTGTTGGTTTTCCTGGTTTTTTTCGGGCAACCAATTCCAAACCCAAATTCCAGACGTAAAGTAGAAAAAATTTTAATGTTTGTGTTCTTGCATATGGAACAAGAAAATGGTTTTATCCCTATGTCTATCTGAGTCTTGTATTAGGTGGAATCTTGAGAAAAAGAGGCTATGCCTAACAGCCGATGTGCATATTTGTCTTGTTATTATTTCTGGATCAGGATCTTCATCATGGATTCTTGTTTAGGTATAGACATTCTTTTAGTCCAGGACATTTGGACTAAGGACAAGCAATGAGTTGCACTGATCTCGCTCCATCAAATTAACAGTCTATGATGGTGATGGGCAATGTTCCCTCTAAAGTTCGTTGGTCCGTGTGGAAACTTAAAAAACTTTTTTTGCAAAGTTGCGCAGCATCCATTTTTTGTGGAATATTTTACCAAATTTGTTGCGCGGTAATTCTAAACTGCTGCACGCCATCGGTCAAATATCTGCGTGGCCGCGCAGCCGCGCAGCTTAAAGGGAACATTGGTGATGCGTCTATCTCTGAACATTTATATAAATTTTGTGTGTGTAATTATGTTTAGGAAGATTTAGAGTGCATTTTATTTTCTGTAGTTTTTTAACGTGTTTGTAAAGCGCTATGCTGATTTTTAATAATATGTTATAGCTTCTGATAGAGCAGTCGAATCTTGTAGAATGTAGAAAAGGACATTGATAATCTACAACAGTGGTTCCCAAACTTTTTTGACCCACGGACCCCTTTTATACTCAAAATTTCCCCACGGACCCCCAAGTAAAAAAAAACTTTATAAATGCATAGTACAAAAATTACAAAAGCAACATTTTGATGAAAAATACGGTATTTATTAAAATTATCACTTTTGTTTAAGATAAAATTGAAGAAAAAAAACTTGGATTAACGTGATGAGATTTTATGAGTGTATTTATTATGCCTGACTCAATGTTTGTGTGTAGGAACCGCAAATCCTCACGAGCACCAATTTCTAGTCATTTATTTTTTATTTTCGTTGTTTTTTATGATGAGGTCAAAACGCCACTGAATCTTTGTTCTACCAAATAGAAAGACAGGAAAACAGTCAAAAAAATTCTGTACAATAACCTTTAATGCATGATATAAAATTGGGTTCTGACTTTGTAACCAGAATTTATGGTATCCTAGTTCAAACAGTGGTATAAGTTCCTCATTTGTGGATATTTCAATAAGCTGCTCCTGTATTAGTATGTATTCATCTGTGTTTGGGATCTGAGTTTGTACATGCGCTAAAGAGCTCAACTTATCTTATCTGTTTACAGACGCTCCTTCTATACAGAAGATTATTGCGTCCTACGCTTATCCATGGTTTGTGTTTAGTCCTGCATTTTTATTAGAGATTTAAATGTTGATAAAGTGTTGGTTTTCCTGGATTCTTCAGGCAACCCATTCCACGCCCGAATTCCGGACGGGAAGAAGGAAAACTTGTATGTGTTAAAAAAACAAAATGTGTTGTAAAAATACAAGTTAAAAACTTGTATTTTTCTACTTATAGTCCAACTGCCAGTCGGAAATGTCCTATAGTGGCAAATGCCTACAAAATATCTGCATGAAGAGCCGTTAAGTTTTGACAGGAGGCAAGCAAACCTTTAACTTTGTGGCAATTTCAAAAGATTTGAAAACTGAAAACATTCTCCTGTTCCTAAGTTTTGTTTGCAAAGAAAAAGATTTGCAACAAAGTCAGATATAACGCTTTTAGTTTTGATTAAATTTAATTGGTTACCTTGTAGTAGTTATAGTTTCAAATTAGTTTTGTTAAAGTTTGGTAAATAATTCATTAATAAAGGATATGTCATTTTTTGAGTTAATTGTGATGCTAATTGTCTTTGTTTTCCAGGAATTTGGACAATGAATCAAAGAGAGTATAAAATCGATTTAAATATGTACTTGATGATAACCAGCGTAATTCTGTGTGAATAAATAATCCATTATAGTCTTCTTCTTCATTTTCCAAACCGTGGTGAGCAAATAATCTCTCATCGAAGCCATTCCTTTTGATTTTATTAACTGCTCTAATGACATAATGTAGTGATCCATGCAAACTTTCACTAAGATTTTTTTGAATATTTTATGTTGATGAATGAATCAATTTTCTGAAAATACATTTGGTACAGAATGTTTTAAATATGCCATAAATTCAAGTGTAATGCTTTAACTTCAAACATTTTTTAAAAATTCAGTAAATAACATTTCACGTTTCCTATCTGTTTCCAAACATTTAGGCATACATCAAATATTCATTAACACCATATTGTAGGCATTGTTTCTTCGGCTCACTCAGTTCTGGATTTACCTATTTGCTAAACAAGCTATAACTTAGGGCCCCTGCCTTCTTGGGGGCCCCCGGAAGTTTTGTTTTCATATTTGTCACTAGACTTCAAAAGGTCCTTAAATAGCTTAGGGCCCCATCAAGTCTAAATCCAGCCTTGGGCTCACTCATTCTCTTATCTGTTGTAACAGACCACTGTTAAGAATTATTAACGTTTTCAATGGAATGCTACAGTAAAGCCCTATTAAAAACATTTGATGATAGGATACAATTTAGATAAATATAACTTCCCGACACATCGAAAAATACCCAAACCTTGCAACCCTCGTAGATTCAAGTTAAAAACTTGTATTTTTCTACCTATAGTTATAGGAATTCGGCATTTCATCTGCATCAAGCTTGACCTTTCAACAAACCAAGTATTTTGATTGGTTATAAATGTGGGAATTACAGTAGTTCTAAAACTTTTTTTTACGTAAAGCAACATTGTATCCATGAAGGATAGCACCCAAGATGGTATTTAATTAGTAGAAAAGGCATGCACATACTATTTTATTTATTATGATTTATTTTAATTTCAATAATAATAAAAATTTATCAGTTTTATTATTTGATTTTTAAACCTTGCGCGGACCCCCTGACGTTGTTCAGGGACCCCCAAATCAATTTTTATTTTCCACGGACCCCCTGAAAGGTCCCGCGGACCCCTGGGGGTCCGTACGGACCACTTTGGGAACCACTGATCTACAATAACAACACCGATATTCAATATCCATGCAGAAATCACCTATGAACCGCTCATAAGCCTACCCCCCCCCCACTTTTTCCCCTAGATTTTGTCCAAAAAGGTCGGCTTGCAAACGAGTATATACGGTTTCTTTGTGTTGCATTTCCAAATTAGATTAAATTGCCTTATATATTATTTAGGCGTGCGGAAATTAAAGATTAATTAATCGATTAATCGTAAATAATTTCATCTATTAAAATTTGATTAAAATTCGATTAACATTTAAGAAAACATTTCTAAAATTTTGTCCAATTTATTAATAATTTATATTTTTTTTTACTAATACTTTTTCCTCGTATTATTATTATTTATTTAGATGTGCATTTATAAACAAAAGGGTTTTCTTCCTTATTTCTTGCATAGCTGAATGAATTTGCTGTGTTACGCCACAAAATTTGGGAGCCATGGAATTACAGCAACTTTACCGATTTTGCAAAATAATAAATCGTGACTTAACGGGATCTATATATGCGTTATAAAAATATAATTAATCAAAATTAATCGATTAATTAATTAATTTTTTTCCCGATCAATCAAAACAAAAAAAAATATTCAGAACCAGCCCTAGTATTATTAGTACTTAATTCTTTGTTCCTCTATCGTCTAGTATTTCTAGATTTAGTGATTAATCTAATGGTGTTACTATTGTCAATATGCTACAGTAATGAATCTGGATGCTTTTATTGAATTTGTTCTAGTTTATCAATGGTTTCTTTAGTGGATGGGCGCCATACAGATGATGCATATTCTAGTACAGGTCTCACCAAAGTACGGTAACATTTTAGTTTTATATTCTCATTACATTTGAAAAAGTTTCTTTTTATAAATGTAGCATGCTGCTAGAGTAGGTTTACTGCAGGACACGCCGGTGGGTCAGTGACACGCTGCCCCTGGTATGTAATGTAATAGTGTACACAATGTGCAGACCGACATAGTGCCCACATAGCGCCGCACCATGTACACCGCACCGAGATGCACTGGAGAGAAGTGACTGGGTGACGTGTGGGTGCGTTTGTGGTTGTTCCGGTTCTAACGTGAAAAGTGTTTGGTTGTAAAATTAGAAAGACAAATAAACCTTGATAAATATAATTCTCCATCTTGTTGTTGACTGTGACATGCTGTATATTAGAAGCCCACACACGGCTACAGTTTGGCGCTGCGAGCAGGGTCACAAGTGAGGATAGTTGTTAAATTAAGGTTATTTGTGATAGATTTTCCAAAGGACACAGAAAAATATGGAACAAGTGGAGCAGCTCCAGATAAACCGGCCTCCAAAACTACCACGGTTTACGGGAGATAATGGAGCGGAGCAATTTGTCAAAGAAGTGCGAGTGCTCCTGCAGTTGCAACCCATGCCCCCTGCCTCAGCAGTCATATGGATCCTGAGCGCCTTAGAGGGACGTGCCCGCCAGGAAATGTTGGACCAGGCACCTGAGGAGATCAACACCCCGGACAAACTGTTGCGTATCTTGGTAGAGAAGTGGGGTGACCCACGTGATGGCACCACCCTGGCCGCCGCTTTCTACAAACGGCATCAGGGCTTAGGTGAGACGGTAGGGGACTATGCGGCCAGTATGCGTAGTCTTTTCGCCTTAGCCAACACAGCACGGAAAGGCATCCTTGCAGATGACACACTGCGGGATACATTTGTCCAGGGTCTACAGCCGGCAGCCTTGCGACGCGACGTGAAAGCCTACACCAGGTTAAACACTGACAGCACTTTCGAAGACGTCGTCAAAAAGGCCCAGAGGTGGATGAGAGAAGATTTCCCGGATGTTGCCGCCACAGCGCAGCTCTCAGCAGCACCTCTCCCTGACTGGGCACAGATGACACAACAACTAATGGCCCACATCGACCAGCAGGTAGAAGCCGTGGCAGATAGGCTCAATCAGTCAATCCAGCAGCACCGAGAGGACATTGGCGCCAACAGTGTCCACTGTCCACCAACACTCAGACAGCCTATCATGGGACAACAACACCTGCAGCCCGCACGCAGACAGTCCCATCAACTCCAGGGACAGCCTCCGCGGGGCATCCTGACCTGCATGTGGTGCAATCGAAGAGGTCACATTGAAGACGAGTGCCAGGCCAAAAAGAGGTACGTGCTAACCAAAATAATACACCCCAACAACATCCTCTGCAGCAGCAGCCCAGACAACAGATGACCCAAAGAAGGCCACCTGTGAACCAGGGAAACTTCTAAACCCCGTTGCTGTCAACAGACACGCAACGGGGAGGTCAACGGGACTCATTGGCACGTGTCCAACCCTGGAGGTAACCCTAAATGGTCACCAGGTGGCGGCACTTATTGACACGGGGAGCGAAGTAAGCACCATCACCGAAACATGGGCATTCCAACATCTTGGCCACCTCACCCTTGAAACCGGCTTCATAACTTTACGGGCCGTCAACGGAGCTGAGGTGCCATATCGTGGAATCATGACTGTCGATGTGCAACTACTAGGGCAGCATCTACAAGATGTCCCGTTCCTCGTTGTCAAGACCCCAAACGGCCTGGTGACCCAAGTACGAAAACAAGAGGTTCCTGTGCTGCTGGGAATGAATGTATTGAAAAGGTGGCTGCCACACGCAAACCAGGTATCACAATTTCTCGAATCCACGGTTCGAGAGATCCGTAGTGGGACACTAAATGAACCAAAGACTGCACGGGTGGCTGAAAGGAGCTTCATTCCAGCCCTGTCCGTAGCCAACGTCCGGGTCGGAAAAATTACGACTTCTCACCCACTGCTGGCATCCCAGGGTGAGGAAACGCTTCCTCCTGGACTAATAGTCATCCCGACCCTGGTAGGCTCATCTGCTGGTCCCTTCGTGCGTGTAGCTAACATGACCGTCGAAGGTGTGTTCCTGGCTAAACGAGCACCAATCGCCCAATTGGAACCGGTGGAGACATTAGAGAACGAACAATAACACTGTGAAATTCAATGTTACTGCTGACGAGATCATAGTTTCGTGTCATAAGTTAGCCGCTGGATCAGGTGAGGTTCCACCAGTAGACATACAAGGTCAGAATCTCACCAACCAGCAACGTCGGCAGCTTCAGGAACTTCTCTGTCGTCGAGCCGCCGCGTTTTCACAAGATGAAAGTGATTTAGGCTACACCGATGTGGTGTTTCACCGCATCCGAACTCATGATGACAAGCCAGTCACTCAGCCTTATCGTAGAATACCCCCAAATCAACTTCAGGAGGTTCAGCAACATATTCGAGGGCTGATTGAGAAGAAGGTGATCACAGAGAGTTATAGCCCATATGCCGCCCCAATCGTTCTCGTGCGTAAACGGGACGGCAGCTTGCGCCTCACGGTAGACTACCGGAAACTAAATATTAAAACTATGGGCGACGCCTACCCGTTACCACGCATCCAAGAAACCTTCGACACTTTGGTGGGAGCCCAGTTCTTTTCAACTCTGGATTTAACCAGCGGCTACCACCAGATAGCCATGCATCCGGGGGACCAGCACAAGACCGCCTTTGTCACCCCTATGGGATTATTCGAATATACCCGTATGCCTATGGGGCTCACTTCGGCTCCGGCAACCTTTCAACGACTGATGCAACGCACCATGTCCGACTTCCTCTTCCAATTTTTATTGGTCTATCTGGATGACCTACTAGTCTACTCCAAGACGTTCGAGGAACACTTGCAACACCTTGATAAACTACTGAGCCGTATAATAGAGACAGGTTTAAAGTTGCGCCCAGACAAATGCCAGTTTTTACGGCGTGAAGTGAACTATCTAGGCCATACCATATCAGCCAAGGGAATTGGCTGTGATGTTTCTAAGGTGGAGGCGGTGAGAAACTGGCCCACCCCAACTACTACAACAGAGCTGCGCAGTTTTGTAGGCTTTGCCAGCTATTTCCGGCGATTTGTAAAGGGATTTGCAGAAATAGCCGGACCACTTCATGATCTTGTCACCCTCGGCAGTAAGGGGTCTAACAAGAAGACGGTTAAAATAGCTGAGCTCTGGGAAGAAAAACACCAACAGGCGTTTGATCGGCTTAAATTAGCTCTCACGGCTGCACCCATATTGGGATATGCTGATTTCACGAAGCCCTTTATTATTGAGACGGATGCCAGTCATGAGGGACTAAGTGGAATACTATCACAAGAACAGGATGGTGCACGACGCATAATCGCCTACGCCAGTCGACGTCTACGACCTACTGAAAGGAATCAGGCCTCCTACAGTAGTTTAAAATTGGAGTTTCTTGCTATGAAATGGGCAATCAGTGAAAAGTTCCGTCACTATCTAATTGGTGCCACGTTCACTGTTTACACTGATAACAACCCATTGGTATATTTTCGCACCGCACCGCTGGGTGCTTTGGAACAACGCTGGGCCGCACAGTTGGCACAGTTCAACTTTGATGTTAAATACCGGCCGGGGAAACAGAATCCGGCAGATGCTCTGTCCAGGCTTCCAGGGGATTTTCAAACGGCCACCGCGGTGCCAGCAGAAATTGCCGTGGCACAGGAAACACAATGTCAGAAGCTGGAGGCCGCCATGCCAAACGGAAAACATACAAGGCCCGCGGGGGAAGAATTAGTCCTCAAGACTGAAGGGAATACTTTTCTACCTCGATGGTCCAGCAGCGAATTGATTTCAATGTAGACAAATGATAAACATATTGGTCCGCTGCTGGATTCATGGCCAGAGCGCCCCCGACCAGGTCAGGGAAGCAGGACATTAAGTAACCAACACAAGAGATTGTTGCTCCACAAAGGTCTGTTGTTTAGGAGGATCACGGATCCAGCCCAGGGTACCTGTGATCAGTTATTGTTGCCTTCCAGGCTTATCCCTGAAGTATTATACTCGCTTCATGATGCCATGGGTCATCAGGGCGTGGAACGAACAATTTCTCTCCTAAGATCGCGCTGCTACTGGCCTGGCATGACTACACAGGCACGAGAGTACATATCCACATGCAGCCGCTGCACAATGGGACGTTCTCCTGGCACGCTGCATACTACGTCAACTCCGATTATCGCGACATATCCTGGTGAGATAATAGCTGTTGACTTCACCAAGCTAGAGACCGCCAGTGATGGCAGAGAGGATGTGTTGGTAATCACCGACGTGTTTACCAAATTTTCTCAAGCTGTACCCACCCGTAATCAGGAGGCGGTCACCGTGGCCACCGCACTAGTGAGAGATTGGTTTCAAAAATATGGCGTCCCAATGCGAATTCATAGTAACCAAGGTCGGTCTTTTGAATCGCGACTGATGGCTGAGTTGTGCTCCTTATACAACATCAAGAAATCGCATACCACGCCATACCATCCTCAGGGAAATGGACAGTGTGAGCGGTTCAATCGAACACTGCACAAGCTCCTGCGATCTTTACCACCCGAAAGGAAATGTCAATGGCCTGTATTTCTACCAGAATTGGTACAGGCATACAATAATACACCCCATGCCTCTACGGGATTTGCACCTTACCATCTACTGTTTGGCAGGGCCCCTAGGCTCCCCATTGACGAACTTTTACATCGACCCATGGATGCCGCGGTAGCAGGTACCGACTGGGTCAGACAACATCACTACCGGCTACAAGAGGCCCACCGCCTCGCTTTACAGAAACTGAAACAGGAGGCTAGTGAAAGGACATCGTTCAAGGACAAGCATGCGAGCGAACATCCTCTATCAGTAGGCAACTTTGTCTATTTACGTAATAGAGTGCAAGGACGGAATAAATTCCAAGACTATTGGAGACCAGATTTATACTGTGTCACTGCCCGCTTACCGGACAGACACGTATATAGACTGCTTCCCCTGGCCGGAGGTGAGGAAAGAACAGTGAATCGGAAGGATCTTCTTTTGGCAGAGGAACCTCTATCGGAGCTCGTACCAGAGTCAGAGGTAGTCCTCACAGATATACCACCCCCTGAAAGTGGAGATGAAGAAGAAGATATGGTGATCGTCTCTACAGTGCGACCCAGAGACAATCGACCCGGTGCAGGAATAAACTTACCCCTCCCGGTTGAACCGCGCAGATCAGCACGTATTGCTGAACGCGCAAGTTGAGACATCTCCCAGAAGTAGACGAGTGACCAAACGTCGAAGGGACGCTTTTCGAACAAATTGACTTTTTGTTGTTGTTATTTGTCCATATCCTTCATGCATTGTTGGGCACGCAGTTAATTTTTCGTCCTTTTCAGCAACGGGCTTATTACTCAGACCTGCTGTGTTTTTTTTTAAATTAGAGTTCAATCCAAATTTATCATTATATATGCCGTTTTTTTAATGTATTGACCAGCGAGGGCGCTGGCATTCAGGGGCCTGGGGAAACTGTAGCATGCTGCTAGAGTAGGTTTACTGCAGGACACGCCGGTGGGTCAGTGACACACTGCCCCTGGTATGTAATGTAATAGTGTACACAATGTGCAGACCGACATAGTGCCCACATAGCGCCGCACCATGTACACCGCACCGAGATGCACTGGAGAGAAGTGACTGGGTGACGTGTGGGTGCGTTTGTGGTTGTTCCGGTTCTAACGTGAAAAGTGTTTGGTTGTAAAATTAGAAAGACAAATAAACCTTGATAAATATAATTCTCCATCTTGTTGTTGACTGTGACATGCTGTATATTAGAAGCCCACACACGGCTACATAAACCCTAAAGTTTTGTTCGATTTTTTTTCATTTACCTCAAAAATATGGGCATTCCATGAAAATTTCTCATTTATTATTACTCCTAAGTATTTTTCATCTTTAGTTTGGATTAACCGTTTTCCATGAATAAATAGTTTGCCTCTGTTTCTTTTTCTTTGAAAATCCTTACAGTTGACACTTTTCTGGATGGAAATACATATTCCAATTAGTTTCCCATTATATTCATTCATCTAGGTCTTTTTTAAAAAGATGTTGGACCTTGTTCTTGTTTAATTGTTCAATAGATTATACAATCATTAGCCAATAACCTAACATTTGTTCCTGATGAGATGCTGTTTGGTAAATCATTCGTGTAAATTAAGAAGAATAGGACAGGGCTGGCTCAAGGCAGTTATGATGCATGGTCATTACACAGTTGGCCAAAAATATATTTTTTTAAACTCTTCCCATAATTTTCCAGAGGACCAAAGTTGCTAAATTTTCACCCAACTTAAAATGTCTAGTGCCAGTCATGAGTAGGGAAACTAGGTCAGTTCCTTGTGTAACTGCTGATTTTGATCCATTAACTATCACAGTTTGTTTTCTATCTATCTAAAAGGAAATCTTGGATCCACAAATGTTTGGGATCAGACATATCAAAGAATTTTACTCAAAAAAAAACAACACTCAAAAGCATTTTATAAAATTCACAATTATAGTTTACTCAAAAAAAAACACTTAACTAAAATTGTGAATTTTATAAAATGCTTTTGAGAAGCTAGTATTATTATGTCTATTTTATTATTTTCAAAACCTTTTCACAAATCATCCATTATACAATTTTAATTGTATTTCACATGAAAGCCATGTTGATGGAAACACTGGACATTATATATTTTTTCTATGTGATTAACTACACCACAATATATATTATGTGTTCTAGAAATTTACAATTACAATGTAATCCTAAGAAGTGGAACAGGTTTACAATTATCAGGGTCTGTTTTATCTCCCTTTTTTTAAAACGGGGGTCACATCTTATCGTATCTTAACTATTTAAGTCCTAACTTATCCATTGTTTATGTCTAGTCTAGCATTTTATTAGAGTTATCTTATCTTATCTTATCTGTTTACAGACGCTCCTTCTATACAGAAGATTATTGCATCCTACGCTTATCTATGGTTTGTGTTTAGTCCTACATTTTTATTAGAGATTTAAATGTTGATAAAGTGTTGGTTTTCCTGGATTCTTCAGGCAACCCATTCCACGCCCGAATTCCGGACGGGAAGAAGGAAAACTTGTATGTGTTTGTTCTTGCATACGGAATAAGAAAGGTGTTTTTATCCTTATGTCTATCTGAGGGTTGTATTAAGTTATCTTTGTGTTGTATTTCTAAATTAGAATTAATTGCTTTATGTATGATTACTACTTTGCTCTTGGTTCTTTTATCCTCTAGTGTTTCAAGGTTTAATGATTTAACTAATGGTGTTATTCTTGTCAGTTTTGTTCAATCCCGGTGCTAATGACCCTTGTTTAGAGAGTCTTAAAAAAGTACTTCAATAATTTATTTTAGTTCTTTTAGTAATGTAGCTGTTAATTCATCTGGACCAGAAGCTTTGTTTGTTTTTAAGTTTGTTAGGAATTTCTTTGAATTTCTTTATGATTATGCTTCTTTCTTCTACTGTAATAAAACCAATTTCTACGATTTCATTCAAGTTTAATCGAGAAGTCCTAGTCACCTGGGGCTAAAATGGCTGATGTGACTGAGGTGTTGAGGATGTTAGCTTTGGTCTCATTATCATTATAGTTTTTATTGTTTTGGCCTTTTATTAAGACTATTCCTGAGTGTTCCATTTTTTAAGACTAAATAAAGGATTATATGTTTTACTGTTGGCTTTAGAAATAACATTGTTTACATATTCATTTTGGAGATTTCTGAAAAAATTTTGTGTTAAGTATTAAAATTTTAAGTATCATTTGTGTATTGTCTTTACATTAGTAGCTTTAATTTGTTTTTAAATAGACTTTCTGCTTTTTGTTTACAAAGTTTCTTTAATTTAGTAATGAACCAGCATGTTTTTATTTTATTTGTATGCTTATTTTGTTGGCACAAACTCATCCATTATTGCTTTACATTTTTTTATATAATTTTTTTTAAAAAAGATTTCTAAATATCTTCTACAGGGTAATTTGGTTTATAGTTACTTAAAAAATTTTGTTGGAAGTTTCAAAAAATTATTAGCCTTACATAGATCAATTCTTTAATTTTTTTAAATTTTTGATAAAAAGAAACTTTAACAAATGTAATAGAGATATAAAACTAAAATGCTACCTCACTTTGGTGAGACCTGTACTAGAATATGAATCTTCTGAATGGGACCCATCCACCAAAGAAAGCATTGATAAACTAGAACAAATTCAAAAAAGAGCTGCCAGATTCATTACTGGAGAATATTCAAAACTGACAAGAATAACACCATTAGTTAAATCATTAAACCTTGAAACACTAGAGGATAGAAGAACCAAGAGCAAAGTAGTAATCATACATAAAGCAATTAATTCTAATTTAGAAATACAACACAAAGATAACTTAATACAACCCTCAGATAGACATAAGGATAAAAACACCTTTCTTATTCCGTATGCAAGAACAAGCACATACAAATTTTCGTTCTTCCCGTCCGGAATTCGGGCGTGGAATGGGTTGCCTGAAGAAACCAGGAAAACCAACACTTTATCAACATTTAAATCTCTAATAAAAATGCAGGACTAAACACAAACCATAGATAAGCGTAGGACGCAATAATCTTCTGTATAGAAGGAGCGTCTGTAAACAGATAAGATAAGATAAGATAGAGCTACATTTTTTTAAATTTTGTGAGATTATTTTCAAAACATATTATTCTACTTACTTAATAAAAGAAATGAAGAATATTCAAGAGTACAGCTGCCTTAGTCTCTCATTTAATTCTTTTTCTCTTTTTATCAATTCACTGGAATGTTTCTTGAAAGCTTCATAGTCCTTAGAATGTTGAAAAAATCAATCTGATAAATTATCTTAAAGCTAAATTATTTATGCTTCTAATTAGAATGCTTTAAATTCAAATAACACTTGGCATCTCATGGCATTGTTTTTTGCTTAAATTCTTTTTAGATAATTAGTCATACATTTAGAAAAATTGAAAATAAAAATTGAAAATATTAAATGGATGAAATATGAAATAAATTAACCACTATTTCAAAAATTAGGACTATAAATTATTACATATAAAGTCAAAATATTTATTTGGTTTAAATTAATTAGGCCTGATACTAGCATTATTGTAACTGACTGTGAAAGACAAAAACATCAATGAAAATTCAATTTAGTAGTGAATAAATCATATAAACATGCAACCCAACACGGGAGTGTCCATAAATACAATAAAACATAAATCTTTTCATAGAACATAAATGTGAGACTATCTTGAGGAAAGTGAACAATTGTAAATGAACATTATTATTTTACATACCTAATTTTAGCTGTAGATTTCAGTTACAGTATATGTGAAAATTAAGAATATATTTTGAAAATGATGCTCAAATGTTATTTTATTAAGTTTATGGATAGCTATGGTCCAAAGCAAATGTATTTATATTTTTTAAAAAGCATTTTTTTAAAGTAAATAAACTTTGTGGCCTCAACCCATTTTAATAATAAATGAATCATTTTCTGTTCAAAATAATAACAAATGCATTTTAAATAAAATTCATAATATTGAAAATGATTTGAAAAATTTATCTTCTGTTCAGAAAATGAGCTTGCACATGACAGCTACGTAGCGAAATATATTACATTTGCACAATTCATGTTAGATTCTTGTGGAAAAACATTTTTTTCCAATAAAATCTTTAAAAATTATAAACACCTTCAGTAAAAAAAAATTACATATTCTTGTACTGGGATCCAATTCAAAGCAAAAATATTTATAAAATAGATTAACTCAAATTTCCTCTAGTCAAGAACAATTGCTATTGAAAATTCATTTCATTGATGAATTTTGTTGTATTAATTTTGAAGAATCCTAAAAATTTTACTGAAGCTGGACTTGTCTATTACCATCAGAGCACTGAAATATTAACATTAGTAACAGGTGCTTATAATTTATACAATGGAGAAAGTACCTTCACCATTTGTGAGTATTTACTGTCAGCTCCTGCCAGCTCATCAGAAAGTCTTTTCACCTTCAAATTTGCATTGACTGCCTCAGCTTCCCGACTTAAATATATAAAAGAAATAAGAAGAATTAATTAAATTTTTTTGAAAATTTTCACTTGCATTTAAGGTATAACAATACTTAAATTTGGAGAAAAACAACTTGATGAAAATTTTATCATCAAATAACTTTGAAACGTCTTTAAATCCTGATCTTATAGAAGAAAAAACATCTTATATGAATAAATATTACTTGAACTTGTCTTCCAAGCTCCTAACAACTTTTTCTAGTCCTTCCGCTTTCTTTTTCAAAGCCTTATTTTCGTCTTGTTCTTTCTGCAGATAATACAATAAGATTTTTAAAAAGGATGTTTTATAGTAGGACTCTACAGAATAGTTTTTATTTATCTATTATTCAGCTTAAAACTGAGAATAAATCATTGTGACACCACAGCACACCATAACATCAGTTTAAATTAACAAAATAACAAATTTAATGACACAGAGCCATCTCATCAGCTGACACCTCTGAGGCTGCAAGTCATCACTTAATTTATGGAGCCCACATTTTTGATGTAGAAAACTTGTAGCAATTAACCTTGAATACAAGTGACAAAAAAGTGTCAGTCGAAATTACAAGCTCACATGAAAGCTTTAGGCGGATGTTGATACACATGTTGATAAAATTCTTGGTCATCCATAATGCATGGTAAGGCAATTATTTTAACAAAAAGAAAATACACCTGTATTAATTTTCCTCTTTGCATTATAAGGGAAAGTAGCTCCTCCTTTTCCTTGCTAAATTGCTGGAGTCTTACTGAAGTTTCACTTTGAAGACTTTGATTACCATCTAGCTGCATCTGTAATTTCTGTGATGTGTCTATGAAAGACGAATAAATATTCTTTACCATAAATTCGGTAACATACTGTAATAAATTCCATCTGTAATTAATTTATAATCTATAGGTTCACACTCAGTCCTCTTTACAGTCTTGAAACATTTTTTTTAATAGCAGACATTTTTTTTGGAGTTCTAAATACCTTTGAGTTTCTCTTCAGTTGATCTAAGCAGACTTTGAAGATCTTTAATTTGTTGACCACTTATTGCCTGATGCTCTGAAATTTCTTTTCGCAGAGAATCCTCTTTTCCTCGCCACTCTACTTGACATTGCCTAATATTTTTAATAAATTCATTCAGTTTAGGTTACCGTATGTACTCGTTCTATAGCCCGTTCGTTCAAAAGCCGACCCCCCTACTTTTGGAAGAGAAAAGTATTAAAAGTGTATAACCCGCTCGCAAGCCGACCCCCCCAAAAAATAATAGGACAGCTTAAACAAAATGGTACACATTTTTTTAAAACCTACAAGCTAAATCTGTCATTATGATTGTTTACTTTGTACTGACTATCTTTGTCTTTGTGCTCTTTGTTAGGCAAGAGTTGGCGGTATTTTTTAATAAAAATTCTATGGTAAACATTGGCGACAGCGAGTACATTAAAATTCATTGTTGAAAACAAAATTTGTAAAACAATTTATTAAAACATTCAAAATAAATAAACAAATAAAGTGATTAAATAAGGTAAGTGCAGATGTGATTAGCTTCTGGTAGAGCAGTCGAATCTTGTAGAATGTAGAAAAGGACCTTGATGATCTACAATAACAACATTAATACCGATATTCAATATCCATGCAGAAATCACCTATGACTAGCTCATAAGCCGACCCCCCAACTTTTCCCCCTAGATTTTGTCAAAAAAAGGTCAGCTTTAGAACGAGAATATACGGTATGTATATTTGAAACGCATCAATTATATACATTTTTATGAGTTTAATGATATCATACCTTAATTTTTGTTCTAAAGTGATATATTGTTCTTGAAAAGATGTGCACTTCTTTTCCAGTTCTTGAATTCTGATGTCTTTTTCAACAATAGTGTTTGAAAATAGTCTGCCATTCTCATCCTTTAGTCTAGAATTTTCATCTCTCAGTTCCTGATTGACACGTTTGTACTCATCTTTAATTCGTATCATCTCTTCATGGTTTGAAGCCAAGTTATTAAAGCGCCCATCTAAGATGTCAAATTTCTTTATTTCTGATTTTAGCATTGTCTCAGCCTGAAATTGAGAATAAATTTAAAATACATTTTCTCAATGGACATATGCAATGTAATTACTGTGTATACTTGTTTATAACTCAACTATAACTTGACGGTAGATTGTCATTATTAAATATGCTATGACCCATTGATAAAAAAAGGGTAAAACTTTGGGTTTAAAATTCCATGATTTTTATAATTTTGAGAGAATTTAAGTAGGTACAGATCATTGAAAAATCAAAGTTATGGTCCTTTCTTCTCTGCATCAGCAGTGCACACACACCCAGACTAAAGCTATTAATTGACTGTGAGCTGAATGTGGCAGGTACATGCAGTTATTGTTGTCTTGCCAGCTAGCAGTCAGCAAAGTCAATGACATGTGTATGTGGCTTGGTATCAGATTTCAATCAAGCAACAAGACTGCTTTTGTCTGTGTGTGTACATTTTATACTACCCCGTATCTGTGTGAAGGACAGGTAAGTACACTAGCACTACCAGTAACTTGACACTGACCCACATTCAGTGCACAAAATTCTATAACACTGACCCGTGGATAAGTCAAGCCTGCGTTTTGAAATTAATATTATGACTAATATTTTTCAACTTATATACGAGTGTATCGGTATGTTCAGATGTTTTCTGATTATGCTTTTTAATATCAGAGGTGTTTTTTCCCCTTGGGGAACCAAAGTTAAAGATTTATGTGTTTTACACACATTTTTTTATCTTCATTAAAGATGGCAGAAGTTTTAGTAAGAAATTTGACACTGGTGTTACCACAGCAAACAAATGCAGTAAAATGATGATAAAAATTCACCTGCCTACAAATTTTTTTAGAAAATGTTAACACTCCTTAGTTTAAACAACCTAATTTTGAAATTTGGCATTTAAAAAGTTGATTTTTAAATTACATTATTAATAAACAAATAAAAAATTACTCTCTTAAGCTAATTAAATACAAACTTTATCTCTAAAATCCAAAAGTTCTTTATTAATTTTCTCCAGTGTCTGTATTCGGATGGTTCCATCATCAGCTCTTTGTTTGAGTATCATTATTAACTGACACTGCTCATCAATTCTTGATCGTAGCTTGGAATTTTCTAATTTATCATCTTCTGACAGTGCCTTAAGTTTACCTAAATTTTCTTGCATTTCATTCATGTCCTGCGTCAAAATATAAGTAACAAATGACATTCATTAAGATTTTTTTAAAATCTTAATTTATTTAAAAGCTGCTTTCATTAACTAGGTGTACATTTTATTATTCAACCCATTTTTTTCACAATAAATTCAAGAAAATCTGGAAATTTAATATTTTATACAAATAAATGTGTTATATCTGTGTGCCTTATTTTAGTAAATGTCTGTTTAGTAACAATTTAAAACATACATTAGGCTAAACTGTACTTAAACTAACATGATTTATTAGTTTAAATTTTTATTAAATTATATTATTATTACTTTTTTTTTACTGATATTGTAACACCGTTAATCTTCAAATAAAGACAGGACAGAACTTACCAAAGAGCTACCTGATACCATACTTCGTAGGTCTTTTGGATTTCTCAGACTCTGTGATGACATTTTCAATCCTAAATGCTTTGATGTTACAATCTATGCCTTTGCAGCATGCAAAGTAAAAATATATTGGCAGCCTATGCCAAATCTCAAGTAAGTCATTGGAGTATCAAGTTATAAGTTATAGGAAAAACACTACTTCCACCTGTATTAAATAAGGAGTGATTATTATACTGTGTTAATAAATAATAGTTAATTAATGAGTGATAGTACTTTTTTCCATTTTGAATTAGTACATGTACATAACCTCAATCTATTCATTGATTGATTGATATACCAAAAAAAAACCAATTTCAATTATTGCAGGTATGTTGGTAAAGATATGGCCATGGCGGAGCTACATTAAAAATGTGAAACTTCAAAAACTTTTTGAAATGTAAGTTGTGGCAGAGATGTCTTTGTTTTTAATTTTTTGATGCTGACGCTTTATTGTAAAATTTAAATTTGCAGCGTAAAGTCTCTTTTACTTTTATTCTAGAATCAAATTATCCATTAGACTCATTACAATACATTATACATTATTAGTCAGTTTGCAAATTAATTCACTAATATGAAACATTACTGCAAACTTTAACTTTAATCAGATATTTGAATAGTTAGTTGAGCACAGTCACAAAGACTGATGACTGACAGAGAGTGATACTAAAAGTGTGTGAGTCTAGACTCAGTCACACTCTCACTCAGCAATTTTGACAGTCTACTGGACAGTCTACTTTTTTTTTCCTCATTTCAATAATTCCATTCATTTAGGCTTACATACAATGTACAACAACAATGTATTTTTAATGTACAATTTAAAGTTAAGGCGAGATGAAACTGTAAATGATGTAACAGAGATAAAGACTTTTAGGTACCAGACTTTTTTTAATACTCGTTTCCGTACTGAGCTGGTTGTGAATGAAAACAAAGCTCAATACGGAAGTACAAAAATTTTTACTCTGACTAAAAAGAGTTTCGATTTTTCATCCGTAAATAAGTGATTTAATTTAAAGTGTGTATAGTGTATAGTAAGTTACTGTATCGTCAATCCGTGAACACCTACCTCTGCTAGTGATTGTAGTGTTGTAACTTTATAAAAGTCGTGGTACCAAAGTCGTAAATCACTTCAAAGCTGTATAAGTATTTAACCTATATTATTATCTGAGACATCAAGTATTATCAGAATCATCGCAATGCCAACGGGGAAAAAGTGTGTTATTGTAACTGGTAGGTGGTATTTATTAGTATTAGTTATTAGTACTTATTAGGTACTTGGACAAAATTTTCAAAATGATCTTTTAAGATCTAGTTGGTTAGAAAGGGCTTGACAAATGCAATTTATTAATACCAAATTTATGGTTTTAGTTTTAGGTTATTTCTAAAGAAAGTTATGATTTTTTTAGTGAATTATTTTGGGATAACTCTGCTAATACTAATTGAAACATAAATATAAGAAAATATAAAAGTGACTAAAGTGAAAACTGGGCAGTGAGTCTCACCCCCATTACTTTAGACTTTAGTGAGACTGAGACAGCTGTTTAAAATGGCAGTTAATTAAAGTTATTTCAGAAATGACTGAAGATAACCATAACAAACCATGACCATATAATATAATTTACGCATCCGTCATATATCATATAATATCATTTCCCAAACAAGCGTCCTAAAATTAATTCTGATGTACGCAAGATTGGCTCATTAATATTCAAAATAGCCGTCAAATTTGCATATGTCATATTTTAAATTTAGCGCAACTTAAAAATAATTATCCAAACTATTAAGTCAAGCATATCAAACTGTTCGTGTTGAAAAGGAGAACAATAATTGACAATTATACTTATTTAAAACTAGTTGATGTAGTCAAGTATCCCCAAAACCTTACATTTTTTTTATATCTCAGAAAACAAAGTCAGATTTACAAATGCAAATGAATAAATATCTATTTATATTGCTTGTTAGTTAGTCTTTTACTTTTATATCTTAAGTAACTTAAAATAGTGTTATTAATATTGTTTAGCCCTTAGATTAGATCAAATTTGAAGATAATTGGGACACGGTGGTCGAGTGGCAGCACACTGGACTGTCGTACCGATGGTCAAGGGTTCGAATCCGTGTGAAGGCAAGGGTTTGTTCCCAAGGGCCTAGGGCGTCCCTGAGTCACCCCGCTCCGAATGGGTACCTAACACTACATGTAGTTAGGCGGCTGGGTAATGCATGGAACCCACAAAGCCGTGGCCTGTGAACGCTGCATCACTTGCCAACAGATCATCTGTCATGGTCTGTGGACGCAACTATCTTCTGCATAGAAGGAGCGTCTGTATAGATAAGATAAGATAAGATAATTGGCTGAGGTACATAGAAGGAAGTTTCGGCCATCTTAAAAAATAGGAAAATGGCAGTATATTCATTTATATTTGTTAATTTTGCCAAAGTCAACCAAGGCTCATACGTTTTTTAGGTAAATCATCGATGGTTTTGCTAGGTACTCCGCTGTGGTGTATGTTATCCTGGACTTTACTAATATGATGTATATGAAGCAAATGAAATCCTGATTTTCATAAATAATTGGGCTAGTCTCATTACTCATTCAACTCCCCTCCCCCACACACATTGTGTCTTTTAATTAAACTCCTCGATCTCTCCAACCCTGCCTCTTTCAACAACAACAAAAATGAGTACATCCCTGGGAGATCTCTCCAACCCTGCCTCTTTCAACAAAAAAAAATGAGTACATCCCTAGGAGATCTCTCCAACCCTGCCTCTTTCAACAACAAAAATGAGTACATCCCTGGGAGATCTCTCCAACCCAACCCTAAAATCAAATAATAAAATACAAACTGAGCTTTTTGTGAAATGAGAGACAGGGCTTATCATCAGTCAAGTTTATGATAATCTTTTACTTTGTGTTTTTCTTCGATCTTTAGATAGAATTAAAATGTTATAAGGTTGTCTACTTAGTTGAAATTTAGTTTTTATCTTAATATTATAACAATTTCACAAATTTATATATAATAGAATAGTGAAACCATCGGAAATTACAATTTTTAAAAAAATCAAGAATTGGATTAAATTTTTCTGTTTGAAATTTCAGGTTTTGGTCCATTTAAAGGTCATCAAGTAAATGCCAGTTGGATGTCTGTCCAGGAGCTGTCTAAGATGGGCCTGGGTGATGACCAGGTGGAACTTTTGGTTTTTGAAATTCCAGTAATTTATGAAGAAGTAAAAAAAATCATTCCGGAACTATGGGAGAAATACAAGCCTGTGGTATGTTTGAAATTAAAGGTTATTTACATTTCACATGTTACAATGTAACTAGAATCAAAAGTTTTATCTAAATAGCCCTGTCGATATATAACTTGCAAAACAATTTTTTTCATATGAAAATGGTGGAGCACTTTCAAAAACAGAAATGTAGTGATTACTATGTGAAAATAAAAGACTGCCCAGTTTAAGTCATCATTCAGTTCATGGGAATTTAGTAAAGTCCATGTCTAAAACATTGTTTCATTGTATGATTCTGAACTTAGTTATGCTCACTGTTATTCTTAAATTTCCATATTTTTTTTAATAACTATTTTAACTTTACAATCGGGACCTCAATGGACTGTACATAAACTTTCTTGAACTTATTAGCACATATTTTTCAGTAGCAAATATACATGTTTGAAATGTAAATAAATTAGTTGAAATCCTTTTCTTTCAGCGTTTTTTTCTGTAACATTAACCTGATATTAAATTAACTTTTCTCAATCACAATCCTGACAGCTTATGGTGCATGTTGGTGTGTCTGGTGTAGCCAATGAACTGACGTTAGAACAGCGAGCACACAATGATGGTTACACTAGAGATGACGTAGAAGGTTTAGTGCCACCCAGTCAGATGTGTGTGGACAACTGCTGTGAAAACGTGCTAATCTCTGGAATCAATATGTCTTTAGTCTGCCAGGAAGTAAATGAAGCTGATCAAAAGGTCAGCTCAGTGGTTTCACAGGACCCAGGAAGGTAAGCTCATAACTTTATTATCCTAATTGGAGATTTGGTTTTAAATATAGAAATATCTCATTCATCTGCTAATTTCCAGATTTTTATCAAACTTACCTGATTAAGAAATCACATTTTAGTTTACATCTAGTATTCAAGTCAACTGACATCCAGATATCATGCAGTTTGTAATCATTTCACATTTTAAAATATAAAGCTTAGCTAACTGTTATGATTAAAGAAAAATATACCAGTAATCTAAAAAAGAAGCAGGTAATCTAAAGAAGAAACAGGAAATATCAAAACTTGTTACAACACAGAAGGGAAATTATTGAATGCCATAAGTATATATTATTATTTAATTTAGCATGTCTATATCAAAAGGCTTTTCTATTAACTGATCTTCTAGCTGAATTTTATTTATATATTTTTATAAAATTAATTTAAGATGGAAGGATTTAGTAAACTTTTAGGATACATATGTATTTTTTATAATGATACAGTGGTACTTCGAGGTACGAAATTAATCCTTTCCGGGGTGGCTTTCAATACTTGGATTTTCATATGTCGAACTAAGTTTTACATGTAAAATGCCTAATCCATTCCAAGCCACACAGAAAGAGAACTAAATACTGAAAATATCAAGGAAAACCAGATAAAAACAAAGTAGGATTCTTCAATCCTATTAAGTACACATTATAAATCTAATAAAACAATGAAAACAGAATAAAATAAATGAAAAAATAATGTGTACACAAATGTGTAGATCTTTCGGGTCTGGCTGAAGTGTCGGAGGAGGTGGTAGGGGAGGAGAACGGATGGCAAAAAACACTACGGCACTATGTACAAAACACTTGACTTTATGAAAATAATACCAACATCTTTGTTTACTAAAAGTCTCTTAGCAAAATATTGATCCAAGGAAGCTTGTTTTTGTCTGCTTTTTACAATGTTTCTGAAATGAGTCACAGACAAATGTCATTGAACTGTGCAACAACACGACCTGTGTGAACCTTTTCAGTCATGTGATGCCCAGTTTTGTCAACTACGCGTTTTTCGTATCTTGGATTTTTCGTAACTTGAAGCATGTGTATATTGACGTACCACTGTACTTCTTCCTTAAATTTAAAAGGGATTTAACTTTCTTTTTATCAATCAATTTATTTTTTATCACACTGATTTATCCTTTAACTTATGAATGGATAAAAAAAATGCTTCAATTTTAATAATTCATCATAAATTTCCATAGTTTAAAAAAACTTCATCAATGTTGCAGGTATCTGTGTGATTTCACTTATTTCCAGTCCCTCCACATCAACCAAAATCGCACTGCCTTTATTCATGTTCCTCCTCTTAGCAATCGATACAATGCCTTTGAATTGGCTGAAGGACTTCAAGTAGCTATTCGTGCAATGCTAAAACAAGTTAATCTATAAAAGTTGTATTATGGATTTCTTTTACAATCTTTTTTTTTGTTGGAACTTAGGGTCAAATTTAAATAATATTTTTTGAGGTATGAAAGAATATAAAAAATTGTGTGATAATTTCAGGTTCATATTACTTACTAATTAAAATTATTACTTTCTGTAAAAAAAATGGTAACTGTAAAAAAAAATGGTAACTGTAAAAAAATGTGTTAACTATAAAGGGTTATAAGCAGCTAATGTATTTGAACTTTTTGTCATACTTTCTACATACAGAGTTTAAAATTGTAATATTTTTTAAACTATCTTTCAAACATACTTAGATTTTGCCTATCTTTCAGATGTGTAATACTATTCTTCACATTTAAGACATCTTGGCTTACTCATAATACAAACCTATTCAAAGTCTGTAGTTCTTGATCTTTGAAATGTCACTTTCAATTAATATATTTTTTGTTCAAAGTCTTTACATTTTAGCTAAAAGAAAAGTAAAACTATTGATGTATTGAAATATATTCAACAAATAAGCAATTTTTATATGCTTTAAAAAACCAATCAAGATAATGGAGCATGATATAAACATTTGGTCCTTTAAACATCTGTTGACCAGATAATTTGCCTTTAATATACCATAAAAACCCTCTTTATTCCTGATATTAAGTCATGTGCCATTGAAATTTCCATTAAAAGCTATTGAAAATATCAAGATTCTAATTTACTCTCTTTTTTTTTGGAATAATATTCTGTTAATCTTAAATAAAATACAGCTGTACATTTATTTTATTTTATGTATATTTATGGAGCTGGCTAAATGGCTAAAAATGTATGTTGGAATACATTTTTTATTGGGCTAACTGTTCAGAATTTTTTAAACACCTTACAAATAAGTTACCAAACATTCCTCTATATACAATCATTGGATGTCAGTATATTTATCATCATACCAACCCCCCTGTCTTAGTCTGAATCAGGACCTGTGATATTGTATTTACTTAATTTACTCATGAATATGTTCTCCTGCTTAATATCTTTGTTATAATCAAAATTAATGGGATTCTTTTCATAAGGCACAAGGGTAAGTTTTTTTTATTTTTGCATTTTTTGGGTAAATTATTACAATGTTGTTTTTTTTTAAAATCTAAATTAAGTTATAAGGGTTGAAGCATTAAATTTGAAAAAAAAGTTAATATATCAGAGGTAATATAAACTGGTCTCAAAATACATAATTCTCCAGGTAATGTCAGTCAGCCAGTTAGTCAAAGTAACTCTATTATAAAAACCCAGATAAAGTTGCAGATATCTTTGCTTCATGTTTCTTAAATAATCTAATAGTGGTTATCATAGGCTTCCAAAATAGCACAGAGCTTAACACATAGATAAGTATACTTATCATGAAATAGACCCTTTTCTTACTAAACAAGTGGATCTTAAATGACTAGTTTGTTTTGTCATGTCCTTATGTTGTTGGCCTGGTCAAGACAACTGTTGCTGTAACAGTCTTAAATCCATACTGTTAAAAGTTAAAAGATAGCTGAAAGAAAATTGTCAAGATCCTTTTTTACTTTCAAATATTAAATGATAAATACATTTGATATTATGTAGGTTTTTTTTTCATTTTCCAAGGACAACGATATCTCTGTGTAAATTTTACAAATTATCTTAAACTATTAAGTTTGAAATACATTGTAATACCATTTGAAAAAGGAATTTATATTAAAAACCCCTTTTTTCATATTAATTGTCATTTTTATTTAATATGAAAGCAGGCGTGAATTTATCTGTGTAGTTAAGCTTCTGAAATTGCTATTTCAGGAATTTTAAGTAAATATAACAGGTCTTGGCTAACATCAATAATTTGTGACAAAGTGGCTTGAATTTAAAAGTTAAATTGTATTCTTACATTGTGTACACAGGATTTTCCAAGATGTGGAATTGTGCCTGAATATTTTTTTTTCTTCACTTTAAATCATGCCAGGTCCCAGGAGATAATTTCTTGTTGTGATGTATGCATTTAATGCTAATACTTTGGTCTTTATGATTAAAACATTGTATGTTTTGCTAATGTCATGAAAAAAGCAATAGCTCTATCCAAGATGTTTTAATCTGTGATAAAACAAAAAGTCAATTTTTATTTATTTAGTGGTTAGCTTGAACAGAATATTATTTATCATATTCTGGTTTTGATTTCCTAATACTAATAGATTGTCCATTTTTTACTCTCAAAGTTGTAAAACTATTCTGCTTTATTAAAGACATGTTTGCAATGTTAACAAGGCTGTATGCATAATAATTCAGCAATTGAGGTAGTAAGTAATATCTAATTAATTGGTACACATTTTAATCAGATGATTGGATTGAATTTGTCAATTTGAAATCTTTGGATGCTTACATTTCAAAATGTTGAATAATTTTTTGGGTGAATTTAATAACATGAAAACTTTAACACCCCCCCCTTCCTTTTTCCCCCAATTGAACTACTATTAAATGTTAAGCTGATGTCTTTCAACATTTTTGTAAAGGGGTAAGATGAAAATTGTTGTCAAATGTCTTTTTATAAGAGATGAATTGGTTGGAATTGTTAGAACATTTCATAAAGTTTATAATCAACCTTAAATCTTGCATTTAACTGTTTAAAATTATACTACAGTTTTTTTTCTTATCTCCTGATGAAACATGTGAGAAATTCCTTGAATGTTAATTATTTTATTTATTATTTCATCTTCATTTGTTGAGGATTCTACATACTTAAAATAGTTTTGTTTTTGTAACAAGTACTTTTGAGTTGTACATTTAAATGCAATATAAATACAATAAGAATGAAAGGATATATATTTTTAATGGCATTGATAAGAAATATGTATAAAGGATTCCTCAACTTAATTTTTCTACATGTTTTCCAGCCATTACTGTAATAATAACTGCTTAACTGTTATAAGTTATTCTATATGACCCAGATGTTTTTCATGAAATATCCTTAAAAAATATATCGTGAACATAAGCCAACCATACAGCGTACAAGTACTGGTGAGAGAACTAATCATTTGTTACGATTTACTGTTTCCAATACTCTGATTTCATTGATAATTTTTCTTTAAAATTGTTATTGAGCTCCTAATTATAACTTATAATCTGTTCAGTCAGATACAGTAATTCAGTCACTCCACATCTTGTGTGAGTAAATCAGTAAAGCTGGCATTAGCCGGTTGAGCCACATAGTTTATCGTTCATCAAGCACTAAACCTTTTGAGCTAAGCGGTTAACCTGTTTAACTATTGATAAATTTGTTAAGCTACATAGATTAATTTGCTAATCATTGGAATCGGTTTATAAACTATGTAATTTTTTTTTCTCCAAAAATCCTTGAAAAAAACTGTGTTTATTACATCTTGCGATGAGGTATGTCTGGAAGTTTGATTCATTCTTTTAAAAGTATTTCAACTGTTCTTATTTGTGAGCAATATAGAAACATTTATTCTTGGAATGGCTTACTGATAAAATTTACTTTATATTAATAATTAATACTCCAGGTGAACTATTGAATACATGACTTATTTCCCTTTAAATGCTCATGTTCATGTCAAAATATCTGCTTATTTTTATGTTTTGACCACCTTTCTTTAACGTGCGCCTTTTACAGTAATGTGCAATTGTATTTTATGATGGAGCTTTAAAATAAATGAATGGCTTTGTATATAGTCTGACTTGTTGCTTTGTTAGATTTGTTGTAACTCCCAGGACATTTTATAATGCAAAAAAACGTTTCCATAGTTTTTAATTTTAATTTTTATCAACTGGCGTTTTATTAATAACTAGCAACAAAGCCAGTCCAAGGACTGAAATAAGTGTAGGGTGACCCGTGAAGTTCAGAAGTTCATGGTAGGACATCACAACATTACCCACCCCTGTCTGTCCAGAGACCCTACCTCCCCCCCCCCACCACCACCACGGTCTGTCAAGAGTAAAGTTATAAAAAATAACCCGTAAATACAAAGTTTTTTTACTACAAATCCGAACGCGCACCGCTCAAAATAAACTCTTGGAAAAAAACTGCACCAATAATAACTAGTTTTGAACGTCGTTCAATATATAAATGAGATTTAATTTTTCTCCGCCAGTGATTGGCTGTAGCAGTCTGTAGGAGTTTGAGCGAAAAATCGCTATCGATGACCGCACAGAAAATTGCCTTTTATTATATTATATATAGAATTATTATATAGGATTATTATGGAAGACTGTGGTTGAGCAGGTCAGGGCCCTTAGCCTCTAATGGTTATAATTCATCTGCATTGAACATTTATTTAAATAATTTATATACATGCAATAACAAAATGTCTTACCTAGACCAGTGGTTCTCAACCTTTTGAGATTCAAGGACCACTTGAAAAACTTGTATCTTAGCCAGGGACCACTACTGAAAATTGTGCTACTGATGTACTGGAAATGTTATAAATAATAATATATAATTAGTTACTAGTACATGTACATGTATACATGTTTGTAAGTAAAACTATACTAATATAATTCTGGCACAAAATGTCTACCCAGAATCACAATGTGGTTTTCGGGCTGGCCGATCAACCATGGACATGATTTTCTCACTCCGTCAGCTACAAGAGAAATGTTAGGAGCAACAAAAACCCCTCTTCATTGCCTTCATAGATTTAACGAAGGCATTTGACCCAGTTACCCGCTAGGGTCTGCTACGTATACTGGAAAAAAACAAACCCGTAAAAACAAAGTTTTTGACTATAAATCCCTTATATATGAGACATAACTAACAGTATTCATTATTTTCAAACATTTACAGACTGAATCTGTCTTAACTCAACGTTGCATCATAACCCTAGTGGGGGGGGGAGGGGTGGGTGGGGGAGGGGTGGGTGGGGGGAGAGGGGAAAAGTCTGGTCACCGATTCGCTTGACCGAGCTCAGAGTGACACGTAAAATGTAAACAAAAGCGCCCGTCGCTTCGTTGGGTCGCCTCAATGCGTCAGCTCAAAATTTCACGTGGCAAAAAAACAATAATAAACCGTGAATTGAAATTACATACCTCATATAAGGATAAACTAAAAATGCATTAATTTAATTACGGTACGTTCGATCGAACTAAAATTTTGATACGATGCATTGTTAGGTCAGACGGGTCCGTGTGCCGAATTTCAGTTCGATCGGATCATGGGAAGTGGTTCATTTTTGACTTCTGTTTTTCCGCCCGCCGAGCCCAAGACAGAGAGAGAGAGAGAGACGGCCGCGAAGTTAATATAAGGGATTTAATAAAACAAACCCGTAAAAACAAAGTTTTTGACTATAAATCCCTTATATATGAGACATAACTAACAGTATTGATTATTTTCAAACATTTACAGACTGACACCGAGTGATGTCCCTTGTCTTTAATAAATGGGGGTGGGATGCGAGGGGGTGTCGGCACGACGGTCGGCGTCAACACGACGGTCGGCGTCAACTCAAACTCACGTGGAACTGGCAGAAAAAAAACAATAACAAACAGTGAATTTTGAATTACATACCTCATATAAGGATAAACTAAAAATGCTCTAATTTAATTACGGTACGTTCGATCGATCTGAAATTTTGATACAATGCATTGTTAGGTTAGACGGGTCCGTGTTCCAAATTTCAGTTCGATCGGATCATGGGAAGTGGGTCATTTTTGACTTCTGTTTTTCCGCCCGCCCGCCGAGCCCAAGACAGAGAGAGAGAGAGAGAGAGAGAGAGACGGCCGCAAAGTTAATATAAGGGATTTAAAAATAGGATGTCCGCCACGGCTTCTCTCCATCATCGAGTCCTTCCACACCAATATGCACAGCACAGTGCTCTTCGATGGTGCCACCTCAGAACCCTTCCCAGTTTGTAGCGGAGTCAAACAGGGCTGTGTACTGGCTCCAACACTCTTTGGTATATTTTTTTCGATGCTATTGAGACATGCTTTCGAAAGACTGCTCCGAGGGTGTGAACATTCATACCAGGACGGATGGAAACCTATATAATATCAGCCGGCTCCGTGCGAAGAGCAAATTGGAAAATGTATTCATCAGAGTTGCTCTTCGCGGATGACGCAGCCCTTACCTCACATACAGAGGCAAGACTCCAACAGTCGGTCAATAAGTTCTCAGAGGGTCATGCAAGGATTTTGGTTAAACGATTAGACTCAAAATAGACCAACATTATGAGACAAGGCACTGACTGCCTTCCAGCAATCTCCATTGAGGGAAACACCTTGGATGTCGTCGAGGATTTCACCTACTTTGGCAGTAACATCACAAGCACACTCTCCCTGTATAAGGAAATAGGAACCAGAATCGACAAGGCTGCATCATTAATGGCTAAAGCTGAATCAAAGAGTATGGAACAATGCGCAGATCACAGATAGGACGAAAATCACTGTGTAACAGGTCTCCGTGCTCAGCAACACTCCTCTATGGCAGCTGAGTGTTGGATGACCTACGCCAAGCAAACATAGCAGCTCAATGGCTTCCACTTACGATGCTTGCATAGGATTCTACACATCAAGTGGCAGGACAAGATCACCAATGTCGAGGTACTCAGAAGGAGCCATATGCTGAGTATGCACTCAATTCTAAGTGAGAGGCGCCTGCGGTGGTTGGGTCATGTCTGCAGGATGAGCTCGGAGCTCATTCCTAGAGCCCTGCTTTACAGTGTGCTGACAACTGGTATGAAAAAAAGAGGTCACCCCTGCTTGCGCTTCAAGGATGTCTGCAAGAAAGACATGTCATTGGTACAGATAGACCATAAAACGTGGAAGACCATTGCCGAGGAGCACACCTCCTGGCGGGCAAAAGTGCGTGAGGGCATTCATGTCGCGGAAGCATCCCTCATAGCTTTGAGTGAGGAGAGAAGGGCCAGGAGAAAGGTGAGGGGGCAGAGGAGCAGGAGTACACGCCATCGTCCCATGAGGACGGACGGTTGCCATTCATACTAATATGCTAGGTTTTGCGTGCTCCAAAAATAATATTGAATGGAAATAGATGTAATGGCATTCTTTTGCAACTAGCAAATGTCATTTATACAAGTTTTATATTTATAGTCTTATTCAATTCATATTGCTTACTATAAAAAAACTTAAAGTCATTTAAACAGTAGTTAGTATTAGAAAGACTGTTACAATAGTTTATTTAGTGCAAGCCTTGAACCTTGAGCACAGCACATCTAGACTCGGTGTTATACTTGAAAGACTCTATTGTAGTCACAACTTCAACTCGGGAAAGATGTTTTGCTCTGATTGTATCCAACGCAGAAAATCCACATTTATAAAGATACTAGCGTACACCCGTCAAAAATGACGGAAGTTTTCAGCTGAAATCTATTTATTTTATTAAAAAATGCACTTTTTTTAGGGCGTCTACGACGCAGACCTTTTTCAAAAGCCCAACTAACTTGTCCTTGTTTGATAAATACGAAATATTAAACTTTCTGAAATGTACACAAAGTATTTTATAATAGGGGTTTGTTTTTTTATTTTATAATTAAACATCATCAAATCCTATTTTTACATTGATCCCTTTTCCAAAATTAAAATATGAGTGAAAACAATGACTCATATAATTTTTTTTTACAGCGCATATTTAATTTGCACACCTTTTGATGCATTGGTGCATAATTTGGGTTTTCCCTGCTTTCTAAAATTAGTAGCGTCAGGACTGACAGACAGACACTTGTTGTGTGACAATTGCAAATTATATTGTTTAAATTAATGTTGCAAAGGTAAAACTTATTTTTAAAGCATTCTTAGACATTTCTGTACTGTATACTAAAAAGTTTAATCAAGCTCACTTTCTGATGCAACATATTCAAAGTAGTTTCGTTGGTTAGTTGGTTTATTTTTTATGTTTGGTAAATTTACTGAATCAATGTGTGCAATAAACTGACTGGAAACAAATGAAAAACTAATTGACGTTCAAATCACCAAAAGTAAAAGTTAAAATGCTCTTTATTGATAGAATATTGTCAGAAATGAATTTCATCAAAATTTGTTATTGTTTTCAGCATTTTCTGGTTTCTCTGTGAATTCGTACGATTGATCAAACATGTCAAAGTTCCCCTGAAATGATTATGTGTTACAAAGATCAAGCTATTTTGTAAAAGCTGACACTGTCACAGAGAGTAATAAAAATGCGTCTGCTTTCTTGCATAAATAAAATAATTTTATTCAGTTCTTACCAAAATGTCTGCCAAGTAAGCCAGAACAGCCAACCGTAAGCCAGAACAGCCAACCGTAAGCCAGAACAGCCAACCATAAGCCAGAACAGCCAACCATAAGCTATCGTTCAAATGATCCACAAGTACAAGCTTCAAGCTTTTTTATCTCCAAAAAACGTTCACATAGCATCACATAACAAATCTGTTAAACACTTTCCCTCCTTAATAACCAGGCTGTTTAGCCTGTGCAACATGTATAGCCACTGACAATTATGCTCTTACTCTTAGAGCCTTTTCATTAACTTTGGTTGCTGTCGTATGCACGACCTCTGTCTATCAAGTGAATGTTTTATAACACAGAAAGTATTCCAATGTTTTCTCAGAGCAAACATTATGATTAGTTTTTAGATGTCTTTGCGCAGGTTTCATCGCTTTATTTGCAAGAATTTGGGGGCATATTTCATACTGGGGTCTGGGTTGATCATTTACTACGACGCATGTAAACCCAAAACGCAAATACTCTTCACCATACCGTCTTATGTCAATTCGTCTTCTTTCTCCAGATCTGCATTTGATTCACACAAACATTGTGAGGATAAGTCTCAGAAATTATGATTGTTGTCCTTATGTTCGGTTGCTTTATTTATTAGAAATTTATCTATCTGTTCAATCAATTTAGTTAATTTATAACTTTAATAAGCGTAATATTAATTTAACTTAAGGCTAATTTACTCAACATTGTCAAAAAAACAACTAGTCTTCTAGAATCTAGCATTTCATGTGATTTCTGGTATAGCTAAAAGTAAACATTAAAACAAAACATATTGTTTTTGGCGCTATGCTATCACAATCAAATGATTAAAATTAATCAATATATTCAAAAAGTAACAACATTTATAACTTTTCCTGTTTTTAATTTGAAAAATTAAAATTTCATCCTTTGATCGCGGGCCACCAGGCACATCTCCACGGACCACTAGTGGTCCGCGGACCACAGGTTGAGAACCACTGACCTAGACTCAGAGATATTTTTTTATGTTTTATGATACACTCAATGACTCCTGAAATACATGATATTTATCAATTTTTTATTCTCAAAAATAAAAAAATTATAATCTAAATCGAGAAGATGCCCCCTCAATGGATGGTTGATAAATTTCCTAATGAAAAGAAACCTTACAATGAAACTTAAAAGTACAAGTTGCCAGTTTCATTCTTTTAACAAAAAAAAGTGAAATAATTTTGTTAGAAATGCTTATGCTTAGCTATTTCTTTTGACTTTGACTGCTGATCTGATTAAATATAGAACATTTTGATTTCAACCTAAGAATGAAAATGAAGTTGTATTCCCAATGTTTCCAAACCAGTTTAATGCTGTAAGAGCTGTTGAAAGGGTCTAATTGATATGCAAAAAAATAATAAGTTGAATCAATAACATGAAAGCATTCATATAATTATTTTATTATTATTATGTATATATATGTACAAAACAGTATGAGATAAATACCTGGTACTGTATAACCATTAAATTTATGGTAAAATAGAAGGCCCAACCTCAGTCTCAGAAATATACATACATAGCAGCAATTAGATAAATATATATTGAATTTTTTAAATTTGCATTAAAATTTATATTTTCAAAACAATTATTATAAATCTAACACATTGAATGATGTAAGACTAGACAAGCTACAGTTCTTCCACTTTACGTTAAACCTAAAGTACTTCTGGCCCCTCAGACTTTTTTAGCAGGGCACAGCATCCCCATTAAATACAAAAGAAAAAATAGACCAACTTAAATTCACCAAATGAAAAAGTGTTGCCCTCAAACACTTGTTCATAGAAATATATAAGCAGCAGTAGCCAATGGTTTGAGTTCATCAGTTTATTTCATCATGTAAAGTTTGGTTCATATTGCAGGGTTGGAGAAAAGGCCATTACCAGATATGTATAGAAAAATAATTTCAATCTGCAAGGAAATGTTGATGATGTAACATCCACACTATTCAAATACAACCCAAGCTGCAATCCATCAAACACTACAACTTGCTTTCTGTGGTCCTGGCAGAGCCAGTTTTCAATGAATTGGAGCCATAACAACACAAATGTATTGATTAATAAATGTTAAGTAACTAATGCCAAATCTTCATGAGTTATGTAGACCAGAAATAAAAGATGATGAAACTTTTAGCGTTTGTTGTATGGACAAGATTTATTAAATTCCAATTTTTTTTTAGCACCATGAATATGATGCAGCTAAGGTATTGGTGGTTTAATTCAAATATGTTCACAACTAGTTTAATGCCTCTGTTAGTGCTATCTACACTCATGTAACAGTTTACCTAAATACACTCAAATAAACTTTTCTAAAAAGTGTCAGCGTCCTTTAAAAAAATAAAAAGATTTTCCCTATTGAAATAAAATGTTTGCTCTATAAAAAAAATCCATTTACTACTAAAGAAAATCTATTTTAGTGTTGTGATGTGTAATGATTCTATTCTTTGAATTATTATTTTTTAAGAAAAGACTGCAACATGATCATAATCAAAATTAATAAGGGGGGGGGGTGGGGGGGATTAAATGAAACCAGAAAATTTGCATAAAAACTATCCGATACATCGTCATGGATTTCATTATTTACAAAAATATGATGCTAGTGGTAATCACAGTAGTTGATATTTATTGGCATTTACTTTCATCATCAGAGTGTGATCATAAAATCAAAGAACTACAGCAATGTTTTAAATGGAAATGGTGGAAAAAATTAAAGGTGTTTAATCAATTACTTGACATGGTATATGTTCAATAAAAACTGCTTTATGTTTTGGTAGTTACACACAATTTTAATTTGCCACATAAAATTGCCAAAAATATTTGTAATGATAGTGATTACCACTAGCATTCTTAATGGCCAGGTAACAGTAATGTAGGCATTGTAAGACTAGTATCAAATTAATGAAATTTTATGTCACTTTTTAAAAATTTTGTTGAAGAGTTAAATGTACAGTATTAGATACTGATATATAATATAGAGAAATACATTTATGTAAATACAACCTAGCAGGCTAATGTTTGAAATAAGAGCCAGTATAGGCTATAAATGAAAAAACTTCTTCAGATATTACATCTATATTATCATAATTATTATGAAGATAAATGCTGCCAGCACACAGAAAAAAACAACAAATTGCCAAACACATTTGACAATGAAAAATGACAGGCGTGAATAAATTCATCCTTTCATTTATTCCAATCTATCAAAGCCTCCCTCACAAAATTCATGAATCAAAGTTTTTGTTGATAAAATCTAGTTTTACTCTGTCCTCCCGTTTAAAAATTGTAATACATTCACAAATTTAATGTTGTCAAACTTTTGAATACATTTTTTTATTATTTAATGACAGATCACACAAGATTTTAACATTTTCAAAGAGCATTAAATTAAAGAAATCAGAAGTTAAAAGTGCTCCTAGGTCTTGCATATGCCAAACCACTGATACTTTAAAAAAAAACTCATCACTAACTAAACTAACTATTCATTACATACTGATTTTAACCCTTATTATGATGGGATAGAAATTAAATGTCAAAATCATAATAATTTCTATCCTTACTATAAAAATAAAATTGTAACAAACAGTAACGAGTAGCTCCATGTCATTCAAAAATCCTGTTAAAATAAAATAAGCTCACATATTATGATTAATGATAACGAACACTTAAAACAACAGATTTTATCTGTGCTTCTAGAAGAATTATTTTTTATGTTTTTTTATGTATTGAATACAAATCATCTGAAATAAGAAGCAAGAAAGTATTTACAAACTTCTGTTCAAAAGTGAAGGTAATTATGCAGTGGTTTATAAATTATGCTCAGCTACATTTCTGTTTATCCAACAGAGTCTATTAGTGGAAATCCTGGTTGCCTCATTTCAAATATTCAAATGGCATCAAAGAAGCTCAATAAACTGAAATGTTTTGCTATTCTGAAAGAATGCCTGGAAATGTAGGCCTTCGCTTCTGATAGGGTAATAATGACAATGTTTTCTGACATCCTATTGATCAACAACCAACAGAGATACAGTCACTTGGGAATAGGTTCTCAAAGGAAAAATTTGACCAAAATGTATGATAACATTTTTGATTGAAAGTTTTCTTTTGGATTCTTTAATGTTTGTAAAATGTACAAGAAACTAAAAAACTGAATAATTTTTAAATAATAATGTGGGGTGTTTTTTTTTGAGGGGGTAAGGAGATGGCTATTAAAAAGCTTTTCACATCATATGATGTATATCTCAAAAGGGCTTTTTGGCAAAATTGTGATAGCGTTCTTATGAACTTCAAAGTAACAGTAACTTTACTAACTAGGTAGTTCATGTTACAAAGTACCTGTTGCCAACATGCACATACCATAACACATATTGCCAACATATACAAACTAGCTGTTACCGATATGTACATCAATAGTACCTATTGCTGACATGTACATAACATATCTGTGAATAAATGATAGGTATCAGTGATAAAACAAAATCCAAAGTTTCCCCCTTAAACACTAAATTACAAAGGTGAAAAACATATTACATTATATTAAAATTAGCATTAATGTTGAGTTTGTCTAAAGTCTAAATCATTGTCTGAAAAATCAAAAGAAGTTTTTAAAAAATGAGAATCCCTACTTGATAATATATTAAAAAATAAATTTGTGTGAATGTATTATTGTAAGTCAATGACCTCAATAACATTATTTCCTTAACATCATTAAAGAATACTACAAAGACATGGCTGTTAATCTCATCAAAGTAAAACCAATACAAACTTTGCTCATACCCAAATAGTGGAGTGAGCATGTTCTAATGTAAAATGATGTGATTCAATCCATTGCTTGTACAAAGATGGACAATCTCGAATTATAGAGGTTTCGTGAAATACTTAATCAGAACTCATTTGGCTTTTGTTGTGTTATTTCGTTAACTTTTTATTTAAACAGCTGTAATGAATGTACTGTGATCCTAGTGAAGAACAGCTTAAGTCAATATTTATTAGTTTAAATTTGATATCATATAAGAATTTTAGTTAGGTTCAAAGTGGGAGAAAAAAAAGGGGGGGGGGCGGGGGTTGAATTTTTTTTGTCAAAGTTATTTTCAATCCTGATGGTTAGAAGTTTACATTTGAATTTTCAAAAACTATAAATGAATGGCAAAAAGTAGAGAAGCAGTTAATACAAGTAAAATCCAATTATTCAGCTAATTAGAAAGTAAGAAAAAAGTTGACAATCTAGATTTACATAATACCTTCAAGGTTTTTAAAGGTGACACAGCATCCTTTTCTAAGAAAAAACAAACAAGTTAGAATATGAGTGCTTTATATCACTACTGCCATGGTTTACACTAGGTTAAGAGGGTACAAGTACATGGCTTCTTAAACCGCTATCTGCTATTCAAAGGGAGTATTTACTAAAGTAATTGACAGTCTCAATTATGTGGTTTTACTTGCAACTGGTAGGTAAAGGAAATTTCTAAAAAGAAATTAATGTATTTCATTGGAAGCTTTCCAATAAAGTTTTTTGTGTGTTATACAGCAAAGGGCATCTGACTAGCTAAGTGGCATATGGGCAACTTGTACCATAGTAGAATTGTTCAATGAGCAACACAAAACTGAGGGACTGAAACAAAATAAGAGCCATAATATTGACACACCAGTAATTTATCTATAGGAATATTAGGAAAGACATTATGTTGACTTGTATGCAAAAGGCATTCGTTTGGAGATTGCAGCTCATCACCAAAGGGATGAATACAGTAATTTCTTGAATGAAATATAAGGACAGCACAACATAGCATTAATAAATATGTCTTTACAAATAACAAATTTGTACAGTAATTCAATTTTAAAACAACAACAATTTTCTAATGTTTTTTAGCAATTCATGATGTAAATATATTTTTCTGTGTGGGTCATCACTTTACTTCTCTCTGTTTAAAAAAAACACATGAAAATCCTCCAATGAAGACATAAAAACTGGTTTCAATGTAGATATCCTGTCATGAAGCAACAATAACATGATTGGTGAGGAAATGACTTTGTTTTTAGTAATAATAATATTTGCACTTTTATCACAATAAACCTGAAGAGCCAAGGAAGGAAGTTGGTTCACCTCAAGACATCACAACCTTTCAACAAAGACAACTTTTTCATTGGGTTGGCTGTACTTGGGCGGTGTCTGTGAGGTGAGGTTATCCCCCTGTGGGCTGTACTTGGGTTGAACTGGTGATGTGGCACCAGTGCCCTGTGGGCTGTATTTGGGCTGCACTGGTGATGTGACATTGGTAGCCCGAGGGCTGTGCTTGGGCTGCACTGGTGCAGCTACTTGCTTAGGTTGTGCTGTCTGACCGTTGGTAGGCTGAGTCGAGTTGTTGATGTTTGAATCACTCAACCCTCCTCTGATTATCCTTGTCAGCACCACAGAGTTATGCTTATCCTTGGCGCGGTCGCGCATATTGATCCCACTGGTAATAAGTTCTCCAAAGCCAGCCTGGTGAGCAAAAGCATAACCTGACCGCACGGATCTGCCACTCCTTCTTATAGTAGACTGACGATGAATGCGCAGGTCTCTGCCAAATTTGGATTTGGACTTTTTCATTCTCTGCCTTAGTCTGACCCGGTCAGACAGAGTTGGGGTGACATTAGTGGTGTAAAATCTGTACGCCACCATCGGCAGTATGAGCAAGGTGCTGGTGATGAGGAGACAAAACCAAAATGTGGACATGCCAAAAACTTTGAGGGCGACTCCTGCGTACTTGTAGCGAATGGCGTCTGAGTAGAACGCCAAATGGAAACAGAAGTAGTAGATGATGCTGCCCCATATAACAAAATGGTTGAAGCCAGTCCAGTAACTTGTATCGAGGGCACACTGTCATAGAAGGAAGATGTATTTACAAGTGCTGTTTCAATTTAGTTTATTTGATAGATGGATAACATAGGGTATGGTGAGCCTGACAGGACATAACAAAACAGCAAAGGTTTCGGTAGAGAGGCTTCTTCAACGAACAAATAGTACACAAATAAAACGAATATAAAGAAATAAAAACTTAACTGCGGTGAAATCCAGAACCAAAGAGAGCAATAATAAGAAGAGAGTAGTATGAGCTTATATAGGAAAGGAGAGAGAGGGTGTGGCAAATTATTTAAGGTTGTCAGCGCAAACACAACATTCATCCCATGTGGTGCAAGGGTCCCATACTCTTTTCTGCTTTAATTTATTTATAGGCACATTGACTTTGATGTTGGCTAATTTTAGATTATTATTAGAGCTAAGATCAAACTAGAAATGCTTACTATTAAGTTAACAGCTAGAAATGATTACCCTTAAGTTAACAGCTAGAAATGATTACCCTCAAGTTAACAACTAGAAATGATTACCTTCAAGTTAACAACTAGAAATGATTACCCTCAAGTTAACAGCTAGAAATGATTACCTTCAAGTTAACAGCTAGAAATGATTACCTTCAAGTTAACAACTAGAAATGATTACCTTCAAGTTAGCAACTAGAAATGATTACCTTCAAGTTAACAACTAGAAATGATTACCCTCAAGTTAACAACTAGAAATGATTACCCTCAAGTTAACAACTAGAAATGATTACTATCAAGTTAACAGCTAGAAAGCCCATCAATAACACTTTAATTTATTCTTTTGATCACAATCTTGTATTTTACTCTCAACAGATAGAAATGATTACCCTCTAGTTAACAGCTAGAAATGCTTACCCTCAAGTTAACAGTTAAAACAAGCCCAGCAGCCACGACAGTGCCAAAAGCTTGAGTATCTGTTACATCCTGGCCGCCGGAGTCCACTCCCATAAGAAATGTTCCGTAAGGTATAAAGAAAAGGACGAGGGATGTTATGACCCCTTCAGCCACACTCCAAGAAAACATTTTCTTATTGAACAGTGCATTCTTCATTCCTGGCTCATACAGCTTGGGGTACCTAATACAATAGTTTTCATCTACATCCTGTTGGAATAAAACAATCCTCATTTAATCTCAACCAAAAACACACAACACTTTAAACTTAAGTTTTTAAAAAAGTTAACAGCTAACTCATGGTGACTTCATACATGAGTCATAAGAAATAAATAAAATGGTCTAAAATAAAGAAAGGATGTGTAAAAGATCAATGTACTCACCTGGTCAAACACACCAAGCACAAGCACAGGAAGGGATGTGTAAAATACATTGTACAGGGAGATGAAGAATGGATCAAACAGTGTCTGAAATAACAAAATAATATTACATAAATTTTAATCTTAATGAAACTGATGATAGGCTAATTCTATTAATGGACTCTTCTACAATGCTGTTGAACGCTTGAACAACTAAGGAAGATAACAGTTCTCAAGTTTACAAATGTTATCAATGGTTAGACTATTTATTGTTTCTGCTCTTATGACGACAAAATGATATCCTCAAGCAAACAGTTTTATGTTATCAATAGCAAGCAATAATAAGAGGCGTTTTCTTAAATCCTGTGTCCATTTTTTTTTCCTTTCTTTTTTATTTTACATAAATATTTTATAATATAATAGGCCGATGGTAGACACCACGTAACGCGCGGTCTAAACTCAGTTGGGTGGATGACACGCATTACGCAGTCTGTTTATTTTGGTATACCCAGTCCACCTTAATAGCTTTAAATTTATTTTTAAAAAGATTTATGATTTTAACATTAATTTGGTAAAAGCAAAGAGAACGGTGCGCTCGATGAATCATATTTTTGGTTGCTATATTATATTTGTTGTTTTTTCTATTTTAATTTAAAAAATAGACAACTAAACCTAACCCAGACCCTAAAACTGAAACTACAACCTTAAAAAAAAAGACTCAAACGAAAGTCTTTTTCTATTTTAATTTTAAAAATAGACAACTAAACCTAACCCAGACCCTAAAACTGAAACTACAAACTTTAAAAAAAAAGACTCAAACGAAACTCGAACCTCCACCTGACACCTAGAGTTCAAGAATCTAATGTCCTAACCGTGAGACCACAGAAGCTCATGTACCATACGAATTTTAAAAAATCTTATAAAGTAGTCACATGAAATGGACCCGGATGAAAGAGCAAAATGTGACGTCACATTTACGCGACAACCAAGCTTTACAGTGTATGCCCCGCATTGCGAGGTGTCCACCCACTTCGAATATAATATGTTTTAAGAATTTAAATATTACTTATGTAAGTACGTATTTTATGTTATTGTAATGATGAAGGCATTAGCCGAAACGTCTACTGTCGTGTTAGTGTTAGTTTAAAAATAAAGCTCAAATTTATTGTTTTCATTGCACAATTTGTGTATTTTGTATTTTAGGCTGTAACAAGCTGCACATAGTTACCTGAGCAGAGAATCCACAGAAGAATGCAAACCAAAAATGACAAAGCGTAAAGGCAAAATTTTTGTAGAAGAAATATTTCAAGAACTTGCACATTCTGAGATAAGACCAGCGGCCGTGGACTAGGAGCAGACGCTCTAGATAGCGAAACTGTGCTATTGAGTAGTCACTGGCCAGCACGGCTTGCATGCCTTCCTGGCCACTGATGCCGATGCCAATGTGAGCCACTGAAAGTAGACAAGTTTGGAAATGGTCAAGAAAAACAATCTCTTCACAAACCAAACTAATTGACAATGTGTAGGTTAAAGGGTTAGAAATATGGTAACTAATTATAACGCTGAATAACTTCCGATGTGCGGCTCTTACTTTTGATCATGCTGACGTCATTGGCGCCATCTCCTATGGCAAGAGTTATGGATTTCTTGTGGCGTTTGACCAGATCCACAACCAGAGCTTTCTGCAGGGGCGTAACACGACAGCATATGACAGCCTTACACATGCAGCCCAGATTTAGCAACGTCAGTTCAAGATTAGGTTTCAGCGCCTGGGCCTGGTTTTTAAAAAATTAAAAAAACAATGGACTGTAGATATCTATTGTCAAGTTGCTAGAACCAAAATATTTTGTGTTCTATCTATATTTCAAATTGCCTCTAGTTTTTTTTTATATGCGAGGCGCTATAACAGAAAGAATAAGCTTGTCCTTAAAAGAACAAAGCTGACAAGAGGATGAATAGAAGGAATTTTGGTAAGATAGGAAGGGTGGAGTCAATGTTCATGGAGCCAATGAAGTGGTGGAATGATGTGGTCTGTTTTAGTTTCCTTGTTATATTAAGGGGGTTCTAATGTTTCCATTAGAACTTTCTCAGGGCTTGGTAGACCTTGGCGGCGCCCGTCTCCTCTTCAGGTCAGCAGAGGAATTTTTAGCGATAGTCATTCATCAAAATTTTTATTGTGGCTTTAACGTGGGCTAAATCCCACGCCTGTCAGCTTGTGAGGCGAGCTCACTATTGACTTTGCTATCCAGCTGCTAATGTTCATTACAATTTTTAACAATCTGTTTGACACTGCAGTACTGTTATAGTAAAAAAAATTCAATCACATTTTTCTGAAATTATCACAAGGCAAAATTTCAAACCCAAAGTGAATTATTACCCGTCTACTATTCACTGGAATTAGAAAATCACTCGTCTAATATTCAAAAGAATTAAAAAACCGCCTGTCAAAAGTTCAATAGAATTTAAGAAATACCCAGTCAAATATTCAATAGAATTTAAGAAATACCCCGTCAAATATTCAATAGAATTATAAAAAGCACCCTGTCAAATTTTCAATAGATTTAGAAAATCACCCAATGAAAACTTCCTAAAACATCTGAATCATGTTAACGAACCCACATTAAAAGACCAGCAACTTACCAAGCTGTGGCCATTTATGACCAGAGCAAAGTCTCCGAACTCATCTTCAGGCATGGCTACATTGCCATTCTCTGTGCTTTCAGTGAGGTGTGTCTCTGATGGCTTGGCAGAACCATTCCTGAAAGTAACTTCTCCCCCTGGTCTCCTCTTGGCATTCTTTGCTCTATCGATGTCCTCCAGGGCTTTCTTCATCTGATTCTCCACCTCTTCAAAACTTTCCCCATCAATTATGAATGGTTCCTCCATTTCATCGGTCAGGAGACGACAAGAATAGCCAATATTGATAGCAGTTTCTACAATTGAAATTAAATATATAGTTATTAGTTATGAAATCATGGATGGTGATGGTGACTTCATGTGGTCTTGAAGTTAAAACACAGAATTTTATATTTTATTATTATTTGAAATGAGCATTAAGGATTTATAAATAAAATAAACTAAAGATACCCAAGACAATTTGAGGTCATCATTTATGGACTGACCTTGTTTGTCTCCTGTCAATACCCAAATCTTGATTCCAGCTAGTGCCAGGTTAGCTATAGTCTCAGGGACACCGTCTTGAAGTTTGTCCTCAATAGCTGTGGCCCCCAGCAGAATCATATCTTGTTCTATTTCCTCATAGATGGCATCTAGTTTGCCATCGCGATCTTCCATCGATGTGCTAATTAACAACCAAAATAATTGTTCATGAATCCATCATTTTATTTATATGCACCGAGTTAAAAATAAATGTACTAATGACTAATGAATTGTGTATAATGAATATTCATTAATGAATAGAAAAAGACACCCCATTCCCCACTGTTGTGAGAAAGAATGAAACACATAAAACCCAAAAGATAATAAATACCCTTGTGCACGAGAGATGAAGTACCTTGTACTCATTTCACCACAATCAGAACTGAAATAAATGCTATTACCTTGCCTCATGATGTCTCTTACGCCAGGCATTAAAATATGCCTCGTTTATAGTTTTACAGGCCAAAACTAAAGTTCTTAGGCCAGTTTGTGCAAACTCCTAGAAAAACATTGATTTAATGATTAGTTGAAGCAATATTTAACAAATTTAGACATTAAATTTAAGACATCAATTAAATGGAACATAGAATATAAAGATCTAAGAGAGAAGGTAATGCCATATGCTGACAATCTTACAACAATAAATACATTAAAATATTATTTTCTCTAAAGAACAATTCTTTTCTCTAAAGAACAGACATTTGAAATCCCTGTTAAGCCTTTTCTACTCCCCACAACCAAGCAAAGGGAGATAACACTTTTTTGTTTTTTTAAATCGAGGATCTATTCCTAATTAATTGATAAAAAATGAACTTGTTATAGTAAAATGAAAGTAAAAGTAACCAAGTACAAACAAATGGATTGAAGTATTTAAATGTTCTCTTAAAATTAATGTAATATCTCCACATAAACCTTCCATAAATGCCATTAATAAGTATAACTGTAATCCAACTTGGACTCATGCTCACATTTAAATGGTTTGTTGATAATTCTTTGAGATCATTACATTTCTTGTCTAAAAGGTCAAACATGATGGTATCTGCCCCCTTACACAACAGCTGGATGTGACCTTCTTTTCGCACTATAACCTAAACCAAAGAAATAGAAAACACTCACTGAAACTTATTAAAATTGTTAACATATTGTGCATGATACTATAGGACACAAGAGTTATGTATTTTACTACCATCAAAGTAATAAGATGTGTTTAATGTGTCTAGACCTTTTTGTAGACAGTTAAAAACACATACTCATTAAATAGAGAGAATCATTATGCAGTTCTCTTTGACTGAAATAAGTACTAGTGACAGAATCAATACAACTAAAAATTCTACTTACTGACATTCTTTTTCTAACATTGTTGAAATCTAGAATATTAAGAAGTTCATATGTTTCCTCCTGGCCTTGTATTTCAATGGTAATGGTGCTTGGTGTTCTTGACTGGAAACAAAAATCAAATACTGCAGTATGTCAGAGTTAGAGTTTGTAAGACCACAGTTAGTAATGGGGATAGAACTCAATTAATGGCGTCCTTGATGAATTTTAATACACACAATTTCTTACAACAATCACAAGTAGGCCATTCAACGGGTACCCGGGTCCTGGGTACCTGTTGCCATGCAAATACCCGGGTATTAAATTTGCGCCCGGGTACCTGTGAAAATGTGGCTGCAATGGTGTACAAACTGCGACTCTTCTGTGTTCACATTGCGGCTCGCAAAAATTTATCTAATTTAGATTTTTCTTTTGAAATATTCCCTTTGAAATACGTTTAACACGAAAACGCTTCAGAAGAAGTATCTGTCAACGGAAAGTTAAGTATGGTCCGGACAAACTACAATTTATTTTGATAGATATTTTTAATCTGAACATGAAACAAAAATCGTTAAAACACAAAAAGATTTTGGTTCTTTGAATGAATCAATGACAGGACGCTACCTTGTCTTTGAAATACACCGACTACATTTATGTTATCTACCCCCTCACTCCTTCCTCCACTCCTACCCGACATACAAAAAAACCACCTCATCTTTTTTTTTAAATTACTGGTATATTTCATTCGTTAAAATATATTTACTGTAAAAATAAATGACAGGTTGTTTAGTTTTTTTTAAATCTCGACAAAACAAAGTGTTGAAAATAAATTGGGCTTGATTTAAATTTTAAAAGTTAAAGGGAGCGATTGGTTTGTAAATGGTTGGTGATGTAAACTGTCCCCACCCACTCATAAGTGTCGACGCACCTCGCTGAAACAATTTAACAAATCCGCGTGTGTATTTCTTGTGTTTGCTTCTAGTGAAAAACTGATTTTACTTTTCTTTACAAAGTTGTCAGTATTTAATGTTTATAAATTAAAAAGTTATTACCGCCGCCTAGTGAACATAAACATTCAAGCTGCTGGGCCCATATGACCTGACTGAATGTTACGTTATTTTTGTTGACATTTTGTTTGAAATTTAGTTTACTGTAGTTTCAGTTTATGAGCATGAAAAATGGATTTACAGCAGGAATAAAAGTTTGTAGTGCACAATAGTATATTATTGGAAGTATACCGTTAGCTACTGTGTGAAATGAGGTGCATTGGTGGTGGCTACGATGCATTGTATAGCCGTCATGGCGGCGAAAATTATGCGGCGTTTTGAGCGGGTAACCCAGGTACCCGTTCGAATTTTGGACGGGTACCCGGGCAGCTTTTTTCAACAATATTGACAGCCCTAATCACAAGTTGCGCTAGTATTGATAAAAAAACTCAAGCGTATATAGTTACCTTGAAAACAAATCCAAAATTTCTTGCTGCAGAAACCAAAGCTCCTTCATCCGGTGACTGAGCCTGGTACTCCAGGGACCCTGATACCCAACACAGACAACAAATTACTTTTAAGTAAAAGATCATATCTGTCAAATTTCTGGCCACTCTAAACAAAAATTTAGATTTTATTAAAATAGTTCTACTGATTGGTCATAATTCTAACCACTGACTTAAGGATAAAACTCACCATCAGATTTGACTTCTGGCATGACAGTGTGACACAAGGCCAGCAGAGTAAAGAACATATGAACCATTTCATTGTTGTTGGTCACCTCATCCACTAAGGTTTGGTCAAAAAATTCAAATGTTTTTTCTGCATAGGGATTCCATGATAAATCCACTCTTGGGGTTCTCTGTGTTCGATGAATTCAAGTCAGAATATTATCATGGCATAGAAATGTTCAACTATAGGTTAACCTCTATTACCCTCACTCACTAACTTACTACTCTGTAACTTTATACTCTCTCTAGCAAACTTACTACTCTGTAACTTTATACTCTCTCTAGCAAACGTACTACTCTATAACTTTATACTCTCTAGCAAACTTACTACTCTATAACTTTATACTCTAACTAAACATATTAAGTATTTAGCACTTTTATAACTTATACTCTAATAAACTTAGTACTCTAAAGCTTATACTTTCTCTAACAAACTTAGCACTCGTAACTGTTTTTCAAAATATTAATTTAATTTAAAAGGAACTTATGCATCTGTTAAAATTAGTATTTAAAATGGAAATTTTGGAGAGAGAGAGCCAAATTATATCCGCTTCAAGTCATCTAAGTAGAGCTTCACATACACAACTTCACATACACAACTTCACATACACAACTTCACATACACAACTTCACATACACAACTTGTCGGAATAACTTTAAACACCATGTTAAATCAGGGCTTTCTCAAGCTATAATTTATGACATAAATATCATAACACATATAACTGGTATAACGAAGGACTCAATTCTACATAAGATTAATGTCAAAGGGAGATCAAAATTGCTTGCGAGTTATTTGTTTATTTTATTAAAGCCTAATAATTGTGATCCTAAAGTAGATGAATGTATGCTGGCAAGAAATGACTTCATCTAGCTGTAAAACTTTCTTATTAGCATTACTCCATAGTAAACAAGCAAGGAACATGATGTTACTATTGTTACAAAAACCTAATAACAGGATGTTACAAACTCCAAACATGATGTTATCAATGACTAAACATGTTACAAACATTAGATATGATGTTGTTATAAATATCAGGATGTTGAAACATCATGTTACTAACTAATGTCATGATGACAGAGAGACAATAAAATATCTCCAGTAATAGTTTTGTTCTTTTCAAATTCTTAACTTCTAAACTTTATTTAAACCATGTGACTGAGTTGATCCTGAGCGATGTTTACCTCAGTAATCTCCATGGCAACCCCCTCACTGTCTTTTGGGTCACCATAGGATACTCCATTAATTGAACATTTGTTGAAAGTCATGATATTCTGAAATACAGAGCATTCAACAAGTCAAAATGTTGTATTTATAACAAATTTTGTAAGAGTTAAGTAACAACAGTTAATGAACAAATTTTGTAAGAGTTAAGTAACAGTTGATGAACAAATTTTGTAAGAGTTAAGTAACAGTTGATGAACAAATTTTCACTTCAACAAACAAAACACCAGGGGTGTTATGAGTCATAAGTTAATTTTTTTTTAAATTTTCAATGTAGTAACTAAAAACAAAGCCCGTCCAAGGACGGGAATAAGTGTAGGGTGACCTGTGAAGTTCATGGAAGGACATCACTACATTACCCATCTCCGTCTGTCCAGAAACCCTACCTCCCCCCCACCACGGTCTGTCCAGAGACCATACCCCCCCCCACACCGCGGTCTGTCCAGAGACCCTACCTCCCCCAACACCGCTGTCTTTTCAGAGACCCTACCCCACAATCCACGGTCTTTCAAGAGACCCTACCGCCCCCCCCACACCCCAGTCTGTCCAGAGATTCTACCTCCCCCCCCAACACCGCGGTCTGTCATGAGACCCTACATCCCCTCCACGGCAGTTTGTCGAGAGACCAATAGTCAAAAATACTATACATTATAGTTATAACAACATTACCCACCCCCATCTTTCCAGAGACCCTACCTCCCCACACCGCGGTCTTTCCAGAGACCCTACCTCCCCACACCGCGGTCTTTCCAGAGACCCTACCTCCCCACACCGCGGTCTTTCCAGAGACCCTACCGCCCCCCCCACACACATTGTGGTGTATCCAGAGTTATAATAAATAACTCGAAAATACAAAGTTTTTTATAACAAATCCCAACTCGCACATCGAAAAATAAACTCTTGGAAATAAAAACTGCACCAAAAATAACTAGTTTTGAACGTCGTTCAATATGTAAATGACACATAATTTTTCTCCGCCAGTGATTGGCTGTAGGAGTCTGTAGGAGTTTGAGGGACCAATCGCTATCGATGACCGCACAGATCATTGCCTTTTATTATATAGGATGACCAGAGTTCCCAACGCTGCGCAGCAGTTAAAAACTAATATAAACACCAGTGCCAGGGGGAATAATTAGCAAAATGATTTAGTAGTAAAAAGGATGCGTTGCAAAAAAGTAGGTCAGTACCAGAATGGTTAATATCTAATTATGGTATTTAACTATTTTTCACAACATTAAAGTTAGGGGGAAAAACTCCATAGTCTTTTCTGCTTCTTACTTGAGTTAATGTCCCTGTTTTGTCCGAGAAAATGTACTCTATTTGTCCCAATTCTTCATTTAGTGTTGTAGTTCTGGCTTTAGCTGGGGTATCCTTTTTGTCATAGTACATCTTGACATCCCAGTTAATCCACAGGCTATGTGCCAGTCGAATAATTTCAACACTGGAGAAAGAAGAACATAAACTTAATAGGGGAAAACAAAACATTTTCAAAAGACAAAGATAAAACATTTATAAAAATTTTAAGGAATTTAACTAATTTTATTATTGCTTAGAAAGAAACATCAATTTCTGCTTAAAATAAAGATTTTTGAAGGATCCAGGTTTTTAAATATAAATCCAAAACATTGTTTTTTTAACATCAGTTCTCTTGAACCCTGCCAGTCTACAGACATTTCTGCAAATCCTTCGCACATTTAAAATCAATTATTTTTGAATAAATAATGTCCACATGTGTTAAATAGGGATTTGTACAAAATTCTTACAGTACATTAAAAAATGTCAAGATGTTCAAGTGTCTCGTCAAATATAACTTTTATGTTGTTATATAAACTAATATTTGGTCATTTATGTAACTATAAAAATATAATTTATTTGTTTATAATGGGAATGGCTGTCTCTATAACACTTTAAAAAAATTTTAAGCAGTTATAAAATATTTATCCTATTCAGGTGTAATAAGGTTGAAAACTAAATTTTAAGAATTTTCTATATTTTCCCCCCACTCCCTTTATATTAATCAAAGTCACTCACAATATGATAGATGAAAGTAAAGGTGAACCCATGTTAAACCTGTGTAGACACCAAGTATGATGTTGCTCACCTGACATACAGAGAGATAGGCACCACAGTGTTGAGGATGATGATATAGGAAAGAAAGACAAGGACGGCTATGGTGACCGAGCCACCAATTTTTTCTGTGGATACAAAGGACTCCCAAGGCAAGTACTCCTGGAAGTGGTAGCCGGTCATAAGTTCCCAGATAACACAAGCAATGGTTGAGATCAGGCACATGACCACAAGAAATAGGAAGATCTGTGGACAGATTTAAACATTGGTTGATACATAGACATGGGGGGTGGGGGGTTCACGGGGCTATTTCACCAACAGCTACTATCTAAACCAGTGGTCCCCAACCTGGGGTCCGCGGACCACTAGTGGTCCGCGGAGATGTGCCAGGTGGTCCGCGAGCAAAGGAACATTAAATTATTAAAAATTTTATTTTTTTACTGAGGTGTATTTCTCTAGGGATTGTGCGTCTTTCCATACACAAGATGGAAAAGCTTGTTACCCGTTTTGGCGGCACCACGTCCAAAGAACATCAATGACGCATAGCGCAGAGCGGACAACGCCTACAATCAATCTTTGCGCTCTGTGTCGGCGTTCTTATCACGGCGCTTTTATGTAGGCGCTCTTTTGTTGTGCGCGATTTTGATGGTGGACCCGTGTTGGCAAGCTAAAGACATTTACCATGAACTTCTAGGAGAGGCTGCTGTTAAAAAGATAGCAATGTGCCATTTTCGGCTAGCACTGTAACTAGGCGCATTGAGGAAATAGCCGAAGATATTGTGATACAATTGTTGGAGAGGATTAATTATCACCGTGGTACGCACTCCAGGTTGACGAATCTACAGACATCGACAAGAAGGCAATATTACTTGTTTATGTGAGAAATATTTATCATGAGGATTTACATGAGGATTTGTTACGTGCTCTATCTTTGTCAACCAACACTACGGGAGCTGAACTGTTCAAGTCACTAGACACCTAAAATGGTCCTTTTGTGTCGTCATCTGTACAGATGGAGCTGCTGCCATGACCGGACGACTATCTGATTTAACAGCTCGGATTAAGGAGGTTGCACCTGATTGTTAATCTACGCATTGTATCATTCACAGGGAAATGTTGGCTAGCCGAAAAATGTCACCAGAATTTAACAGTGTATTGATTGATGTCGTTAAAGTTATTAACCACATCAAGGCACACGCACTTAACTCACGCCTGTTTGAGCAGCTTTGTGAGGAGATGGACGCAGAGCACAGATGCCTCATTTTGTACACAGAAATAAGATGGTTATCGAGAGGAAAATCGCTAAACAGAGTATTTGAATTACGAGAGCCATTGCAAAGATTTCTCTCAGAAAAGAAGTCACCTCTGGCAGCACATTTCAGTGACAAGGTATGGGTCGCAAAACTTGCTTACCTGTGTGACATATTCAGCCAGCTCAATGAACTCAATCTGTCTATTCAGGGGGAAATGACAACTTTTTTCAAGTTAGCTGACAAAGTAGCTGCATTTAAAGCCAAACTGGAGTTGTGGGAACGGCGAGTGAACAAAGGCATTTTGGATATGTTTCAAACATTAGCGGGGATTCTAGGCGAGACTGAGCCTGAGCACTCTCTGTCCCACTTGGTGCACGATCACCTGTCTTTGCTTTTAAGCACTACTCCCAACCACAAAAGACCCAAGAACTCATTGATTTAACATTCTAGTAAATTAAAATATTAATTAATCTTTAATTCACTTTTTGTGTAACTTTATTTTATTTTGAAGGCATGTTTAAGTACAACTAAATTAAAACTATAAAATCAAAACGATCTAAAATACCTGTATAAACAATCAACGCAGCCGCAAACCCTACCCCCCCCCCAAATCCTCCACCCACCCATACCCCCCCCCCAAGGTTAGTGGGCCGCGGTAAAATTATCAAACTTTTAGTGGTCCGCGGCGTTAAAAAGGTTGGGGACCACTGATCTAAACCAATGAAATAACATGACAATACCATCAGAGGAAAGAAATATCTGACCAGGATTTTGAAATTATTTTTTTTTCAAATTTAATTAATAAGTAATGGTTAACCCATAATTATAAGATGTTTGCCATGACTATCAAGATCAATTTTTAAATATTTTAATAGGAACAGATGACTCCTGACCTATATATAGGAACAGATGACTCCTGACCTATATATAGGAACAGATGACTCCTGACCTATATATAGGAACAGATGACTCCTGACCTATATATAGGAACAGATGACTCCTGACCTATATATAGGAACAGATGACTCCTGACCTATATGTGATGGATGTAACTATGTACAAACTTGAGGTTGACAGAGGATGAGAAAAAACTAAAGGATTTACACCAATAATGAGAAGATTCATCAGACGGTCAATGTTGGTCCGTTTGAACTTTGTCTTTCCACTGTTCATCATTAGCTTGGTGTCCCTGCCGGCAAAGATGACCACCCCATAGCACCACTGGGTGTTCCTGAGCACACAGCCACGGAGCAGGATCTTCTCATTGTCCAGAGAGTATGTCTTGCCATTCCATTGCATTTTGCCTTCAAATTTGCTCAACATGTTGTTAGGGGGCTCGCTGACTATTTCAGCTAAAGAAGACAGAAAGAATGATAGACTGAAATAGATTTCTACATGGACATGCATTACTCCATCAGCATCTCATAAGAGATTTCTCAAAGTTTTAGTGTGTTAGTTAGGTTAAGAAGAAACACTATTTAGGCAGGTAATAAAACAACAGTGTATAGAAGATATGAAAATTCATTTAACATCGGACTAACTGCCACATTCATCCCCAAGAAATAGACAAAGTTAAAGATTTAGTCCTTTGTTTTAAGACATCCACCAGTGGAAAAAACTTTGCATTAAATTCCTGCAGTCAAATTAGGACATCAGTTAAAAACTACCATTAAATTCAGCAAGTTTAGAATTGTTACCCGACTCATACAATCTAACATTAAATGATCATTGTAACAGTAATTCAGCAAGTTTAGAATTGTTACCCGACTCATACAATCTAACATTAAATGATCATTGTAACAGTAATTCAGCAAGTTTAGAATTGTTACCCGACTCATACAATCTAACATTAAATGATCATTGTAACAGTAATTCAGCAAGTTTAGAATTGTCCTCTAACTCATATAATCTAACATTAAATGATCGTCGTACCATTAAACTCTGCAAGTTTAGAGTGGTCATCTTCTAACTCAGCAGTATCCTCAAGGGCTTGGCGTACTTTAAGGTTGGTCTCTCTAAATGGGGACAAAAAGGTTTCAAATTTGTACTACAAATCTTTATATTCCATTTATTACAAATGAATAAATCAGGAAATTTAATTTACAAAATAAAAACAACTGACATTTTTTAAAGTCTTTTACATTGCCACCCCAGCATTGTTTGCCTGTGTGACATTATTTGACCACTACTGACCCGTCCAATTCAGCAGTCTCAATGTAGCACAGACTGTGGGGCTCACTGGTGGACAAGAGGAGTAAATCAGCCTGGAAAAGGGAAGAGTAACATGTTGAATTCTATTTCGTTTGAGCAAAATATCAACAAAAATAATTCCTAGTTCAGATTATCTGTCAAACAGGTGTGTAAACAGAAATAAAATAATGAGAACAGATTGCATGTGAATAAATGTGGTTTGTTGTAGATCAGGGGTCGGCGAACTTTTTTGCCCGTTACCCCAAAATATAAAATGTAATGTTGCCGTTACCCCTGAAGGCTTCGAGGTCCTGCCGACAACACTTGGGCGTTCTGGGAGCTTTGAAAGCCAATGGGTCTAGGGCTAAGCCCCAGTCGAAAACGCATCTGTTGAGTTTAGAATCCTGACAAGTGTCTAAAAGTGCCCCGAAAAGAATTATGCGTATGATGCAATTATAAAAGTTAACAATCAAATATAATATTATTATTTTAACTGTTATTGGTCTAACGTCCCTTGCCATTCTAGATACAATGATAAATCTGACATAATGCAATAAAGTTGGATGAACACAAATTTACTTTAAAAATAACACAAATCATGTGCAGTGTTGAAAGCCTTTGCAGCATTCGACATCCAAAAATATGCCAGATCTTCTTTGTTTGCAAATTTAATACGTGCCTCATTATTAGACTGAAGTTCAAAAAGTGCCTCTGCCAACCCTTGAGGCTCATCTGGTACATTCTCAATGTCACATTGAAATGGATCTACAACCCAACTGATTTATGCGAATCAATAACAGGAAAGCAAACACTGAACAGCTCTTTGAGCTTGGTAAGATGTCTGATAATTATATCCTTGATGACGTCAAAAGTTATATTTCCACAATCTTCCAAGTACAAGGCCAAATTTGAAATAATAATAATCCGGGAAATATCATGCATGATGACCTCCAGTTCAGGTTCCAAATGTTTCACAAGCAGAGCTTGATGATGGATCATACAGTCGTTAACTTCAATTTTGGGATTCCCCTCCCTTGAAAAAGTCTAACATTCTTATTAATAAACCGTGCCTTTAGTAAATACAGTATACGTACACATGACAGATTTTGATATAAAAAAAAATTAAAATTAAAAGATTAAAATCTGGCGGATTTTATGTCCCAAATGAGACTGTTTTACGAAATCCCATTTTTTCCCCTAATGGGGTAATTTACCCCTGTTCGCCGACCCCTGTTGTAGATGATGAATAAATGTGGTTTGTTGTAGATGATGAATAAATGTTTATTGTACTTGTAGTTAGAAATAAATGTGGCTCATGAATAAAATGAGCCCAAAAATACTTAGGAGAAAGAGTGAAACACTAAAATGGCTCCTCCACTTAAAACCATATAAGCAATGTTTGAGTAAAAACACCAATGTATTTACTGAGGTATTGTAAGAAATGAGGTGCAGATGACAACCTACCGCAATGTAATCATTATTTTTTAGACGTATAATGTCTCCAACAACAACTTTGTGCCATCTTTCCTCCACAACTTCTTTGTTTCGCAGTACATAAGAGCATCTGTTGTTGACCTGTCCATCACTTCGGTGGCGTTGCTTAAAAAATTGAGGTGGAAAATGTCCTCTATGAGACAGTAGTCAAAGCCCAAACATTATATTAAGGAAGAGACATTGTCTATAGTCACAAATTCTTCTTACGATGATAAATATATAATTTTTTTTAATAAAATTTATAAATAAACGTACATTTATTGGGATTTTAAGTAACTTTAATAAAAAATAAAAACTTAAGTCTTCAAATTACATTTTTGTCTTTTGATAATGTTGAAAATAAACAAGCAAAGAGAAATAATTTAGATTTAATTTGTTGTTTGACTTATGAAGTTGCCACATAATGGAAAATTAATGGAACCAAGACATTAACCCAGCATACATTTAACACCCGTCCAAGTCAAACTTTGGTAAAATTGTATCATTTAAAATGTGGCTTTAACTAGTTAGCTTATCATTTGTACATCTGAAATTATACTTTACTTCTTAAATAGCAAGTCAAAGTTAACATAATCCTTTTTAATGTTATCTAACGAACCATAAAAAACACAGAAGAACAAATATTTAATTTAGATATTTTTCTTAATGGGATACTAAATACCCTTAGAAATGTATGAAAAACTTCCAACCATTAAAACATGTTATAAGAATGTAACAGTAACACACAAAAATGTGATTTAATTAGAAGGTAATAGAACATACATATATTTTAAAAAAAGAATGAGAGGAGCATCCTAAGAGAGTTTGCTTTAATTAATTATGTCATTAAAATACTTGGCTACGTCAGGAGAAGCCACCAGCACCAGGGTAAGTGAAGCATGCAAGTATATGTGGATACATGTGTGATGGGTTTAAGTATGGGAGCCACAATGACATGCAATGTATCATCTCATTACAGTAGGTGGTGCCATTAAAAGCTTATAATGTTAATGTCAGTTGTCTCAAGCCTCATGCTGTGTCTCTGGTTGATGAGAGAGGCAGTTATTCTAGCACAGAGCAGCTAACAAGTCATGAAAGAATATAAAGATCACATATGAAGATAAATTCATTGCAAATATTTTATACTACATTGTATATCTAAAAACATAAAAATCATCCAAAACTTTAAATATTTTAAACTTTTTTAAAAATACTTCTAGAAGCATAAAAATCATTTCCACAGTATAGCTAAACTTTTTTTTTACTATACCAAAATTTGAAACATATTACCTTAAAAAAATGTTGCCATGGGTCCGGCTATTATTTTTACTTCTAAATGATCTGATCAGAATGTACGTAGTTCTAAAAGTAAGAGGATTTCCTTTTTTCAGGGTTCTAGTAATGAAACATTTGTAAGGTTTTAGCTGGTAAAGTATAAGTAAAAGTACTTCCTGATTAAAGCAACTGAGCCAAAGGCACAGAGAAATAAGTCACATGACATGTTGCAATTTGAAAAGAAATTGAAATCCTCATGGACTTAGCCTGAAAATAATCACTTGAACATTTTAACAATTAAGAATCACAGTTTGAAAATAACGAGCAAAGATAAATAAAGCTACATGCTACACTTATTGAATAAACCCGACATGGCATCGGTTATTGAATGGTGAAAAAGGACTGCCTCACAAAAGAAGATGAGATGGTTATCTCTGTCTTTAAAACTATTTACTCTGCCACATTAATATCTGGTCAATGATGATTGTTAACATGGTCCATTAACATCTGGAAGGGAGACATTTGTTTAAACAGGAAACTAATGACTACATCTATAACATTCTCTTAACATGATCTCAACAGTCCAATATTTGTAAACACAGACTCATGCTTTGAGATTATTAGGTTAGTTGTCATGCTTCATGAGCTTACAAGTGAGGTTTCGAATACCCCATGCTGTGCTTGTAAAGATTAGGATTGCACTGATATCATGGTTACTTAGTCTATGTTAGGACATGAAAAGCATTGGGCATACATTAGTTAAGTTGAATGATGTCTTTGGAGTGGCTCAGCATTCATATCTCTAATCCTTCTAGTCAAATGTTAATCGACATCATAAATGTATCATTTTTAAAAAAAACACAAGAAACAAATATGATTTATTTTACCTTAACTTTTTAAATAATATCTGACCACTAAAGCAATGCATCTTTACTTGGATGTATTGCTGATTTGACTATTTTTTAATCATCAGAATTAATTTTCTTCTTAGACCATTTAGATTAGTAAACCTTGATTAAATTGTATTTCCAACCAAATCAAGTTAGAAATAATGAGCCACTGCTGATAAGTAAAAAAAAAGTCAAGGATTTAGTTCCAAGGGGAATGAAGTCTTTCCTTGAAACTATGACCTGGCAATGGGGTTGTGTACAGGATGTAATACGATTGCTACAGGAGAACATGCAAATGGAGTCACTGCTAACATCCATGATACTTATGCAGGCTTACAGACATGCATAGTAGTCGAATTCTTTTAGTAACAGTCTGTGGGGTGGGAGGATTAGGGTTTTTTGTTGTTGTTTTTTGTTTTGTTAAAGATTGAAAATTGATGCTCCAAAGCTTTAAAACAACACAGAATTATAAGAAAAAGCATAGATTCAAGTACAGGGAGATGCATTTCTAAAACAAATTTGAAACAAAATCTCGAACGGTTGCTGAATTTTGTTCAAACAGTTTGCTGTGGAACTCACATAGTCATCAAGGGCATCTTTAAGGGCCGAGAGCATCAGCACAGCAGCTAGTGGAATGAGAGTGGTCACTGGTGTGAGAGACGAAATGACCGGCACCATCTAACCTCCAACAAATAGCCCAGCATCAAGAGGAAAAAATGAAAAAAAGGAGACATGAGTATGATGGGGGTCAGGAATTGAAATCAAATGGCTGGAATCCCGGAAGTCATGTCCAAGTCCTGCAAACAAATGTAGTAGTATTCGGCAGTCACTTGAGACTCGGCAAAGCGGGATCAAGAGAAAAATGCATGAAAAATTTGGTGGAAATGCAAAAAAAAATGTTTAAAATATATGAGGTTTGCCACAGGAAACATTTGATACCAAACTAGTAGGTGGAAGTTTAATGAAATAAAAAATAATAAAACAGGTTATTAGATTTGTACTCAGAATAAATTGGTGATCTTTCTATAGTTACAAATAGGTTAGTGGAAAACTAAACAGAAAAAAAAGCATTAAATGCAAATATAAAAAGGTGTTTGCGTTTGAAATTAAAATGACAAAGCAAAAAAACACACCACTTCTAGTTAAATTAATAATATATTATAGTTTGTTTCTTTAGAGACTTTTGTAATTTTAACTTTTAACAAAATTCTTTCATTGTTAAGTTTTCTAATAAAATGATTGTATTTATTAATCATTTTATCCTATTTTTAATTCAACGACATGAGTGTATATTTTATTTTCAAAAAGGAAAGATCTATGCATGCTACTATCATAATTTTTTTCCATTAATCTCTTCATTCTATTTATCATTTAGAAAAAAAAATGTAACTGATAATAATGTAAGCAGATATTATAACTTCCAATAAAAATCATTTTAAAATGATGCAGAAGCTCTGAAGCACAAAATTACACGTTAAACAAGTTGATTGATTTATTTTATTTTTTTTTCAAAGAGAGAGCAAGAAAACAAAAGTTAAAAAAGAAGCCATTTTTATAGGTTGCATAAAGGATCAAGAATCTGCTTGTTAATTGAGTCTCATAAAAGTAATGACTAACAGCTAGTGTTAAATGACATATCACATTATATACCAAGTGTAGTCGACTAGGTAGACATCAACAAAACGATGACACAAAAAATGAAAGGGTAAAGGAGAAATGTTATACCAAAAGAAAATAAAAGTAAAATATGATTGATTAGGGGATATGAAAAACGCCATGACACAACCGGTGCAGATTGCGGTCAGTGTTAGCAGCACTGAGTTAAGTGAAGTCATGGCCAGACTTACAACATCATCTACAGCTTCCTTAATGGCAGAAATGCTGAGTACAAATACCAAGGGTATAATTGTGGCCACCGGATCCAATGAAGAGATTTGTGGAATCAACTATGGCAATGTATATAAAAAAAAATAGAGGAAAAAAAATGTTAGTGCATGGAATCAGTTCTTATAGTTGTGGTTATTAAAAAATAAAATGCCATCATGCATTAATCATTATTAGACATGTTTAAGTTATCAACACAATATAATAAGCTTTTCATTGTTACAATGAGCAGACTAGGACACGGTAAAAACTGTAAAATCATTAATCTTTTCCAGACCATGTTTTAAATGTCTATATGGCTCTTTTTTCATATTTTTGTGGCAATGAATAATTTTTTTTAACAAACAGAATAAAATTTTAGAAGATGTTCTACTGTGATTTATTATTCTCAGCTGACAATTTCCTTCCCAACATGAAGACAGCTGAAGTTTCCACTGAGAAAACATGCTTAAAAACTAGGTACACATGTACTTAAATATCAAAGACAATTGCCCAAGAAAACCATGAGTGGGGTCCAAATGACATGCATGTTTGACTCATGCAAATTTAAGACATTCAAAAGAAACAAAATGAGTAGATGAAATCTTCTAGGATAAATTATTGTTTAAAATGAATTTTAGCTTTTATTTTACTTGCAACTTAAAAATTGCCATGGAAACCATTCAGTGAGCAAATCTTTGTGCTAGGACTGGGTAAAGCACCCCTCTGACAACAAGCAACAATCCAAAGGTGCGATCCTTTCAGCAAGGTGTTGAGATAATTTAACAGGGTGAAGTAGATTCTAGATAACATTGTTCCAAAGGTATCAGCAGCTTACAGAATTGATATTTACAAATGAATAAATAATGCACAATAACACAAGATATATTTCCATGAAAATTGTTATTTTACAACAAAAACAAAAGAATTTAAATAAAATTTTGCAGGTACAAGACATTTATTGTAAAAATATATTTTTAATTAGGCTACCTCAGCAACCACAAAAAATTATTTTGACATTTGTATACCTATATTTCATGTAAAGCTTAATTTCAAACCACCCTTTCACAGAAATTACCAACTTTTTTTTGTGAACAACTTAAAAAGTTTATTTGCATATTTAACTTTAGAAAATAAATTGTTAGAGATGTAAAACATTTTATGTCACTGAGCCAGGAGTCTTTCATTTCTTTAAATTTTAATAAATACTTTGAATTCTTTCAATGCCGAAATGGTTTAATCAAATCAAATTAAATATAAATTAAAATGATCAATGTTGCTAATTATAATGGAATTTGACGCACCTTTTGGGCAAGAATAGGGCTAATAAGCCACCAAAGTACAAACAAGGCTGCCAAAGCTAATGTGATGAGAATGGTCCTCGTCCATAACGACAGACAAACAACAACAGATTTTTTTGAAGACAGCAGTGATCCATTTACCAAGACAGCAGTGATCCACGGACCAAGACAGCAGTGATCCATTTACCAAGACAGCAGTGATCCACTGACCAAGACAGCAGTGATCCATTTACCAAGACAGCAGTGATCCATTTACCAAGAAAGCGGTGACCCATTGACCAAGACAGCGGTGATCCATTGACCAAGACAGCGGTGATCCATTGACCAAGACAGCAGTGATCCATTTACCAAGACAGCAGTGATCCATTTACCAAGACAGCAGTTATCCACTGACCAAGACAGCAGTGATCCATTTACCAAGACAGCAGTGATCCATTTACCAAGACAGCAGTGATCCATTTACCAAGACAGCAGTGATCCATTTACCAAGACAGCAGTAATCCATTTACCAAGAAAGCTGTGGTCCATAGACCGAGACAGCAGTGATCCATTTACCAAGACAGCAGTGATACATTTACCAAGAAAGCGGTGATCCATTGACCAAGACAGCGGTGATCCATTTACCAAGACAGCGGTGATCCATTGACCAAGACAGCGGTGATCCATTGACCAAGACAGCGGTGATCCATTGACCAAGACAGCAGTGATCCATTGACCAAGACAGCAGTGATCCACTGACCAAGACAGCAGTGATCCACTGACCAAGACAGCAGTGATCCATTTACCAAGACAGCAGTGATCCATTTACCAAGACAGCAGTGATCCACTGACCAAGACAGCAGTGATCCATTTACCAAGACAGCAGTGATCCATTGACCAAGACAGCAGTGATCCACTGACCAAGACAGCAGTGATCCATTTACCAAGACAGCAGTGATCCATTTACCAAGACAGCAGTGATCCACTGACCAAGACAGCAGTGATCCATTTACCAAGACAGCAGTGATCCATTGACCAAGACAGCGGTGATCCATTGACCAAGACAGCAGTGATCCATTGACCAAGACAGCAGTGATCCACTGACCAAGACAGCAGTGACCACTGACCAAGACAGCAGTGATCCATTTACCAAGACAGCAGTGATCCATTTACCAAGACTGCAGTGATCCACTGACCAAGACAGCAGTGATCCACTGACCAAGACAGCAGTGATCCATTTACCAAGACAGCAGTGATCAATTTACCAAGACAGCAGTGATCCACTGACCAAGACAGCAGTGATCCATTTACCAAGACAGCAGTGATCCACTGACCAAGACAGCAGTGATCCATTTACCAAGACAGCAGTGATCCATTTACCAAGACAGCAGTAATCCATTTACCAAGAAAGCTGTGGTCCATAGACCGAGACAGCAGTGATCCACTGACCAAGACAGCAGTGATCCACTGACCAAGACAGCAGTGATCCATTTACCAAGAAAGCTGTGGTCCATTGACCAAGACAGCAGTGATCCACTGACCAAGACAGCAGTGATCCACTGACCAAGACAGCAGTGATCCATTTACCAGGACAGCAGTGATCCATTTACCAAGACAGCAGTGATCCACTGACCAAGACAGCAGTGATCCATTGACCAAGACAGCGGTGATCCATTGACCAAGACAGCAGTGATCCACTGACCAAGACAGCAGTGATCCACTGACCAAGACAGCAGTGATCCATTTACCAAGACAGCAGTGATCCATTTACCAAGACAGCAGTGATCCACTGACCAAGACAGCAGTGATCCACTGACCAAGACAGCAGTGATCCACTGACCAAGACAGCAGTGATCCATTTACCAAGACAGCAGTGATCCATTGACCAAGACAGCAGTGATCCACTGACCAAGACAGCAGTGATCCACTGACCAAGACAGCAGTGATCCATTTACCAAGACAGCAGTGATCCATTTACCAAGACAGCAGTGATCCACTGACCAAGACAGCAGTGATCCATTTACCAAGACAGCGGTGATCCATTGACCAAGACAGCGGTGATCCATTGACCAAGACAGCAGTGATCCACTGACCAAGACAGCAGTGACCACTGACCAAGACAGCAGTGATCCATTTACCAAGACAGCAGTGATCCATTTACCAAGACTGCAGTGATCCACTGACCAAGACAGCAGTGATCCACTGACCAAGACAGCAGTGATCCATTTACCAAGACAGCAGTGATCAATTTACCAAGACAGCAGTGATCCACTGACCAAGACAGCAGTGATCCATTTACCAAGACAGCAGTGATCCACTGACCAAGACAGCAGTGATCCATTTACCAAGACAGCAGTGATCCATTTACCAAGACAGCAGTAATCCATTTACCAAGAAAGATGTGGTCCATAGTCCGAGACAGCAGTGATCCACTGACCAAGACAGCAGTGATCCATTTACCAAGACAGCAGTGATCCATTGACCAAGACAGCAGTGATCCACTGACCAAGACAGCAGTGATCCATTGACCAAAGTGAATGATGGCAACAAGAGAACCAAAGAGCATTTGAGTATGTGGGGGGAGGGGGGTTGAGAATTCAGTTCCAAAAGCTTTAAGATCCAATATTTAATTTTCATTGTTAACTCTCCTGGCTGGACATGTGGGAAGAGATGAAATGACTGACGCTGGGATTCTATTTCACAAGAAAATGCATAGTGCCATTGGTTTAATGATCAGCTTTTCAGTTCCAGTGCTTACACATAACTTTAATGAGTTCTGGCCAGCCACGACAGTGACCTGTGGGAAAAAGAAGTGATCTCACCTGTAGGACCAGAAGGCCCAGGAAATAGGCATTGGCCAACCTCTGAAACTGTTCAAACAAATTCTTGGGGATAAATGTAATAATGTTGTACTTGGAGGTGGAAATGTAGTTGTTCTGGAGAGGATAAAACAAAACAAGAGAATTTTGTTGACCAAAACACTAATCAAATATTTCACAAAGTAGTCAAGCAGGTTGTGATTCTAGTCAAAACAGACATGTGAATTTTTTTTAAAGTTCCAATTATACCAACTTTAACGGCCACTTACATCAAGTTAATACCATAAAATACTAGCTGTCACACACCACCTCTTGCTTGCAAACATTTACAAATTTATTAACATTGCCTGCAATTTTTAATTTATTTTTAATAAAAAGAGAATTATTCTAAAATGTATATGAACGATTTAGTTTAGAGAGTCATGAAATATTTTCTAAGTACCAATGACAAAAAAATGTTCTGGGAAGAAAAAATGTATTCGAAAGAAATGTGCATTAATGGCTATTTACATTACATATCAACTCTGCATACAAACAAACCACACATACACAAACGTTTACAAATAAAAATCATATACTTTAAAATTACATAAAATCGAACAGTACAATATCTCATCTAAACATATTGGGCCTATATCAACTGTACATATGTACCAACTATTCATATAGGTCCTAGACCAACTGTACATATGTCCCAATGCCACGCTCCCATATAGTACAGAGACCCCTCCCCTTTAGTCCGGAGACCCCTCCCATATAGTCCAGAGGCCCCTCCCATATAGTCTAGAGGCCCCTCCCAATGACCTCCTCCTATTAGTTCATTGGCCCTTCCCAATAACCTTTGCGGTTTCATGGTGGAAATCTATTAACTCTTTTTCTCCGGAACAACGCTACTATAGTTGATTTTTAAAATGAGGTTTTTGATGGATCAATGATGCCAGCGTTGATTTATTAAAACTGAATTGTTTCGTTTCTTTCATTAACTATTAAACGAAAATTAGTTTTAATGTAATCTAGAATGATTTCCCTTGAATAAAAAGTTGGAAATTCTTTGTTTGAATGTATTTTCACCGCAAAAGAAGAGTTTGAAAGGCTTGTTTTTATTTTCGTTTTTATGTTTGTTTACAAAAGTGTATATTCAACCAAGGCATCTGGTAATCAATCTAATATTATTTAAAATACTACGATGATGAACAAGAAAAAGGTATTCTTTTTAATTATGATTTACATAGTAATTTTAAATTTCCGATGAATCATACGCATAGTACTAGTAGTTGTAGTCAAATTGACAATGAAGTTAACTAGTCATCTGTTGATAAACAACAAGCCCCGCCCCCCCTCTCAAATGCCTTGAACTGATAATATTTCTACTACAAATAATAATATAGACAATGCAGAGTCTAATTTGAAAGCTGCTAAATTGTTCACTAAAATTAAGTGCATTTTTAAATAGAATTTAAACTAATTTCTATTTGCAATACACAGTATAGCTTCCAGTTCCATTGTAAACATTTCAATTTTCCAATTATTTTCCTGTGTGGTTGACTATGGATATTGAGCTCTAATTTTTAAATCCTTTATATTAACTCGTGGTGTCTGCACCCTTGATTGCTTGCTTGATTGCTTGTCGCCAAAACATTGGATCGATTTTTAACCCACTTGCTCGTAAGCTAGCGAGCTGAAATTTTGCAGGCAGTTTCGTACCGATAATAAAAACAATGTATCAAAATTTCAGATCGATCGCATGTACCGTAATTAAATTCTTGATTTTATAGATTATTTTATTTATCTCTTTTTTTCTCTATGTATCATGTTATTTTTTGAGATAGAGTGTAAGGGTGTGCATTATATTGAACAACCTTTCTGTCACGCAATAAGGTGCGTATTTTATTGACAGCACTTTTTATAAACATATTCCTGATCGGTGCGCATTATATTAAACATGTTTTACGACACAACTACAATTTTATATTTTTTGATGGTCTTGCGCTGCGTATTTTAATGAACATTCTTTTAGTTACGTCTCATACATAAAAGATTTATAGTCAAAAACTAGTTTTTTTAAGGTTTTTTTTTATTTGTTTGTTTTTTTAATGGGAAATTATTTCTGTTTGGTGTAAATATGAATATAGTTCAGATAAAACACCATTTTTTACATTTTGGATAAAAATCTAAATTTTTGTGACTTTGAAAGAGGTTTTGTAAAACAAATATGGTGTTTTTTTTAAAAAATTTTTTATTTTCACCAAAACAAAATCATATTATTTTATTAAAATAAAGTCATGAGTCTGTGATGCCTGAAAACTTCATTCTTTTCCCTTTAATTCAATACCAAATATATCCTTATCTGCTAAATAATAAAAAAGTTATTAACATTTTAAGTTAGCATGGTAGCCCGCGACAAATTTCCAGAATAGATAATTCCGTCAGAATGAGGAAAATAATTCCGGAGAAAAAGAGTTAATAGAAATATCCAGGGAATTTAGTTGTACAATTCAATTAACATCTAAATCAACAATATAAGTTCATTCCATGTCAATTTAACTTGTCAGCTTAGTGGACTTGACCAAGACACTAAAAAACTTATATACAACTTCATTATGCTAAACATTTTGCCAACCTATTTTTACTTCCATATTTATGCTGAGGAACATTGATTTGGCTAAGCTTTAACAAAAAATAATGACATTCCCCAATGAGATATGAAAATTTTCTGGTTAGAGAAATGACAAAGCCTATACCCATGTTAAGACAGTATGGGTATGTAATTTAGTAAGCTTTTATGAAGTTGTATATCTCAACTTACTGCATATCCAAATTGTGCATTATACACCGGGTCATTAACCTTGATGTCACGTTCAATCTCTGCAAAAGAAAAATAAACCACAATTTAGCATGAGTTCTGAAACCATTTCAAAATAGCAACCTATTAAACAGAGTTAACTCTTAGACACAATAAATAACATTAAATTATTAACTTTATAAAGATAGTAACAACTCGATGGACACAGTAAACAACTTTATATACACAGTAAACAAGCCTTAAAGTATTTTCTGCTGTTTTTATGTCCAGTATTATTGCCATGATTTAAAGTTTCTTTATCAATGAAGTACTGGTACGACCAAAAGTAAATGGACTGGTCAATTACATTAAAACATTTGTATGATACAGCTTAACATTGTTGGCACACATGTATGGACTGGTCATCTACATTACAACACTTGTATGGACTGGTCAACTACTGTAGTTACAACACTTGTACAACTTAACATGTTTATCTATTGCTGTTCAGAAATTATAATTATAGTTCAAAGTCAGACAGTTGAGCAACAAGTAATTCAAATAAGAGTTACAGGTCAGATGGGCACAGTAATTCCTACAAACAATTGATAGCTAAAGATTTAAGTTTGCACTTGTAACAACATACTCTCTAAATGTCCATGTGTATCATCATACTCTGATATTCCACTTGTATCAAGTTGCTCTCTGATACTCCACTTGTATCAAGATACTCTCTGATACTCTGCTTGTATCAAGATACTCTCTGAGACTCCACATATATCAACATACTCTCTGACACTCCACATGTATCAACATACTCTCTGACACTCCACATGTATCAAGATACTCTCTGACACTCAGCTTGTATCAAGATACTCTCTGACACTCCACATGTATCAACATACTCTCTGACACTCCACTTGTATCAAGATACTCTCGAGACTCCACATATATCAACATACTCTCTGACACTCCACTTGTATCAAGATACTCTCTGACACTCCACTTGTATCAAGATACTCTCTGACACTCCACACGTATCAACATACTCTCTGACACTCCACTTGTATCAAGATACTCTCTGACACTCAGCTTGTATCAAGATACTTTCTGATACTCTGCTTGTATCAAGATACTCTCTGAGACTCCACATATATCAACATACTCTCTGACACTCCACTTGTATCAAGATACTCTCTGACACTCAGCTTGTATCAAGATACTTTCTGACACACTGCTTGTATCAAGATACTTTCTGAAACTCTGCTTGTATCAAGATACTTTCTGACACTCTGCTTGTATCAAGATACTCTCTGACACTCAAGGTGTATCAACATACTCTCTGATACTCCACTTGTATCAAGATAATTAATATCTGACACTCCGCTTGTATCAAGATACTTTCTGACACTCTTCTTGTATCAAGATACTCTCTGACACTCCGCTTATATCAACATACTCTCTGACACTCCGCTTGTATCAAGATACTCTCTGAGACTCCACTTGTATCAACATACTCTCTGACACTCCGCTTGTATTAAGATAGTCTCTGACATTCAGCTTGTATCAAGATACTCTCTGACACTCCGCTAGTATTACGATAGTCTCTGACACTTCACTTGTATCAAGATACTCTCTGACCCTCTGCTTGTATCAAGATAGTCTCTGGCACTCTGCTTGTATCAGGATACTCTCTGACACTCCACTAGTATCAACATACTCTCTGACACTCCACGTGTATCAAAATACTCTCTGACACTCCACTTGTATCAACACTCATCCCTGGACTAGATCGGGTAACACCATACAACAGGCGACAATCAGATTTCATTTAGTTTCTCAACCCAATTGATGATGCAACTTTCAAATACATTTGGCGATTTCATTTTACAAAATCTATCTACATGTAATATACCGTGAGACCTGTCATCACCATCAATGCAACATATATTTTTATAACATTTCATTTTTAATTATGTTTGTTATGTTTGGAATTGGGGTGGGAGGTATGTAAATGTAGGCGTTGTTTGGTTAATGTTAATCTGGAAACCAAAATGATTATGATTTTTTAGTCTATATTTTCAATTTTCAATATCTTTTTTAAATCAGAGTGATGTCCCTTAGTGTTAGGCCACAGTGATAATTGAGGATGTTTATTATATATATGCCCAACCACGCCCATCAAACACACAGGCTTCTTAGGGACGAGGGAAAAGTTACCAGAACAGTGATGTGTATATAAGACATTGTGATCATGCAGTTTTTTCCTTCTATTGTTACAATGTGTTTATTCCCTGACAATAAAGGTGTATCTGGCGCGTGTTGCCGTAGATAATTGCTACAGAAACATTCCCGCGAGTCCGCATTAAAGAAAGGCTTGAAACTCACCGGCCAGTGATGCCATGGTTTGGATGGCCGGCCGAGGTGACCTTCCTAGTGGCGGGTTGCTGACGTCTTGGTTTCTGCCTGGAATGTTTTCATGTCTTTCTTGACGTGCCATTACCAGGGCGACTAGACTGGTCGATACTGGGAGAGATACTGGCCATTGGGAGTGAGGGGAGGGGGGCGTGATAAGACAATCGTTCTGAATCACATCAGTTTGGAACATGGGATGAGTTGGGAGTGTGGATGGGGAGCGGAAATATATAGGCCCCTGTTTTTTTCATGGCCACAAATTAGGTCAGTGTTTTCATGACCTTCCTCTAGGCCCCTGTTTTTTCATGGCCACAAATTAGGTCTGTGTTTTCATGGCCTTCCTGTAGGCCCATGTTTTCATGGTTTCAAATTAGGCCCTTGTTTTCATGGCCTTCCTGTGGGCCCGTGTTTATTCATGGCCACAAATTAGGTCTGTGTTTTCATGGCCTTCCTCTAGGCCCGTGTTTTCATGGTTTCAAATTAGGCCCTTGTTTTCGTGGCCTTCCCGTAGGCCCGTGTTTTCATGGCTTAAAATTAGGCCCGTGTTTTCATGGGCTTCCTCTAGGGCAGTGTTTTCATGGCCCAAAAATAGGTTCGCCTTCCTTTAGACCCGTGTTTTCATGTCCTTCCTCTAGGCCCGTGTTTTCATGTCCTTCCTCTAGGCCCGTGTTTTCATGTCCTTCCTCTAGGCCCGTGTTTCCTTTATGTCGACATGACTTGATTATGGCGTTGGGTAGTTTTCCATAAGGTTAACATCAAGTGGTGCGGTTATTCTTAACTGGTGGGATTTGAAAAGCTGTGTCTGAGTCGAATCGTGACGAAATTGGAAGATTGGAACTGAAGCAGAAACTTCGCCACGAATCTGTGACACTTTGGTTTGGGTTAAATGACACGTCGGGGGGGGGGATAAATGACATTCCAGGGGTGGGGTAAATGACACGTCAGATTGGGGGTAAATGACACGTCAGAGTGGGGTAAATGACACGTCAGAGGTGGGAGAAAACGACACGCCAGGGTTGGGGGTAAATGACATGTTAGGGTGGGGGTAAATGACATGTAAGGGAGGTGGTAAATGACAAGTCAGAGGTCGGAGAAAATGACACACCAAGGGTGTGGGGTAAATGACACGTCAGATGTGGTAGTAAATGTCATGTCAGATGGGCTTACGTGACATGCCTGGTGAGATTATATGGCATATCTTGTGGGGTTAGATGACATTACAGGCATGGGTGTAATTGGCATGTTAGAAAAGCGGTTAAATGTTGGTTTTCAAGAAATTGCTACCTTAAGCCTAAAAGTGATATCGGGGCTATATCAATTTTATTTGGTATGGAGGCTACGATTACTTTATGTTGGTATCTAAGCTATAACAACTTTATGTTGGTATCGAGACTATAAAAACTTTATGTTGGTATCGCGGCTATGACAATTTTATGTTGGTATCGAGGCTATAACAACTTTACGTTGGTATCGAAGAACTCATAATACTTTGCTAAGCAGCCAGCCACTTTTTTCATTTGCTTTTTATGACCTATATTTTGTACCCACACCTGGAAAAAGCATCCGCCTGCCAGTTATAAGAACGTTTAGGTTACAGGCCACTAATGAGTTTACCTTGATGATTCACATCAAAGATATGAGTATAAGACCTAACACATAAGATATGAGTACGAGTATGATGCCTAACAAATAACATGAGTACGAGTATGAGCCCTAACATCTAAGACCTAAGATATGAATACGAGTATGAGCCCTAACATTTAAGATATGAACACATACGAGTATGTACGAGCCCTACGATAATCTCAGCACTGATACAAGGCAGCCAACTTTGTTGGACTTGATTATAAATAGAATTCGTTGTACCACGGCTGTCTTGTTGTATCGTGACTGGCTCATTGTACCACGGCTGTCTTGTTGTATCGTGACTGGCTCATTGTACCACGGCTGTCTTGTTGTATCGTGACTGGCTCATTGTACCACGGCTGTCTTGTTGTATCGTGACTGGCTCATTGTACCACGGCTGTCTTGTTGTATCGTGACTGGCTCATTGTACCACGGCTGTCTTGTTGTATCGTGACTGGCTCATTGTACAACGGCTGTCTTGTTGTATCGTGACTGGCTCATTGTACCACGGCTGTCTTGTTGTATCGTGACTGGCTTATTGTACCATGGCTGTCTTGTTGTATCGTGACTGGCTCATTGTACCACGGCTGTCTTGTTGTATCGTGACTGGCTTATTGTACCATGGCTGTCTTGTTGTATCGTGACTGGCTTATTGTACCATGGCTGTCTTGTTGTATCGTGACTGGCTCATTGTACCACGACTGTCTTGTTGTATCGTGACTGGCTTATTGTACCACGGCTGTCTTGTTGTATCGTGACTGGCTCATTGTACCACGGCTGTCTTGTTGTATCGTGACTGGCTCATTGTACCACGGCTGTCTTGTTGTATCGTGACTGGCTCATTGTACCACGGCTGTCTTGTTGTATCGTGACTGGCTTATTGTACCACGGCTGTCTTGTTGTATCGTGACTGGCTCATCGTACCACGGCTGTCTTGTTGTATCGTGACTGGCTTATTGTACCACGGCTGTCTTGTTGTATCGTGACTGGCTCATTGTACCAAGGCTGTCTTGTTGTATCGTGACTGGCTTATTGTACCACGGCTGTCTTGTTGTATCGTGACTGGCTCATTGTACCACGGCTGTCTTGTTGTATCGTGACTGGCTTATTGTACCACGGCTGTCTTGTTGTATTGTGACTGGCTCATTGTACCACGGCTGTCTTGTTTGCTACCCCCCCCCCACACTATATTGGACTCACCAATATATCCACTCATGAAACTATTCAACAAACTTTCCTCCACTCACCAATCTGGTTGGGTTGGTGACTAAATGATTGAGTGAATGACTAATTGATTGGGCTGAGGAGTAAATGATTGGGTTGGTGACTAAATGATTGGGTTGGAGAATAAATAATTGGGTTGGTGACTAAATGATTGGGTTGGAGAATAAATAATTGGGTTGGTGACTAAATGAATAAGTTGGTGACTAAATGATTGGGTTGGTGACTAAATGATTGGTTTGGTGACTAAATGACTGGGTTGGAGAATAAATAATTGGGTTGGTGACTAAATGAATAAGTTAGTGACTAGATGAATGGGTTGGTGACTAAATGATTGGGTTGTTGACTAACTGATTGGTTGGATGAATGTGCCATATGTATGCCATTAGAGATAAACCAGAAAGAGATCACTATTGGGGGACAGTTCTTCAAATATCATTTATGGTAGGATCGTCTTTAACTGAATGAACTTGCAGCTAAAAGTAAGCCAGTAAGGTATATATGTGACTAAACAGCAATAAATGAATGTGCAGCTAAAAGTAAGCCAGTAAGGTATATATGTGACTAAACAGCAATAAATGAACTTGCAGCTAAAAGTAAGCCAGTAAGGTATATCTGTGACTAAAAACAGCAATAAATGAACTTGCAGCTAAAAGTAAGCCAGTAAGGTATATCTGTGACTAAACAGCAATAAATGAACTTGCAGCTTAAAGTAAGCCAGTAAGGTATATCTGTGACTAAACAGCAATAAATGAACTTGTTGCTAAAAGTAAGCCAGTAAAGCATATATGTGGCTCTCCAAATTTTGCGGACATTGTCGAGAAAATATTCAAACAAAATTACATATGGTTTTAAATACATTTTAACATAATTAATATCCAATAAATTTTATACCATGAGTCAACCGCAGCCTGAGTTTATGCCCCCCCACCCCCGCCCCGATACATGTCACCCCACCCCAATGTATGAAAGTCGGCCCCCGTCCCCCTTTCAGACATCTGTTCAAATGAACATCACTGCCAAAGTTTATCTTAAAACATCTCAAATAGAGTTTTTTCTGACTTTGTGTGATAGATTGTTGGACTTTGTGTGATAGATTGTTGGACTTTGTGTGATAGATTGTTGGACTTTGTGTGATAGATTGTTGGACTTTGTGTGATAGATTGTTGGACTTTGGTGCCAGTCCATAGATTGTTGGACTTTGGTGCCAGTCCATAGATTGTTGGACTTTGGTGCCAGTCCATAGATTGTTGGACTTTGGTGCCAGTCCATAGATTGTTGGACTTTGGTGCCAGTCCATAGATTGTTGGACTTTGGTGCCAGTCCATAGATTGTTGGACTTTGGTGCCAGTCCATAGATTGTTGGACTTTGGTGCCAGTCCATAGATTGTTGGACTTTGGTGCCAGTCCATAGATTGTTGGACTTTGGTGCCAGTCCATAGATTGTTGGACTTTGGTGCCAGTCCATAGATTGTTGGACTTTGGTGCCAGTCCATAGATTGTTGGACTTTGGTGCCAGTCCATAGATTGTTGGACTTTGGTGCCAGTCCATAGATTGTTGGACTTTGGTGCCAGTCCATAGATTGTTGGACTTTGGTGCCAGTCCATAGATTGTTGGACTTTGGTGCCAGTCCATAGATTGTTGGACTTTGGTGCCAGTCCATAGATTGTTGGACTTTGGTGCCAGTCCATAGATTGTTGGACTTTGGTGCCAGTCCATAGATTGTTGGACTTTGGTGCCAGTCCATAGATTGTTGGACTTTGGTGCCAGTCCATAGATTGTTGGACTTTGGTGCCAGTCCATAAGGTGAGCACATTCACTTTCAACTTCCACCTGGTGTTTGCCCTCATAAGTGGTTGCATACTCCATTACCCCCCTCCCCCCATTTGCCCAACCACCAGGAGATGTGTATACACAATACCTTACCCACTCTGGTCCTATTCAAGAACGGCAAGTGATATTCTCCAGCACACAGTCCCCTCCCGTCCATGCTCAAGTCTGGTGAGTATCATACTGCGGTAACTACCGCCGATGAAGATAGTTAGTCTTCTATTACTGCACTACCGCCACACACATGTTGACTTCAGCCTTGAATGAGTTCCGTTCAGTGGAAATATTCCTTGCCTTTCTCTCACCGGGGTTTTTACAATGATGTTGACAATGTTTGTACAGAGGTCACGTGACACAAATACGACAGTGGTTCCCAAACTGTGACATACAGTTCTGTGTAGGCCAGGTGCAATTATCGATCACGAGATGATACAGGATGATGTAATATGAGAAATCAAAAAAGACAACTCGGTGGTAATCTGCTCAAACTATTAAAAATACTAAGCTTTGAATGTTGAAAACTTGAAATAACACACAGAAATCCGTTAAAAAAAAGCCTTACCAAGGTTTTGTTTAGGATTTAAAAAAATTGTTTACCCGCGGCATTTAAAAAAAATAAATAATGGCCTTCAAACGTGTACGCACGTGTGCTAGTTAAAGTAACACTTAATGGTTAGGGGACTTATCGATTACTTTGTGAGGATTCGTACATAGCCATTCAGTGATATAGTCACTACCTGCCACTAGTTAGCGTCATTGATATAGTCACTACCTGCCACTAGTTAGCGTCATTGATATAGTCACTACCTGCCACTAGTTAGCGTCATTGATATAGTCACTACCTGCCACTAGTTAGCGTCATTGATATAGTCACTACCTGCCACTAGTTAGCGTCATTGATATAGTCACTACCTGCCACTAGTTAGCGTCATTGATATAGTCACTACCTGCCACTAGTTAGCGTCATTGATATAGTCACTACCTGCCACTAGTTAGCGTCATTGATATAGTCACTACCTGCCACTAGTTAGCGTCATTGATATAGTCACTACCTGCCACTAGTTAACGTCATTGATATAGTCACTACCTGCCACTAGTTAGCGTCATTGGTATAGTCACTACCTGCCTCTAGTTAGCGTCATTGATATAGTCACTACCTGCCTCTAGTTAACGTCATCGCTTTAGTCACTACCTGCCACTAGTTAGAGACATTGATATAGTCACTACCTGCCACTAGTTAGAGTCATTGATATAGTCACTACCTGCCACTAGTTAGCGTCATTGATATAGTCACTACCTGCCACTAGTTAGAGTCATTGCTTTAGTCACTACCTGCCACTAGTTAGAGTCATTGCTATAGTCACTACCTGCCACTAGTTAGAGTCATTGCTTTAGTCACTACCTGCCACTAGTTAGAGTCATTGCTTTAGTCACTACCTGCCACTAGTTAGAGTCATTGCTTTAGTCACTACCTGCCACTAGTTAGAGTCATTGCTTTAGTCACTACCTGCCACTAGTTAGAGTCATTGCTTTAGTCACTACCTGCCACTACACTTAGCTTCATTGATTATCCAACTTGTTTGATCACTACGAATACTCTCCTTCATCGAAGTCCAGACAGATATACATGTATCTAATCTATTAGAGACGCTCCTTCTATACACGAGATTATTTATCACAGAACGCGAAATCGACCTTTTGGAAAAGTGACAACCTCCGCATTATAACATGTTCACTTTCAACCGTTGTCCAGTGTGAGACCCACTGACAAGCAAGAAACGTTTTGTTGGGTTAACGTACTTGGAGTAACCAGTAGTTTGAAGGCACGTCCTGCAGCCTTGAAATAGGTTTTCCCAGCCAGATAAGACGCTTCCTGTCCAAGATTATTGAACACTCCCCATTTCCTCGTTGGTCCCCAAGCATTCGGTCCCCTGGTAGGAGACACCGCCCCCCTCCCCCACCGTCAGCCATGAGAGGACGATGCCTGCACTCAGACGATGTCGGTCGAGATAAGAAACAATTTAGTTCCGGTCAGCATAAGGTCGACAGCAGTTATGGATAGGATCAATCTGATGGTTAAACCAGCTCAGTAACTCCATCTTAGAAAGTTCAAACATTAATAGCTCATGTACAATATCAATAATGATTGGTTTGATTCTCACCTACACCACCGTTGGGAGTTACTTTTCTTATAAACATTTTTTAAGACTTGTTATGGTATAGGTCAGGGGTCGGCAACCTGCGGCTCTTTCGATGTCAAGATGCGGCTCTCCTGTTTCATGCGCAAATATTTTCTTTTAAAAATTGAAATCTCACGTTAGTGGCTCTTTTAAAAAAACTGGTAAATTGTGTAAATTGTAACTTTTGGTTCTTCCGTCTCAAAGGGTTGCAGAGCCCTGGTATAGGTTGCAGAGCCCTGGTATAGGTTGCAGAGCCCTGGTATAGGTTGGAAGTCATGTTAATATAAGTTAGTGGCTCTTTAATAGCATGAATAGACTAAGATTTTATTTTTAAAGGCTACTGTAACACTGGTCAAGGTTTAATGTTGGCCTTTGGTAGATATGTCTTAACAATGACTTCACGGGGAGATCTGTAAGATGCGATCTCATGGCCACAGTATGTTTTCAAAGTGACAATCTCATGGCCCCAGTCTGTGTTCAAAGTGACAATCTCATGGCCCCAGTATGTTTTCAAAGTGACAATCTCATGGCCCCAGTCTGTGTTCAAAGTGACAATCTCATGGCCCCAGTATGTTTTCAAAGTGACAATCTCATGGCCCCAGTCTGTGTTCAAAGTGACAATCTCATGGCCCCAGTCTGTGTTCAAAGTGACAATCTCATGGCCCCAGTCTGTGTTCAAAGTGACAATCTCATGGCCAGTCTGTGTTCAAAGTGACAATCTCATGGCCCCAGTCTGTGTTTAAAGAGACGATCATGTGGTCGTCAAGTCATTCGTTTGCCGCGATGCTGCTTGGGGCTATCTGTCATGCATCAAAGTGGAGACTTAGTTTGAAATAGTTAGATCCCACAATTCTCAGTACATGAACATGTTCACCCAATACCTATCATAATGTCTACATTAGGTAGACAAGTGTTTTTGGATCATAGAAAATAGGTTATGTCAATTTGACCTGGAGTACACGTAGTTTGAGAGATGACGCCTCTCAAATCAACCCCCCCCCCACTCACAGTAGCGACTAATTGATCGATCAGCTCGACCGTTCCTGTCATTGTTACCACTTAGAATCGTGCCATTAAATATTGCTCTAACAATTGTGTTGCCGAATGAAAATTCAATAAATAGAACGGTTACATTGTTCAGAAGTTAAAATATTCGGACTATAACAGCGTGGGCGTGGGCTTTTTCAATCTTTAGGCCTAAGCCTAATGTTTATAAATATGATTTATCTAGAACTCCCTGTTATCTATAGATAGAATCCACACAACAAATAAATACGGTAGATATTGAATGTTGATAACACGCCGTAAACACGACACATGTCACAAAACGCATTCGGCCGGCACATCCACATTTGCGTGGCTAACGTTCACCTGCGGGGAGTACTGTGCGTGTGTTGCGGGCTGGCGGCAACCTGTTAACTATTACCGTAGTGCTCCTACACATTCTAAATAAACCCACATCCAAGCTAATATTTTAAGGATCTTTGGAGAAAAACAAATCCTTTGAAAATTTGAAATCACCTCCACAATCACAACAGACAACTGAACGCGAGCCCGTAAATGTTGAGGACAGACCGGTAATGCCACACCGAATGTTTATATCCAACTGTGCCCAACTGGGGCTCGTGTCGAGGTTTGACGGGTCTGGTTTGATATCTAGGTCACGGGCTGTCGAGAGGTACTCTATTCAATGGACGAAAATAAAGATTTGTTTGATCGGATGAGGGCAGGTGAAACCAGACGACTCATGTCCACCAGATACATGAACATGGCTTTTTATACTGTGTGATCAGCGGTATAACCATTACTTGATTACTTGATGGCTGCCTGGGAAAGTCAAACACCTCCACCCGAACTGTGTCATAGGATAGTAGTAAATAGCGCCCCCCCCCCAAGACTGTGTCAAAGGGTGGTAGTAAATAGCGTGCCCACCCCGAACTGTGTCATAGGGTAGTAGTAAATAGCGTGCCCACCCGAACTGTGTCATAGGGTAGTAGTAAATAGCGCCCCACCAAAGACTGTGTCATAGGTTAGTAGTAAATGGCGCCCCACCAATGACTGGGTCATAGGGTAGTGGTAAATGGCGCCCCACCAAAGACTGGGTCATAGAGTAGTGGTAAATGGCGCCCCACCAAAGACTGGGTCATAGAGTAGTGGTAAATGGCGCCCCACCAAAGACTGGGTCATAGGGTAGTAGTAAATAGCGCCCCACCAAAGACTGTGTCATAGGTTAGTAGTAAATGGCGCCCCACCAAAGACTGGGTCATAGGGTAGTGGTAAATGGCGCCCCACCAAAGACTGGGTCATAGGGTAGTGGTAAATGGCGCCCCACCAAAGACTGGGTCATAGGGTAGTGGTAAATGGCATAACCACTAAAGACTGAGTCATATGGTGCTAGTAGTAAATAGCGCCCCCAACACAGACTGTGTCATAGGGTAGTAGTAGATAGCGCCCCCACAACAGACTGTCTCCTGTGTCATAGGGTGGTAGTAGTAAATAGCGCCCCAGACACAGACTGTGTCATAGGGTAGTAGTAGATAGCGCCCCCACAACAGACTGTCTCCTGTGTCATAGGCTGGTAGTAGTAAATAGCGCCCCAGACACAGACTGTGTCATAGGGTAGTAGTAGATAGCGCCCCGACAACAGACTGTCTCCTTTGTCATAGGGTGGTAGTAGTAAATAGCGCCCCAGACACAGACTGTCATAGGGTAGTAGTAAATAGCGCCCCAGACACAGACTGTCATAGAGTAGTAGTAAATAGCGCCCCCACCAAAGACTGAGTCATACGGTAGTAGCAAATGGCACCCCACCAAAGACTGGGTCATATGTTAGTAGTAAATGGCGCCCCCACCAAAGACTTTCATACTAACATCTAAACCCTATAATGGTCAAGAATAAATGGACCAGGACCAGGGATGCTGGTGCTTTACTTACAGTTGTTTTAGAATATTTGAACTAAGTTTAACGTTTTATTGACCAAGTTTTATTATTATTGAATACTACATTATTTATATATGTTGGTATTGATAACTTCCTAATTCTAAAACTAAAATAGAATGCAATGATGGTATAAATAGCTTTTGAGAAGCTGAATGATGTACTTAATGTTTGATATTCTTTGTAACGAGAGGGGGCGTGTCTCCGCCTGCACTGCTATTAACATATGCAGTGACGAAAGGATCAAGGGGCCGTCCATAAAGTACGTCACGCTATTTTTTAAAACCATTTTAACCCCCTTTCCCCCTGTCAGAAATCTCAGAACCCCCCCCCCAAAGTACGTCACACTTTCGAACAATTTGTTCATTTTTATTTAACAAAATAATTAAAAGAAAACACCGTGGCGTCACGCATGGCCGGACCACCTTGTCACAAACCGTCACTTTCTTACACCCCCTCCCCCCCCCTCTGGAGCGTGACGTACTTTATGGACGACCCCCAAGATGGTTTTCCTGTCAAAGTCACGAGTCCGTCTGATGCTAATGCGTGTATTCAAAGTATGCAGACACACATCAAACCACCTGTTGCCTGGGATGGCATAAATGTATGCGGTAGAAAACTTTAATGGAAGGTAAATTAGTCACGGTATCCATTGCAACCTAGGAGTCCTAGATGTGATAAATGGAGTCGGTGCGTGCTCCATTGATCATCACTGCTCGGGTCACGGGTCGGCGCGAATGTTGATCACTGCACTAAGATGTGAGTTTAACATTGTCAACCAGCACGGGAGCAATCAATATAATTCCACTTAGTTGTGAGTTTAACATTGTCACACCAGCACGGGAGCAATCAATATAAGTCCACTTAGTTGTGAGTTTAACATTGTTACACCAGCACGGGAGCAATCAATATAAGTCCACTTAGTTGTGAGTTTAACATTGTCAACCAGCACGGGAGAAATCAATATAAGTACACTTAGTTGTGAGTTTAACATTGTCAACCAGCACGGGAGCAATCAATATAAGTCCACTTAGTTGTGAGTTTAACATTGTCACACCAGCACGGGAGCAATCAATATAAGTCCACTTAGTTGTGAGTTTAACATTGTCAACCAGCACGGGAGCAATCAATATAAGTCCACTTAGTTGTGAGTTTAACATTGTCAACCAGCACGGGAGCAATCAATATAAGTCCACTTAGTTGTGAGTTTAACATTGTTAAACCAGCACGGGAGCAATCAATATAAGTCCACTTAGTTGTGAGTTTAACATTGTCACACCAGCACGGGAGCAATCAATATAAGTCCACTTAGTTGTGAGTTTAACATTGTCACACCAGCACGGGAGCAATCAATATAAGTCCACTTAGTTGTGAGTTTAACATTGTCACACCAGCACGGGAGCAATCAATATAAGTCCACTTAGTTGTGAGTTTAACATTGTCAACCAGCACGGGAGCAATCAATATAAGTCCACTTAGTTGTGAGTTTAACATTGTCAACCAGCACGGGAGCAATCAATATAAGTCCACTTAGTTGTGAGTTTAACATTGTCACACCAGCACGGGAGCAATCAATATAAGTCCACTTAGTTGTGAGTTTAACATTGTCACACCAGCACGGGAGCAATCAATATAAGTCCACTTAGTTGTGAGTTTAACATTGTCACACCAGCACGGGAGCAATCAATATAAGTCCACTTAGTTGTGAGTTTAACATTGTCAACCAGCACGGGAGCAATCAATATAAGTCCACTTAGTTGTGAGTTTAACATTGTCAACCAGCACGGGAGCAATCAATATAAGTCCACTTAGTTGTGAGTTTAACATTGTCACACCAGCACGGGAGCAATCAATATAAGTCCACTTAGTTGTGAGTTTAACATTGTCACACCAGCACGGGAGCAATCAATATAAGTCCACTTAGTTGTGAGTTTAACATTGTCACACCAGCACGGGAGCAATCAATATAAGTCCACTTAGTTGTGAGTTTAACATTGTCACACAGCACGGGAGCAATCAATATAAGTCCACTTAGTTGTGAGTTTAACATTGTCAACCAGCACGGGAGCAATCAATATAAGTCCACTTAGTTGTGAGTTTAACATTGTCACACCAGCACGGGAGCAATCAATATAAGTCCACTTAGTTGTGAGTTTAACATTGTCAACCAGCACGGGAGCAATCAATATAAGTCCACTTAGTTGTGAGTTTAACATTGTCAACCAGCACGGGAGCAATCAATATAAGTCCACTTAGTTGTGAGTTTAACATTGTCACACCAGCACGGGAGCAATCAATATAAGTCCACTTAGTTGTGAGTTTAACATTGTCAACCAGCACGGGAGCAATCAATATAAGTCCACTTAGTTGTGAGTTTAACATTGTCACACCAGCACGGGAGCAATCAATATAAGTCCACTTAGTTGTGAGTTTAACATTGTCACACCAGCACGGGAGCAATCAATATAAGTCCACTTAGTTGTGAGTTTAACATTGTCAACCAGCACGGGAGCAATCAATATAAGTCCACTTAGTTGTGAGTTTAACATTGTCAACCAGCACGGGAGCAATCAATATAAGTCCACTTAGTTGTGAGTTTAACATTGTCACACCAGCACGGGAGCAATCAATATAAGTCCACTTAGTTGTGAGTTTAACATTGTCACACCAGCACGGGAGCAATCAATATAAGTCCACTTAGTTGTGAGTTTAACATTGTCACACCAGCACGGGAGCAATCAATATAAGTCCACTTAGTTGTGAGTTTAACATTGTCAACCAGCACGGGAGCAATCAATATAAGTCCACTTAGTTGTGAGTTTAACATTGTCACACCAGCACGGGAGCAATCAATATAAGTCCACTTAGTTGTGAGTTTAACATTGTCAACCAGCACGGGAGCAATCAATATAAGTCCACTTAGTTGTGAGTTTAACATTGTCAACCAGCACGGGAGCAATCAATATAAGTCCACTTAGTTGTGAGTTTAACATTGTCACACCAGCACGGGAGCAATCAATATAAGTCCACTTAGTTGTGAGTTTAACATTGTCACACCAGCACGGGAGCAATCAATATAAGTCCACTTAGTTGTGAGTTTAACATTGTCACACCAGCACGGGAGCAATCAATATAAGTCCACTTAGTTGTGAGTTTAACATTGTCACACCAGCACGGGAGCAATCAATATAAGTCCACTTAGTTGTGAGTTTAACATTGTCAACCAGCACGGGAGCAATCAATATAAGTCCACTTAGTTGTGAGTTTAACATTGTCAACCAGCACGGGAGCAATCAATATAAGTCCACTTAGTTGTGAGTTTAACATTGTCACACCAGCACGGGAGCAATCAATATAAGTCCACTTAGTTGTGAGTTTAACATTGTCACACCAGCACGGGAGCAATCAATATAAGTCCACTTAGTTGTGAGTTTAACATTGTGACACCAGCACGGGAGCAATCAATATAAGTCCACTTAGTTGTGAGTTTAACATTGTCACACCAGCACGGGAGCAATCAATATAAGTCCACATATTAATTAAGTTATTTCTACCAGCTTGTTGAAATCGTGCAGTGTCAACAATAAAAACATAAGAACAATAATATACGTTTAAAAATAGAGTTTTAACGAATTTTCCATTTCAAGGGCACAAGGGAGAGAAAAAAATACAAATAAAGGGTGAAAGAATTTATCGACATAATATAAAGCTATTTATTTACCACGTTTTTATTAACTTGCTTTCGCTTATGAGGTTTTACATACGCAGTTCACTCGTTCTCTCACCTATAGATCTCTCTTTCGCCTTCTAAATTAGAAATCTTTAATTTTTATACCAAACACCCGTCCAACGTTTTTAGTCATATTAAATCACAGTACTTGAACGTATAAGTTTTAACTTATTTTCTTCTATTTAGTCCACCATAAAAACGTGGTTTTTAAAAATCCTTTTTTACCTTTATTTATTATTAACTTTCTTGCGTGTCTGTCAGTGTGCAATTTTTCAAAATTGCAAACGTAAAATTAAATCACTTCTGACGGTCCTGGAGAGCTCAAAATTTTACCACAGATAGATCTTGGATGACAATACATTGTATCAAAATTTCAGATCGATCGAATGTACCGTAATTAAATTAATGCATTTTTAGTTTATCTCTATATAAGCATCTGTATCCGTCTGCCATTGTTAGATATCACGTGCCGTGGACTAAAAAGATTAAATAGTATTAGAGCCCAAGTCACAGGTTGGTTGGAGTATGTATCCGTAACACTATGACGCCATTTTTGAGCTTATCATCATATATATATTTACCCTCAATTATGTATGATTGTGGCCTAACGCCAAGGGACATCAATCTGCTTTTTTTTTAAATTGAAAATATAGACTTAAAAATCATAATCATTTTCGTTTTCAGATTAACATTAACCAAACAACGCACGAACCTTGACGTCAGCATTTGTGTCGTAAACAGTGCAGACTGACTCAAAATAGTTATTTTTTGGTGCAGTAATTTGGTGCGCTGCTTTCTAAAATTAGTTTAAAAATCGTGTTGTGATTAGCACTGTAAAAAAATATTATATAAATACTTGTGTACATTTCAGAAATATTTCGGATTTATCATACAATGATAAGTTACTTGGGCTTTTGACCCCCAAAAAGTGGGCGCCGTAGGCACCCTAAAAATGTGGGGCGGGCGATTATGAGGTTTTACATATGCAGTTCACTCATTCTCTCACTTAATGATCTTCCTTTTGCCTTCTAAATTAGAAATCTTTAATTTTTATACCAAACACCCGTTCAAAGTTTTTAGTCATATTAAATGAAAGTACTTGAACGTATGCGTTTAAATTATTTTCTTCTTTTTGGTCCACTTATAAAAACGTGGTTTTTAAAAATCCTTTTTAACCTTTATTTATTTTAATACTTATCTTCCAATAATTAATCATAACTAGATATTAAGTATAGCCAATAAAATTTTACCTTTAATTTGTGTATATTTTTGATCTGGCGCACGAACGCATAGTTATTTAAAATGTGCAAAATTTAGAGAAACAATGCAAAAGTTACTTTTATTGTTAAACCAAAAGTTTGGCCGCATATCCAATAAATGCATCTGTTCGTTGCAAATAGTTTTAGGTTACTAGAAGTCACGAAGATCAATATACATAATTCCCGTTGTCTGTATGTATGTATGGAATAATGCTGTTAGGTGGCGCTGCGATCGATTTTGTATAAAAATAGGCAAGCGTTATTCACACAGCTGTGGGAATATTGCCGAGCGTTATTCACACAGCTGTGGGAACATTGTCCAGCGTTATTCACACAGCTGTGGGAACATTGTCCAGCGTTATTCACACAGCTGTGGGAATATTGCCTAGCGCTATTCCCACAGCCAAAAATTTTTTTTAAAGTTATGCTGAATTTAAATTAAAAGCATACTAATCTATAGACTATAGGTCGTTAGCGTTGTAGTTGTAGTATTAATAGTGAATGCCTTTGTATGTACGTAATTTGTAAATTTTAAATAGGCTTTTACTTATTAATATAGTATATAGCCTATACATGAACACCAACATCATTATTCGTTACGATTATCAAAATAATTTCCCAGAAGAATAGAGGAATTTAAAGTATTTAAGTATTACTAATAGTTTTAATAAGGGGCCGTCCATAAATGACGTCACGCACCTAGGGGGGAGGGGGTCACACTTTTGTGACGATGCGTGACGAGGGGGAGGGAGGGGGTTGAAGTAGTGTGACGTCACATCAAAAGGGTAACTTTAAATAAAACTTCCACTGAAATATTTGGTCCCTTACAATTTATTTAATGACTTCTCATTGTGCCGGTCGGTAGGCCATCAGACGCTGGTTGGCGTAAGCTATCAAGACATGAAAATTAAATCTAATTATAATCATTAAGTTTGAATATCCACAAGATAACATATGAATTGTTACACTGCGTCGTTTGATGTTGACATCAAAGCATTTGTGATGTAACCACAGCTCCGTTTGGTTCTCTCATGGACTGTTTTTCCCGTTACCCCAAATAGACAAGTTTATGTGTGCGTTATCCCCCCCCCAAGCCCCAGACTCTAGGTTCTGCTCACATGACTCGGGGATTTGGGGGAGCGTCGTTAGCCCCCCCCCCAGCACCCGAACATGCTGCTGGTGAGTTTTACAGGCATGACAAGTGTCTAAAAATGATCTGAATATGATTATGTGCAGATATTTTAAGTCAAAACGACACGGAATATCCTTTTTCTTTAAAAGGGGAGGGGGGGAATCTATTTGATAGAATTAAAAACGTTTTAAGTTTGATATAATTGTTCGATTGGTTTATGGTCAAACGCCCCTGGCCCTTCTAGTCTTCTAGATCAGTGCTTCTCAAAGTGGTGGTCCGCGGACCGGTGCCGGTCCGTGGGCCATCCGCTGCCGGTCCGCAGATGTTCTAAAAAAATGAAAAGGAAAATGTCAGTGCAGTGAAAATAGTGCACCGGTCTTTGGTGCAATGGCAAAAATTCCTGCCGGTCCGCCATACTAAAAAGTTTGTGAAGCACTGTTCTAGATATAATGGTAAATGAGCCCATTTAAAATTAGTCAAGTATTCATTAACTTTATTGAATGCATCAAATTCTTGACATGGCAATTCGAGAGGAGCACAAAACAACTTTTCTTCTTAGCTCAGTTTTTAAGGCATTAATTTTAAATATCACAGAAAGGATACGTTAAACAGTCAAGTCATGTGGATTAAGATTCTTGACACTCGTGTCAATATAAATGAAAGTAGGATAGATTTGGGTGTCTTCGTATAGTACGTAGGTAAGAAATCTACATAGTTGTCAAATTTTTTAAAAATGCATTTTCTGGAAGGAACCGGTTCAATCATGAATAATGGGCATATGTTCCAAGCGTACACGTACACATGACGTATTTTAATATATCTAGTGAATTGTAGTGGATGTTATATGTCCCAAAGGAGTCTGCATTGCCCCCAAGAATTCCCTTTTTGACCCCAGATGAGGTTATTTACCTCTGTTCGCCGACCTCTTTCTTACGGGATTCCCTTCAGTCAATTGAGGGATTTTTTTTACAAATAAATTTTTAAAATGTTATTTTTAAATAATATTTTTTCTAAACAAAGACGTTAACCGTGATGATTAATTGTCAATGTTTAATTTGTATGCATTAAAGTAAAATATAATCTAAGGATATTAACGCAGTTCGTTTTCTGAAGGCCGGTAAAACGTTTTTAAAAATGCTTTACGCGGGTTACGATATTAGAATGTAGATCTTCACTAAATGAATAATGAATACTTAAATGACAATAAAAGTGATTTGAAACATACTTATTTTCAAATAGAAAATAAAGTGTGTTTTTTTGGTTGTTGTTTTTTTGGGTTGTTTTTGGGTTGTTGTTTGTTTTTTTTTGTTAAAGATTTGTGACGTATTTTTAGAGGGGGGTCTAAGTTTTTGTGACGACGCGTGACGAGGGGGGGGGAGGGGGTCAAAAATCGGCAAAAATCGCGTGACGTCATTTATGGACGGCCCCTAATGCACTTGTAAATTGTTTTTACCTCTCTATTTGTGTTAACTTTTAAAGAAAAAATATTCCATTACTGGTATGTAGTTATTACGTCTAATCTTAGTACCGGTCATTTTGTTATCTGTTGAAGTCAGTCATAAAATGACTAGGTAAATGTATAATATAAAAACAGGGTATTAGTAGGCCTGACAGGACGTAACACAACAGCGAAAGAGCCTTCCTCAACGGACAAATAGTTCACAAATAAAACGAATAAATAAAAAAAAACACTTGGCCACACCCACCCTATCCTTTCCTATATAAGCTCTTACTTTTCTCTCCTTACTTTATCTCTACTGGACTACTTGGATTTCACCGCAGCTAAGTGTTGTTTTTTTTTCGTTTTATTCGTTTCATTTGTGAACTATTTGTCCGTTGAGGAAGGCTCTTTGCCGTAACGTTCGCTGTTGTGTTACGTCCTGTCAGTCCTACTAATACCCTGTTTTTATATTATACATTTAACTATTTAAAAGCCTGATTGCAGTCTCACCCCCATTAGTTCATAAAATGACTTGGCGTTTTTCTAGCCAACCCCTCCCCGTAATGAAATATATATTTTTTTATTTTACTAATATATAATTTATTATTACTACTAATCATTTATATAGCATTGCTTATTGATATCTATTGGTGTAGAGCCGGGTCGGGAAACATTTTGTATGAGAGAGCCATAAACACCACATAATTTGAAAAATTATTTTTTAAAATATTATATGACGTCATTGTTTTAGCTTATATTTTAATTTTTGAAAAGGGAACAATGTAAAATTAGGATTTGAGGATTTATAATAATTATGAAACTAGACGCCTCCAGGCGTAGCATACGCCGCAGACTTGCTCACGGAGAGTGCAAAGATAGTGGAGAAAGAACGGACACAAACTACAGCACGAAGAAATCAAAACAACGCGAGTGAACGTCGGTTAATAAATGTGAGGCGGGTAACAAAAACCTCAGTGTGCATGTCTTTACGTTTACTCGCTATTATTTATTTACTTAGTACTGCTTTTTTGTGTCTGTACTCTCACCCCCCCCCCACCCCAAAAAAACCCCCCGTTCTTTGCACTTTCTATAGAAAACATAACAAGATGCATTGTTGGATTTGCAGAATGATTTCTCAGCACGTCACTTGCTTAATTAAAAATTGCTCAAACAATTATGGTGTGGTATGTATCAATCATACCAAAATGTCACGATGTTTGCCTTTCGAGCAGTTTCAATTGTGTATGCATATTATTGCATATCTCATCAACGGAAATAAATCAATTAATGGTTGACAATGACATGAGGTTGGGGTTAACAAAAACTCACCCGCAAATTGTGGGTCTGGTTAGTAACATGAACTTACAACTCACGCAATAAATTTATTATTAAAAATAAAAGTGTACTTAAAATCTATTTTCATGTTTTAAGAAGAAATTATATGATAAATATGTACCCTGGAATTCTCTGATAGGGAAATTTTCCCAGCAAGTCTTGAAGTTAGTGAAAATCATTCTGGATCAAGGGACTGTATCTATCAACGGGACAAAACAAGATCAGAGACAACAAACATCATAGCCGATTAATGCCCCTTGCATTAACACAGAGGCAACGACCAGTCATTGTAATGGATCCAGATAAGGATTTCATTATGTTAAACATGCTTGGTTCAATAGATTTGTCGTTAGGGAAAACATCCATTACACTCAATCTCAACTACTAGACATCGGCCACGAGGAGACATGTAAAGCGGGGGGGGGGTGTTCGGGGGCGGAGGATCCAATATTACATTCCACTTGAGACTCAAACAGTGTCCAAGACAACACAATTCACAGCGAACAAATTGCATAAAAACGAGTTTCCAAAAAACTTCGTCTCTGTCACGTATTTAGATCAATGATCTACAAGCTCCTATTACATTTTGGAACCTTAATAGTCCACATACCTCTTTGACGTTTTTAACACAATATATTTATTGTGTGTGTGTGTGTCCCATAACCTCGTGGTCGTAGGGGATACTAATGTTTCCATTAGAACTTTCTCGGGGCTTGGTAGACCTTGGCGGCAACCATCTCCTCTCCAGGTCAGCGGAGGACTTTTTAGCGATAGTCATTCATCAACATTTTTATTGTGGCCTTATCGCGGGCTAGATCCCACGCCCCTCAGCTTATGAGGCGAGCGCACTATTGACTTCACTATCCAGCCGCCAAACCAATATATTACATACACACACAAACCTTGCATAACTTTATAAACATTTCAGCACGTGATCCCTATATTGTTAAACGTGGATGATCATGTCTAAAGATTTATTGCAGACACGCCCGTGGGAGACATTAGTGGGAGAGCTTCGGTTTGAAGACCACTGGTCTAGACAACAGGGCGCCGCTCGGGAAGTTTTCTATGGGCACACGTTCACACTCTCCAGTCCATGTTATTGTGTAATACCTACCTGAGCCAATCAACAATGTAATAACATAAGTTCGCACTCGTTCCATTGTACGATGGAGATTTCTGAGATATGTTTACCAGAGCTGAACTAACAATTAATGAAGAGTAATTCCATAAAAACGTGATAGATGACATCGTTTACTTTAGATCGTCTGCAGCTGACTGTCCGTACGCACTACAGTCATGCATATTCACAATATATTCAATCTGACATTTTATAATCAATATATGCTCTATAAAACCAATTCATTGTCTCCACTTAGAAAATCGTAACCATGAATTGAATACTTCTGTATTAAATGCTCTGGACATGTGTCTTGTTAGCTTTTAAGCTACAAGTGCCATGTAAGTTGGGAAGATACAAGGGCCATGTTAGTTGGGCAGATACAAGTGCACTGTTGGTTCGACAGATACAAGTGTCATGTTCGTTGGGCAGATACAAGGGCCATGTTAGTTGGACAGATACAATTGACATGTTAGTTGGACAGATACAATTGCCATGTTAGTTGGGCAGATACAAGGGCCTTGTTCGTTGGGCAGATACAAGGGCCATGTTAGTTGGGCAGCTGAGCATTACGTTTGTAAGACATCTGAGCACTACGTTTGTAAGACAGCTGAGCACTACGTTTGTAAGACAGCTATGTGCTGACCACCACGTCTGTTGACAGACAACTAAAGTACAGACACGGAAAACATCGAGAACTGACCTTCTTTCTTCTGTAGGATATAAAATGAACGGAAATCCGGCTGCGACCATTGCAGCATAATCTCTACGTCTCGTTTGCTGTACACCAATGTGATCAAACCACCGACACATGCACACCACGACACCCCAACGAGCTCAGCAAATACGGCAACACCATCTGATTATTGGCCAAGATGATAGGACAGAGGAAAACTGATGCTGAGATTTCAGTGGGGTGGAACTGGCCAGGAGCACGCTCCAATCTGGATGACACGGGACACGGTGCACTTTAGCCGTGCTGCCATCATCACGATCAATATGCCACATAGCTCACTCGGTTCAACCAACGGACGTGTGGTGTTGGTTGGTGGTGTTAGGTGGTGTTGGTTGACGGTTGTTTGGTGATGGCGTTTAGTGGTGGTTTGTGATGGTTGGTGTTTGGTGGTATTGGTTGCTGTTTGGCGATGGTGTTTGGTATTGGTTGGTTTTGGGTGGTATTCGTTGGTGGTTGATGGTAAATCTTTGATGTTGTCGATGTTTGTGTAAGTTTCTATTATCCAATCTAAGTGGCTGCGCCAGTTGCCAATCTCAAGACTCCTAATTAAAACAAGTAAAACGTGTTTAAAAAATATGTTGAAGGCGGGCGATCAAACGTAATATGTAAGCAGACAATAGGTTGTAGCTGTTGTTGGTGTCCAGTCGATGGGGAGGAAACTACGTGAGTCTGTGGTACAAATAGATCGATGGCCTGGTTGTGTACCAGGCACGCGCGACATTCCGATACATGGGGTGGTAGCATGGACACAGTTTGGTCTGGTAGGGTGAGGGCCTTAACATTGGTCAGTGCCAGGTCACAGCACAACAGGGGGAGACGAGTTACTTCACATACCAATGTTCAGTTTCCATCATAAGCATTTTTACTTATTTCAGAGCTCAACGCTACAGTTTAACGCTACATTACCTTATGCCTTCTCTGAGCCCATCATTCAGCACGGGTAAAACCTTACTTACTTGTGCCACCTCAGAGCCCATCATTCAGCACGGGTAAAACCTTACTTACTTGTGCCACCTCAGAGCCCATCTTTCAGCACGGGTGCCACATAACTTATGCCACTTCAGAGCCCATTATTCAGCACGGGTGCTAACTAAATTAAGCCACTTCAGAGCCCATCGTTCAGTATGTGTGGTTTTTTGCAAGATGACGCACTTACTATCGACAGAAATCAATTCAATATTAGGGATGATATCTCTGGTATACTCCAGTATGCCTTCAAGAACAACAGCGAGGGGATATATACACACACCAGAGCTGACGGGAGATTATTCAATATTGCCCGACTTAAAGCCAAGACCAAAATAAGGAAGATTTTGCTGCGCGAGCTCTTATTTGCAGACGATGCCACCTTAATATCCCACACAGCAGACGGGCTGCAGAACCTTGTATCCAGCTTCTCCGCTGCCTGCAAAGAGTTTGGCCTGACCATAAGTATAAAGAAAACCAACATTATGGCACAGGATGCTGCCTCTCTCCCGACTATCACCATTGACGACTGCAACCTGGATGCTGTTGGCAGTTTTACTTATCTGGGATCAAACATCTCGAGCACCCTCTCACTGGAAGATGAGATAAGTAGTAGGATAGGGAAGGCAGCAACTGTTATGGCTAGACTGTACAAAAGAGTCTGGTCCAATGCCAAACTCACAGCAAGGACTAAGCTGCAGGTATACCAGGCCTGCGTACTGAGCACACTCCTCTATGGATGCGAGTCTTGGACCACCTACACCAGGCATGAAAGAAGGCTCAATAGCTTCCACCTCAGATGCCTGCGCCGCATCCTATACATCAAATGGCAAGAGAAAGTCTAGTATTACAGCAATATTAAGCCAAAGACGCCTCCGCTGGCTTGGACACGTCAAGAGGATGCAAAGTGGTCGCATACCCAAGGATGTGCTTTACAGCGAGCTGGCGACAGGGAAAAGGTCAGTTGGTCGGCCATGTCTCAGATACGTGGACATATGCAAGAGAGACATGAAAGTAGCCAACATTGATATACAAAACTGGGAAAACCTGGCAGAGGATAGGTCCATGTGGCGGGCTATAGTGAAAGAAGGATCACTAAGAGCAGAGGAGCAAACTAGAAGCAGTCGGGAAAAGAGCAAGGAGAAAGGCCAGGCAACACTGCCCCACTGCTTTCGTGTGTGTGTCATGCAGAAGAGACTGCCACTCAAGGATTGGTCTCATCAGCCACACCAAGAGCTGCAAATAATAAAGATAAATCTATCGTCTTTCGTAGACGGACAGATGCTATACAATCTCTAGTTTAAAGTAAAAAATCGAACGACAATGTTGGAATTATGTTGTTGGACCTATATAGCAGATGGAACGACACTATTGGTATGTTGGTGTTGTTGGTCTCATACACCACTTGGCATGATGACACAATATTTTTGTAGGTGTAGGTCCCATGTACTTGTTGACCCCCAAACTCACAACGTCATCAGTGCACAGATGGCGGTGTAAGGGGAATAAGCCAATGAATAGAAGTACTCCCGAGGGAGAATCTAATTTGGCAAGAAGCACAGGTTTGGATTTCGTGAAAGCTCTTTAGACAGGCACGCATGCGCTATAAACTCAATGAGGCTGAAAAATAAACTAACACGAGTTACTGAACATTATAATTAAAACCATATGTAAGACCAGTGATTGTCTCTAAAGAAATTTTGGAAGAATATTCCCTTAAAAATTAATAATTTTATTTTTAAATAAAAATTATTTGAAACACGCCAAAAGGAAATTTCGCAGAATGTTTAACGGGAAATTTTCCTTGAAATCAACGTCTCTTATAATTTGCCTGAATACCGATTTTTAGATGAGCAACAATATTTCACTGCAACTTTTCAATCGTTAAGTTCACTTAATCATATCAGAGGGGTTGCGGTAGTAACAAGATGGTGTTGATTAAATCATATCAGAGGGGTTGCGGTAGTAACAAGATGGTGTTGATTAAATCATATCAGAGGGGTTGCGTTAGTAACAAGATGGTGTTGATTAAATCATATCAGAGGGGTTGCGGTAGTAACAAGATGGTGTTGATTAAATCATATCAGAGGGTTGCGCTAGTAACAAGATGGTGTTGATTAAAAGTGTAGTAATTTTTAGTAAGAAAAGTCTTTAAAAGTAGCACTCATTGTTTATAACGGTTAAAATATGACATGTTCTGAACTCACCTCGCACTTTTCCTTTGTATGATCCATATACGCCCATCGTAACACTACGTGGCACTTGGAGTAGTCTATGATGGGGTGTAACAATACCTTGCTGGTCTAGTCAATGACGGGGTGTAACTTAGACATATCACTCTGGTCTAGTCTAGGATGGCAATGCCTCACATGCTTAGTCAATGATGGTATACAACTTAGAAATACCACACTGGTCTAGTCAATGATGGGAATGCCGCACATGTCTAGCCAGTGATGGGGTGTAACAGAAATGCACAGTCTAGTCAATGATGAGATGGAACTTAGAAATACCATGACGATCTCTAAAATGAATAGCCTCTGACTGAAGCTACGTTAAAAATACTTTCAGATTCTCAGAATAGTCCATTGTTACAAGGCTTTTGCAAATAGATAAATGAACTCCAAACCCGCTGAACATAAATGTTGGATATTTAAAGCATAAATCTATAAGTCAGAAGCTACAATTCCAAAACCCCTTATTTCCAGTAATCACCCTGCTCTGGTCACATGCAACTCGCAGCCAACACCGTGTGGCCACTACAACACTTGCTAACAAATTAGATTTTTAACAAGCCAAAAATCTCCGTCGATGGACCCTACCAGCCCAAATTATACAACAGCTCATCAGAATGTCAATCATGTCATGGCCGCTACTAATTCTGTAAACCAACCCGGCTCCCAGAGCGACGCGTTCCCCTTTGGGCGCCCCTGATATTCCTGGCTAGTTAAAACTTCATGAGAGACCTTCTCTCGTGTAGAAAAAACGTCACATCAGCCATGCTACAAAAACACAGAAGCCATGACAGCATTGTGATGAGATCGGCTGTGGTGTGGTGAGAACAGGAGAGATGTGGACGTCTGGTGCCTAGAGAGTTGTTCCATCACTGACAGGCTCTGGTCTCTACACAGCTTTTCATTTCATTCAATATTGGTTGTTAATTTATTTCTATCAACGGAACAAAGGGGCGAATGAGAGGGGGGCGTACAAAGATCAACACGTTACGTGGGTACATTTCAAACATAGATACACGATCATCCAACATTTTTATGTCAATTTACTCAGATCATGAATATAAGTGGTTTTATTAGTGTTTAAAATGAAAACTTCATTTTAACATCAACACATTTTTATTTTGTTAATACGATGCCATCTTAAGCATAACTGGTAATTTGGGCCCTTGCCATGAAGTGGGCAGGCAGGGTTAAGAACTGACCAACGTTCCACCACTGTTGGTTTTTTTGGTCTGTTATTTGGGTAAATAAAATATTTGAAGTAAAGTTTTCAGTCTTAAAGTGTTAGGAGTAGAAGATGTGCAACTGTCTCCTTTAAATGTTTGCAGGGTGGGCACACTGTCTTTGTATTGATGACCTGCCCATGACTAGATGACCTGCACATGGCTTGATGAGCTGCCCATGGCTTGATGAGCTGCCCATGGCTTGATGAGCTGCCCATGGCTTGATGAGCTCATGCCCATGGCTTGATGAGCTGCCCATGGCTTGATGACCTGCCCATGACTTGATGAGCTGCCAGTGACTTGATGACATTCCCAAGTTTTGATGACCTGTCCGTGTCTAGATCATCTGTTCATGTCTTGCGGTAGTAGAAAGTTGATGAGTGGATAGTGAGTACCGAGTAGAGAGAAGGGTTAGAATGGGTTGGGGTGAGATAACACACCGGGATGGTCGGCCAGGAAAGATGAGGGCAACAGTCCTGAATTAATTTGTCGGGTCATCAAATAATAATTATTTGAGAAATCAGGTAACAATCCGTCCAGACGTATACGCTATACCAACTTAAGACAGTAAATAATCGTAGTTACACTATTCTAGCAAATTGAAAACAACTGGGTTCTTTTTTTTTAAATTGAGGATTTATGTTCGTGGTATTAAAAGATACTTTTGGGTGTGCTTGGAATTTCGACAGGAAAAGATTATTCGGTTTATTTCTTCTTGTCAGCTTTGTAAATGTAAAGTCGCTTCCCTTAGATCGCAGCTCCGTTAACTGATGTGCAACACGACGCTCTTAAATCACAATAAAACCACGTGACTGTCTTTCCATTGCACCAGGGGTGGCCAAAGTCCGTCCCTCATCTTAAATACTTAATTGACTCATGGATTTTTTCTGTAAAGACGACAATAGATAGCAAAATTCCATGAAGTTTTATTGTTTAACAACATAGATGTTAATTTTAAAAAGCCATTGATGTTATGTGCTGGTATGTGTACGAAATCCGATGCCGTCCGATGGCAAAATCGATTACGGAGTATTGTCTATTTTTGCCAACTCGGAAAAGGTATTTAATGTGGCTAAGGTGTACTTACAATTTAAGACAGTTTTTACATCACAATTTTAGACATCTCCGCTTTAGTTTTATTTCATCACATTTTTATTTATTGTAAGTTACTTAGTGTAAAATAAAGATCTTTGTTCTATAAATGTTCCATTATTATCCAATTTTGGTCATTTCTAATGATGGAATAAAATATTTATAAAGTCTCGTAAATTGTCCTCTTTTTTGACCAAAAAATGTCCCTCTTACAAATGACAACAACAAAAATATTGAACTTCATCCAATTAAAAAGCCAGTAACTCAGTCTTTGTTTACTATGTTAATCCAGCCCGCAAATATTTTTATGTAATGGAATATGACCCCTTCTCTAAAAAAAGTTTGGACACCCCTGCATTGGACTACGATAGATATAATTGTGTGCCGCAGATATTGCTAGCGATCTAAGTCTAGGTGAGCCGTGACGGCAGATGACCCAGAACCGCCTTCGCTCGCGCTTGCCTCTAACGTCCACCGAAGACTGACAAGAGCTACGGATGGGCTACTCTCTGAATAAGTGATGATGATATGCAGCATGGCGGAGTGTATGACTAGTACTGCTCAGTCGGCTCCGTTAGATCAGTATTCGTAGACCATCCAAACTGAACCAGGAGTTCATCAGGCAGGGCTCTGACTTTCCGTAAGCGACTATCATCTTCTTGAACATCTAAGCGGGTTTTATCGTTTTTCAGGGTTCCTCAAATGTAGCTGTCGAGTCAGAATGAAAGGATCACTCAATTCCATCCTATGTTTAACAACTACTAAACTCCCCCCCCCCACATGTTAAACGATTACTAAACTCGCTCTCGTGAAAAAGAGTTAATAATATCCAACCTACGTACAATAACATATATCAGCTCACGCCGTGCCTTTTAGAGACTGTCCACATATTTGACCAGAAATCTTACAAGCTCTTAACAAATGATTTATGACGTTATTTCACTAATAACAAAACCATTGATAAATGTGATGTAGGAACCTTGACCGCCCCCTCCTCCGGCCACATCCTTGTGAGAAGAAAGCCCTGTCCATTTGACAGGACAATGAGGACAAGCCAATCTTGGGACCGTGTAATCCCACATTATGACGGAGCTGGTGGTCAAACGAAACAGTTCTATGCCAAACCGACAAAGAAAATTGCCACAGATAAATCCACTGGTCCAAAGACATCACAATTTCTCATTTTCAAGAATACACTCGACCAAGTATTTCCAATCTACAAAAGGAGATGCCCAACCATGTCAAGACACCCCCACCAATACTCATGGATGTCCCCACCCCTCCACAAATCATGGGAGTAGCAAAGGACCACACCTTTTTAAATCCCTTATATTAACTTGCTTTGTAAGTTTAAGCGATCGGACTATTCGAACATTTGCTTATAATTCTTTCACGCTCAGTTCACGCTTTGACGCCGACCGTCGATGTTCACACCCCCTACCGTCCCTGCGCCCGGTTTTAAAACCAGGGGAGATAATTCAGTTTCAGTCTGTAAATGTCGCGTTTAAACATAATCACTACTTTTAGTTATGTCTCATATATAAGGGATTTATAGTCAAAAACTTTGTTTTTATATCTATTTATTATTCAGTTTCTCGCCAGTTAAACAAAAGTGATTCTTTCCATGCAACGCTCTGTAGTTGAGTGAAAATATGATGATAATAATAATAACGAATCTTTAGGATCTCCTTGTATAAGTTGTTGTCCGTCAGACCCACCGGTTGTAATATGACCTAGATGGCCTATGATCCGTCGAATCCCGGGAAGCCATTCAGAAAAAAGCACACATGCAGGTCGTCAAATCACTGAATTTAAAAATAATGTTATCATAGAATGCATAATGCTATTCTTCTGTAAATATATCGTTCCCGGATCAGATCTCTTTTCCAAAACATTGGATCCCATGGATTCCCTTACCCCAAAAATGGTACCTCAAAATTATCTAGTTTATCTTTAACAGGGATCTCGTTCACCGACAAGATCCCATTCCCTACCGAAATCTCAGACCCTGGAAGGATACCATTCCTTGAGCATCCAATTTCTTAATAATATCCAATTCCAGATGAGGACCCGCTCCTCGGAAGATACCCTTTTACCACTGGATCATGGTGGTCAAGTAGTCAAGTTACTGATGGAAGGTTGGGCTGTGTAACAGGTGTTGATGGTAACAGTGTAACAGGTGTTGATGGTAACAGTGTAACAGGTGTTGATGGTAACAGTGTAACAGGTGTTGATGGTAACAGTGTAACGGGTGTTGATGGTAATAGTGTTACAAGTGTTGATGGTAACAGTGTAACAAGTGTTGATGGTAACAGTGTAACAGGTGTTGATGGTAACAGTGTAACGGGTGTTGATGGTAACAGTGTAACGGGTGTTGATGGTAACAGTGTAACAGGTGTTGATGGTAACAGTGTAACAGGTGTTGATGGTAACAGTGTAACAGGTGTTGATGGTAACAGTGTAACAGGTGTTGATGGTAACAGTGTAACAGGTGTTGATGGTAACAGTGTAACAGGTGTTGATGGTAACAGTGTAACAGGTGTTGATGGCAATAGTGTAACAGGTGTTGATGGCAGTGTAAAGGGTGTTGATGGTAACAGTGTAACAGGTGTTGATGGTAACAGTGTAACAGGTGTTGATGGCAACAGTGTAACAGGTGTTGATGGCAGTGTAACGGGTGTTGATGGTAACAGTGTAACGGGTGTTGATGGTAACAGTGTAACGGGTGTTGATGGTAACAGTGTAACGGGTGTTGATGGTAACAGTGTAACAGGTGTTGATGGCAACAGTGTAACAGGTGTTGATGGCAGTGTAACGGGTGTTGATGGTAACAGTGTAACAGGTGTTGATGGTAATAGTGTAACAGGTGTTGATGGCAGTGTAACGGGTGTTGATGGTAACAGTGTAACAGGTGTTGATGGCAACAGTGTAACAGGTGTTGAAGGCAGTGTAAAGGGTGTTGATGGCAAAAGTGTAACAGGTGTTGATGGCAGTGTAACGGGTGTTGATGGTAACAGTGTAACAGGTGTTGATGGTAACAGTGTAACAGGTGTTGATGGTAACAGTGTAACAGGTGTTGATGGTAACAGTGTAACAGGTGTTGATGGTAATAGTGTAACGGGTGTTGATGGTAACAGTGTAACGGGTGTTGATGGTAACAGTGTAACGGGTGTTGATGGTAACAGTGTAACAGGTGTTGATGGCAACAGTGTAACAGGTGTTGATGGCAGTGTAACGGGTGTTGATGGTAACAGTGTAACAGGTGTTGATGGCAACAGTGTAACAGGTGTTGATGGCAGTGTAACGGGTGTTGATGGTAACAGTGTAACAGGTGTTGATGGCAACAGTGTAACAGGTGTTGAAGGCAGTGTAAAGGGTGTTGATGGCAAAAGTGTAACAGGTGTTGATGGCAGTGTAACGGGTGTTGATGGTAACAGTGTAACAGGTATTGATGGTAACAGTGTAACAGGTGTTGATGGTAACAGTGTAACAGGTGTTGATGGTAACAGTGTAACAGGTGTTGATGGTAATAGTGTAACAGGTGTTGATGGTAACAGTGTAACAGGTGTTGATGGTAACAGTGTAACAGGTGTTGATGGCAACAGTGTAACAGGTGTTGATGGCAGTGTAACGGGTGTTGATGGCAGTGTAAAGGGTGTTGATGGCAAAAGTGTAACAGGTGTTGATGGCAGTGTAACGGGTGTTGATGGTAACAGTGTAACGGGTGTTGATGGTAACAGTGTAACGGGTGTTGATGGTAACAGTGTAACGGGTGTTGATGGTAACAGTGTAACAGGTGTTGATGGTAACAGTGTAACAGGTGTTGATGGTAACAGTGTAACAGGTGTTGATGGTAACAGTGTAACAGGTGTTGATGGTAACAGTGTAACAGGTGTTGATGGTAACAGTGTAACAGGTGTTGATGGTAACAGTGTAACAGGTGTTGATGGTAACAGTGTAACAGGTGTTGATGGTAACAGTGTAACAGGTGTTGATGGTAACAGTGTAACAGGTGTTGATGGTAACAGTGTAACAGGTGTTGATGGTAACAGTGTAACAGGTGTTGATGGTAACAGTGTAACAGGTGTTGATGGTAACAGTGTAACAGGTGTTGATGGCAACAGTGTAACAGGTGTTGATGGCAGTGTAAAGGGTTTTGATGGCAAAAGTGTAACAGGTGTTGATGGCAGTGTAACGGGTGTTGATGGTAACAGTGTAACGGGTGTTGATGGTAACAGTGTAACGGGTGTTGATGGTAACAGTGTAACAGGTGTTGATGGCAACAGTGTAACAGGTGTTGATGGTATCAGTGTAACAGGTGTTGATGGTATCAGTGTAACAGGTGTTGATGGCAACAGTGTAACAGGTGTTGATGGCAGTGTAACGGGTGTTGATGGTAATAGTGTTACACGTGTTGATGGTAATAGTGTTACACGTGTTGATGGTAATAGTGTTACACGTGTTGATGGTAATAGTGTTACAAGTGTTGATGGTATCAGTGTTACAAGTGTTGATGGTAATAGTGTTACAGTGTTGATGGTAATAGTGTTACACGTGTTGATGGTAATAGTGTTACACGTGTTGATGGTAATAGTGTTACAAGTGTTGATGGTAATAGTGTTACACGTGTTGATGGTAATAGTGTTACACGTGTTGATGGTAATAGTGTTACAAGTGTTGATGGTAACAGTGTAAAGGGTGTTGATGGTAACAGTGTAAAGGGTGTTGATGGTAACAGTGTAAAGGGTGTTGATGGTAACAGTGTAAAGGGTGTTGATGGTAACAGTGTAACAGGTGTTGATGGTAACAGTGTAAAGGGTGTTGATGGCAAAAGTGTAACGGGTGTTGATGGTAACAGTGTAAAGGGTGTTGATGGCAACAGTGTAACAGGTGTTGATGGCAGTGTAACGGGTGTTGATGGTAACAGTGTAAAGGGTGTTGATGGTAACAGTGTAACGGGTGTTAAAGGGAGATACTATCTCACATGGCTCAGGGAGGCTATGGTGTGTTTAGTAGTTGATCAACAAGTGAGTCATGCATGGGGTACAGTTTCCCCATCGATTGAGGACGGCTTTAAGGTTTTCAGATCGATAGCTCCACCATATGTGACAACGGGAAAGCAAAAGGTTAAAAGGGGGTGGTGAAGGGGGGGCGGTGCAGCATCTCTGCACATGTGTCTTTTTACTTCATGCATTCTCTAATTAACCTTCACATATCTACGTCTGACAGACATCTCACCTGAATGCTCTAACATTCCGTAGTTTATAAACTTTTGTTTTACGTAACGTAAATGAAATGCCAAGTTAATTGAATAGTTTCAGACGGCCCAACAAACCACCGTATGAGAAGCGCTGCTCATAATCATCCTTTTGGGATATTGAGTTTGTTAATTTAGGTTACAAACAACAGAGACAAGAAATGGGATCAACAGGTCCTTGTGTAGTGGTGAGTTGTTGTACTGTGGTGGTGAGTTGTAGTGTAGTGGTGAGTTGTAGTGTAGTGGTGAGTTGTTGTGTGGTGGTGAGTTGTTGTACTGTGGTGGTGAGTTGTTGTACTGTGGTGGTGAGTTGTTGTACTGTGGTGGTGAGTTGTTGTACTGTGGTGTTGAGTTGTTGTACTGTGGTGGTGAGTTGTTGTAGTGTAGTGGTGAGTTGTTGTAGTGTGGTGGTGAGTTGTTGTACTGTGGTGGTGAGTTGTTGTACTGTGGTGGTGAGTTGTTGTACTGTGGTGGTGAGTTGTTGTACTGTGGTGGTGAGTTGTTGTACTGTGGTGGTGAGTTGTTGTACTGTGGTGGTTAGTTGTTGTAGTGTAGTGGTGAGTTGTTGTAGTGTGGTGGTGAGTTGTTGTACTGTTGTGGTGAGTTGTTGTACTGTGGTGGTGAGTTGTTGTAGTGTAGTGGTGAGTTGTTGTAGTGTGGTGGTGAGTTGTTGTACTGTGGTGGTGAGTTGTTGTACTGTGGTGGTGAGTTGTTGTACTGTGGTGGTGAGTTGTTGTAGTGTGGTGGTGAGTTGTTGTAGTGTGATGGTGAGTTGTAGTGTAGTGGTGAGTTGTAGTGTAGTGGTGAGTTGTAGTGTGGTGGTGAGTTGTAGTGTGGTGGTGAGTTGTAGTGTACTGTGGTGGTGAGTTGTTGTACTGTGGTGGTGAGTTGTAGTGTAGTGGTGAGTTGTAGTGTAGTGGTGAGTTGTAGTGTAGTGTGGTGGTGAGTTGTTGTACTGTGGTGGTGAGTTGTAGTGTAGTGGTGAGTTGTAGTGTAGTGGTGAGTTGTAGTGTAGTGGTGAGTTGTAGTGTAGTGTGGTGGTGAGTTGTTGTGTAGTGGTGAGTTGTAGTGTAGTGGTGAGTTGTAGTGTAGTGTGGTGGTGAGTTGTTGTGTAGTGTGGTGGTGAGTTGTTGTACTGTGGTGGTGAGTTGTAGTGTAGTGTGGTGGTGAGTTGTAGTGTAGTGGTGAGTTGTAGTGTACTGTGGTGGTGAGTTGTAGTGTAGTGGTGAGTTGTAGTGTAGTGTAGTGGTGAGTTGTAGTGTAGTGGTGAGTTGTAGTGTAGTGTGGTGGTGAGTTGTAGTGTAGTGGTGAGTTGTAGTGTAGTGTAGTGGTGAGTTGTAGTGTAGTGGTGAGTTGTAGTGTAGTGGTGAGTTGTAGTGTAGTGTGGTGGTGAGTTGTTGTGTAGTGTGGTGGTGAGTTGTTGTACTGTGGTGGTGAGTTGTAGTGTAGTGTGGTGGTGAGTTGTAGTGTAGTGGTGAGTTGTAGTGTACTGTGGTGGTGAGTTGTTGTACTGTGGTGGTGAGTTGTAGTGTAGTGTGGTGGTGAGTTGTAGTGTAGTGGTGAGTTGTAGTGTACTGTGGTGGTGAGTTGTTGTACTGTGGTGGTGAGTTGTAGTGTAGTGTGGTGGTGAGTTGTTGTACTGTGGTGTTGAGTTGTTGTAGTGTGGTGGTGAGTTGTAGTGTAGTGTGGTGGTGAGTTGTTGTACTGTGGTGGTGAGTTGTTGTACTGTGGTGGTGAGTTGTTGTACTGTGGTGGTGAGTTGTTGTACTGTGGTGGTGAGTTGTTGTACTGTGGTGTTGAGTTGTTGTACTGTGGTGGTGAGTTGTTGTAGTGTAGTGGTGAGTTGTTGTAGTGTGGTGGTGAGTTGTTGTACTGTGGTGGTGAGTTGTTGTACTGTGGTGGTGAGTTGTTGTACTGTGGTGGTGAGTTGTTGTAGTGTGGTGGTGAGTTGTTGTACTGTGGTGTTGAGTTGTTGTAGTGTGGTGGTGAGTTGTTGTAGTGTGGTGGTGAGTTGTTGTAGTGTGGTGGTGAGTTGTTGTAGTGTGGTGGTGAGTTGTTGTACTGTGGTGGTGAGTTGTTGTACTGTGGTGGTGAGTTGTTGTACTGTGGTGGTGAGTTGTTGTAGTGTGGTGGTGAGTTGTTGTACTGTGGTGTTGAGTTGTTGTAGTGTGGTGGTGAGTTGTTGTACTGTGGTGTTGAGTTGTTGTAGTGTGGTGGTGAGTTGTTGTAGTGTGGTGGTGAGTTGTAGTGTGGTGGTGAGTTGTAGTGTAGTGTGGTGGTGAGTTGTTGTACTGTGGTGGTGAGTTGTTGTAGTGTGGTGGTGAGTTGTTGTAGTGTGGTGGTGAGTTGTTGTACTGTGGTGTTGAGTTGTTGTACTGTGGTGTTGAGTTGTTGTAGTGTGGTGGTGAGTTGTTGTAGTGTGGTGGTGAGTTGTTGTAGTGTGGTGGTGAGTTGTTGTACTGTGGTGGTGAGTTGTTGTAGTGTGGTGGTGAGTTGTTGTAGTGTGGTGGTGAGTTGTTGTACTGTGGTGTTGAGTTGTTGTAGTGTGGTGGTGAGTTGTAGTGTAGTGTGGTGGTGAGTTGTTGTACTGTGGTGGTGAGTTGTTGTACTGTGGTGGTGAGTTGTTGTACTGTGGTGGTGAGTTGTTGTACTGTGGTGGTGAGTTGTTGTACTGTGGTGGTGAGTTGTTGTACTGTGGTGGTGAGTTGTAGTGTAGTGTGGTGGTGAGTTGTTGTACTGTGGTGGTGAGTTGTTGTACTGTGGTGGTGAGTTGTTGTACTGTGGTGGTGAGTTGTTGTACTGTGGTGGTGAGTTGTTGTACTGTGGTGGTGAGTTGTTGTAGTGTGGTGGTGAGTTGTTGTACTGTGGTGTTGAGTTGTTGTAGTGTGGTGGTGAGTTGTTGTACTGTGGTGTTGAGTTGTTGTAGTGTGGTGGTGAGTTGTTGTAGTGTGGTGGTGAGTTGTAGTGTGGTGGTGAGTTGTTGTAGTGTGGTGGTGAGTTGTTGTGTAGTGTGGTGGTGAGTTGTTGTACTGTGGTGGTGAGTTGTTGTACTGTGGTGTTGAGTTGTTGTAGTGTGGTGGTGAGTTGTTGTACTGTGGTGTTGAGTTGTTGTAGTGTGGTGGTGAGTTGTTGTAGTGTGGTGGTGAGTTGTAGTGTGGTGGTGAGTTGTTGTAGTGTGGTGGTGAGTTGTTGTGTAGTGTGGTGGTGAGTTGTTGTACTGTGGTGGTGAGTTGTTGTAGTGTGGTGGTGAGTTGTTGTAGTGTGGTGGTGAGTTGTTGTACTGTGGTGGTGAGTTGTTGTACTGTGGTGTTGAGTTGTTGTAGTGTGGTGGTGAGTTGTTGTAGTGTGGTGGTGAGTTGTTGTACTGTGGTGTGTGAGTTGTTGTAGTGTGGTGGTGAGTTGTTGTAGTGTGGTGGTGAGTTGTTGTAGTGTGGTGGTGAGTTGTTGTAGTGTGGTGGTGAGTTGTTGTACTGTGGTGGTGAGTTGTTGTAGTGTAGTGTGGTGGTGAGTTGTTGTGTGGTGGTGAGTTGTTGTAGTGTGGTGGTGAGTTGTTGTACTGTGGTGTTGAGTTGTTGTAGTGTGGTGGTGAGTTGTTGTAGTGTGGTGGTGAGTTGTTGTAGTGTGGTGGTGAGTTGTTGTACTGTGGTGTTGAGTTGTTGTAGTGTGGTGGTGAGTTGTTGTACTGTGGTGGTGAGTTGTTGTACTGTGGTGTTGAGTTGTTGTAGTGTGGTTGTGAGTTGTTGTAGTGTGGTGGTGAGTTGTTGTAGTGTGGTGGTGAGTTGTTGTACTGTGGTGGTGAGTTGTTGTACTGTGGTGGTGAGTTGTTGTAGTGTGGTGGTGAGTTGTTGTACTGTGGTGTTGAGTTGTTGTAGTGTGGTGGTGAGTTGTTGTAGTGTGGTGGTGAGTTGTTGTAGTGTGGTGGTGAGTTGTTGTACTGTGGTGTTGAGTTGTTGTAGTGTGGTGGTGAGTTGTTGTAGTGTGGTGGTGAGTTGTTGTACTGTGGTGTTGAGTTGTTGTAGTGTGGTGGTGAGTTGTTGTAGTGTGGTGGTGAGTTGTTGTACTGTGGTGGTGAGTTGTTGTACTGTGGTGGTGAGTTGTTGTACTGTGGTGGTGAGTTGTTGTACTGTGGTGGTGAGTTGTTGTAGTGTGGTGGTGAGTTGTTGTACTGTGGTGGTGAGTTGTATTGTGCTTGTGAGTTGGTGTAGTGTGTTAACGCCCTAGTGACAAATATTATTTAATACAGATAATTTTTTTAATGGCCTGGTGTAAGACAATACTTAACACTAACAATAAGTTTACATACAGATTGGATGTTGGTCGTCATTCCAACTTTGACACAATTATACCAAATACCAACTAGGTTGACACAGACCAAATACCAACTAGGTTGACACAGACCAAATACCAACTAGGTTGACACAGACCAAATACCAACTAGGTTGACACAGACCAAATACCAACTAGGTTGACACAGACCAAATACCAACTAGGTTGACACAGACCAAATACCAACTAGGTTGACACAGACCAACAAAACACGGTATTTCAGATCTTGACATATTGGACACCACATGCCCGCAATAAACAAGAAGAAATAAAAGGCTTACCTGGTGGTTTTTCCGTCTGCCAGCATTTCCTCATTTTTACTTCTTTCTCATTTCAAATACTCTGTTTGTGAGATACAACATTTAACGTGTTAATATTGACTTCGTGGGTGTTCTCACCAATAAAATTAACTATCTCTTAATGAGTCTTGTCTATCACCTATCCAAAAGTTAGGGTGACGGTTGAATACACGTCATCCAATAACTATGATACCAAACACATTTGTGCCCAATTGGTTGGAGGGTTCTCGAGATCTCACCCATATGACCCGTGCTGGTGGAGAGGCTCCCAATAAGTCATACCCATATGATTACCAGTGGAGCAACACATTACAAATTAGATAATGACGTATAACGTACGTCATGATATCACGTATAACGTACGTCATGATATCACGTATAACGTACGTCATGATATCACGTATAACGTACGTCATGATATCACGTATAACGTACGTCATGATATCACGTATAACGTACGTCATGATATCACGTATAACGTACGTCATGATATCACGTATAACGTACGTCATGATATCACGTATAACGTACGTCATGATTCCCCAGTTGTAAAACAATAACGTCCACCTCAAGTTGAGAATTGAAACATTTGAAACATGGCCTCCAAACACCAGGACCATAAGCTCCAACGATGAGATTAGGGGCCGTCCATAAAGTACGTCACGCTATTTTTGACCATTTTTACCCCCCCTCCCCCTGTCACAAATCTCGGAACCCCCCCCCCTAAAGTGCGTCACACTTTCGAACAATAATGTTATTTTAACAAAATAATTAAAATTTAACATAAAACACCGTGACGTTACACATGGCCGGACCCCCCTCCCCCCTGTCACACTTTCATACACCCGCTCCGCCCCCCCTCTGGAACGTGACGTACTTTATGGACGGCCCTTTATGGTCAGTTCTGTTGTATACACATTTACACACGTTCAGTAGAATACTTCCTTTCTGTTATATCACATTCACACACGTTCAGTAGAATACTTCCTTTCTGTTATAACACATTAACACACGTTCAGCAGAATACTTCCTTTCTGTTATAACACATTCACACACGTTCAGTATAGGATATGTTTATCACTTACCCGAATGCCAAAATATCTGCAGCCAATTTGCAGAGCGGATGACACGTATCCACATGCATCACATCTTTAGAAACATATCCATTATCTGAAGAAAGTTATAGAAATTTAAAATATTTAAGTTAATATAAATGAAATGAAGAAAACGGAAATATAGAATGTGATGGTTGTGTCTTGTGTCTCTGTTAGGACGATTGCTACTTTAATAATTTCATTCAGTGCATGGGAGACAAAGAGATGGATATGTGGCACTGAGGATGGAAGACAAAGAGATGGATATGTCACACTGAGGATGGGAGACAAAGAGATGGATATGTGGCACTGAGGATGGGAGACAAAGAGATGGATATGTGGCACTGAGGAAGAGAGAAAAAGAGATGGATATGTGGCACTGAGGATGGAAGACAAAGAGATGGATATGTGGCACTGAGGATGGGAGACAAAGAGATGGATATGTGGCACTGAGGATGGGAGACAAAGAGATGGATATGTGGCACTGAGGAAGGGAGACAAAGAGATGGATATGTGGCACTGAGGAAGGGAGACAAAGAGATGGATATGTGGCACTGAGGATGGGAGACAAAGAGATGATATGTGGCACTGAGGATGGGAGACAAAGAGATGGATATGTGGCACTGAGGAAGGGAGACAAAGAGATGGATATGTGGCACTGATGATGGAAGACAAAGAGATGGATATGTGGCACTGAGGAAGGGAGACAAAGAGATGGATATGTGGCACTGATGATGGAAGACAAAGAGATGGATATGTGGCACTGAGGAAGGGAGACAAAGAGATGGATATGTGGCACTGAGGATGGAAGACAAAGAGATGGATATGTGGCACTGACGAAGGGAGACAAAGAGATGGATATGTGGCACTGAGGATGGAAGACAAAGAGATGGATATGTGGCACTGAGGAAGGGAGACAAAGAGATGGATATGTGGCACTGAGGATGGAAGACAAAGAGATGGATATGTGGCACTGAGGATGGAAGACAAAGAGATGGATATGTGGCACTGAGGATGGAAGACAAAGAGATGGATATGTGGCACTGAGGATGGAAGACAAAGAGATGGATATGTGGCACTGAGGATGGAAGCCAAAGAGATGGATATGTGGCATTGAGGAAGGGAGACAAAGAGATGGATATGTGGCACTGAGGATGGAAGACAAAGAGATGGATATGTGGCACTGAGGATGGAAGACAAAGAGATGGATATGTGGCACTGAGGAAGGGAGACAAAGAGATGGATATGTGACACTGAGGAAGGGAGACAAAGATATGGATATGTGGCACAGGATGGGAGACAAAGAGATGGATATGTGACACTGAGGATGGAAGACAAAGAGATGGATATGTGGCACTGAGGAAGGGAGACAAAGAGATGGATATGTGGCACTGAGGAAGGGAGACAAAGAGATGGATATGTGGCACTGAGGATGGGAGTCAAAGAGATGGATATGTGACACTGAGGATGGGAGACAAAGAGATGGATATGTGGCACGGAGGATGGAAGACAAAGAGATGGATATGTGGCACTGAGGATGGAAGACAAAGAGATGGATATGTGGCACTGAGGAAGGGAGACAAAGAGATGGATATGTGGCACTGAGGATGGAAGACAAAGAGATGGATATGTGATACTGAGGATGGAAGACAAAGAGATGGATATGTGGCACTGAGGATGGAAGACAAAGAGATGGATATGTGGCACTGAGGATGGAAGACAAAGAGATGGATATGTGGCACTGAGGAAGGGAGACAAAGAGATGGATATGTTGCACTGAGGATGGAAGACAAAGAGATGGATATGTGGCACTGAGGAAGGGAGACAAAGAGATGGATATGTGGCACTGAGGATGGAAGACAAAGAGATGGATATGTGGCACTGAGGAAGGTAGACAAAGAGATGGATATGTGGCACTGAGGATGGAAGACAAAGAGATGGATATGTGGCACTGAGGATGGAAGACAAAGAGATGGATATGTGGCACAGAGGATGGAAGACAAAGAGATGGATATGCGGCACTGAGGATGGAAGACAAAGAGATGGATATGTGGCACTGAGGAAGGGAGACAAAGAGATGGATATGTGGCACTGAGGATGGAAGACAAAGAGATGGATATGTGGCACTGAGGAGGGAGACAAAGAGATGGATATGTGGCACTGAGGATGGAAGACAAAGAGATGGATATGTGGCACTGAGGATGGAAGACAAAGAGATGGATATGTGGCACTGAGGAAGGGAGACAAAGAGATGGATATGTGACACTGAGGAAGGGAGACAAAGAGATGGATATGTGACACTGAGGATGGAAGACAAAGAGATGGATATGTGGCACTGAGGAAGGGAGACAAAGAGATGGATATGTGGCACTGAGGAAAGGAGACAAAGAGATGGATATGTGGCACTGAGGATGGGAGACAAAGAGATGGATATGTGACACTGAGGATGGGAGACCAAGAGCTGGATATGTGGCACTGAGGATGGAAGACAAGGAGATGGATATGTGGCACTGAGGAAGGGAGACAAAGAGATGGATATGTGGCACTGAGGATGGAAGACAAAGAGATGGATATGTGATACTGAGGATGGAAGACAAAGAGATGGATATGTGGCACTGAGGATGGAAGACAAAGAGATGGATATGTGGCACTGAGGATGGAAGACAAAGAGATGGATATGTGGCACTGAGGATGGAAGACAAAGAGATGGATATGTGGCACTGAGGATGGGAGACAAAGAGATGGATATGTGGCACTGAGGATGGGAGACAAAGAGATGGATATGTGATACTGAGGATGGGAGACAAAGAGATGGATATGTGGCACTCAGGATGGGAGACAAAGAGATGGATATGTGATACTGAGGATGGAAGACAAAGAGATGGATATGTGGCACTGAGGATGGGAGACAAAGAGATGGATATGTGACACTGAGGAAGGGAGACAAAGAGATTGATATGTGACACTGAGGAAGGGAGACAAAGAGATGGATATGTGACACTGAGGAAGGGAGACAAAGAGATGGATATGTGGCACTGAGGATGGGAGACAAAGAGTTGGATATGTGACACTGAGGAAGGGAGACAAAGAGATGGATATGTGACAGTTAAAGGGATAGGAGATGAACTGAACTGCGTTGTTTCCCAGTGACACTAACATTTTTATTGAGAGATGAATTTCCGCGCGGTTTTAAATACAAATGCTAATTAAGTAGTGTCTCAAACACCAATGAGTTCAAGAAAAATTAATCAAAATCACAGTGACCAAATAGTCTAAATATCAAATCGACCAAAATGTAAAGAAAGCAAATTGACCAAAAAGTAAAGAAATCAAATTGACCAAAATGTAAAGAAATCAAATTTAACAAAATGTTATCAATAGTTTATCACTTCTCTAAAAAGTGACCAAAAACTCTAGGTCTAAAGGTTTTCAATATCATAGATTTACTTCTAAATCAGAATTAAACTCGGTGCTAGAGCTCAAATAGAGTTCAAATAAATTGAGATATCGACTGAGAGTGAAATCAACAGTTACAGGTCTGTCGTTGGTGCGTTAAGGTCATCAAACATAGCTTTTCAATAAAAAAAATTTACCTGTGACCCAATAATATTGCTTTCGCGGCCAGAACCCGTTAATAGATGTTAATCCAGAGTAGTGGTAGAAGAACTTCCCTCCCTTTGGTATCATGATAGGTACTTTACTCTTTACATTCTGGACGGGCCCCCGGGGGTGGGGGGCAACCACGTATTGGGAGACCTGGATAATGTGGACTGTACAAGCCAAGATAACATGTATAATGTGGACTGTACAACCCAAGATAACATGGCTAATGTGGACTGTACAACCCAAGATAACATGGATAATGTGGACTGTACAACCCAAGATAACATGGATAATGTGGACTGTACACCCCAAGATAACATGGATAATGTGGACTGTACAACCCAAGATAACATGGATAATTTGGACTGTACAACCCAAGATAACATGGATAATGTGGACTGTACAACCCAAGATAACATGGATAATGTGGACTGTACAACCCAAGATAACATGGATAATTTGGACTGTACAACCCAAGATAACATGGATAATTTTGACTGTACAACCCAAGATAGCATGGATAATGTGGACTGTACAACCCAAGATAACATGGATAATTTGGACTGTACAACCCAAGATAACATGGATAATGTGGACTGTACAACCCAAGATAACATGGATAATGTGGTCTAACATTTTACTGTTAAACACACTTTCCAGTGTTTCATTTCTATACCCACGCGTTTCAATAATACATTTGATTTTTTTTAAATAAAGAACTCTATTGTTTTAATAAAGGCACATCTGAGTACTAGTAGATACTACTTAATACAAACTCGGTGATTCATAAGACTAAATAGAACCATGGAGATATCTAAATATAACAATGATCTACTGGGGCGGGCCCGTCAAACAAAAGCTTAAGAATTAAGTAATAAAGAGTGGGAGTAAAGAAGATTATTGTAGTTAAGATGGGATGGGAGAGAAGAGGGTTAGAAGTGAATGGAGATGAAAAATTGGTGTCGTTAAAATAATGCCCACACATACAATATCTATGTGATATTAAAATGTTTGGTCCTCTCTGTGGCTTACGAAACGTTGAATGTAGCCCATAGTGTCGTTTCTAAGAGTCTATTGGTATAGCAGTCTTGTCGATATCAGATTACCAATGACAATGCCGGCCTGCTAGGGATATGGCTCAATTCTTATCTTATTCAAACAGATGGTAAAACTAAAGGTATTTTTATTGACTATGTCAGTTTTGAGTCCAGCCCAAACATTGACAAGGTATTTTATTATAATTTTATGATGACAAGACTGTCCGAATATACAACTACCAATAGCACTTCCATTCAAAAGTATGTTTTAAAAAAACTTTTTAAATCAAGAAATACAACCGAAAAAAATGTAAGCCTAAGAATGGCGGTTATTGAGTTGTTCAGTGAGATCTTTCACAGTGATATATGCACAATATTAAAGACTTGGCCGTTCAATAGTATGTGGTATCGTTATTCAACAGGTAGTTTGTGGTATCGCAATACAATGGGTACTATGTTATATCGCAATTCAATGGGTATTTAGTTATACTAATATTTAACAGATACTTTGTGGTACTACTATTCAAGTGGTAATTTGTGGCACTGCTATTCAAATGGTACTTTGCGATACTACTATTCAAACGGTACTTTGTGGTACTACTATTCAAACTGTACTTTGTGGTACTACTATTCAAACGGTACTTTGTGGTGCTACAGAGTGCAACTATCAAATTCAAGTTGAATGCCGCCGCCCCCCCCCCTTATAAACCAGTGAGGCGACGGGACTCCCTAAACTTGAAAGCGACTAAGTCACAAAGTAAGTCTCACCCTAATCTTGATCGTAGCCAAGTAACAAGTTATTTAGGTTCACCCTAAACTTGATCGTAACCAAGTAACAAGTTATTTAGTCTCACCATAAACTTGATCGTAACCAAGTCACCAAGTCTTGCCATGAACTTGATAGCGACCAAGTCACAAGTTAGTAAGTCTTGCCATGAACATGATAGCGACCAGGTCACGAGTAAGTCAGACCACAATTGATTTGACTACAGTAGTAGTGGTCAATAAGAAACGAGAACACTAACAAAAGTCGTACCTTGTCATCTACCGTCAATCCCTTCTCACCTGAATGTCCATTCCCTCTAGAATATTTGCAGACACCCCACGGCACACACGTTGAGTCGACAGTAGCAATCCTGGCAACTTAATGTTATTTTCAATAAGATAAGTTTATAGACGCACCAATAAGAAACCAACTACTTCTCCTTTGATGACACACAAACCACACAGAGAACAACGCACGCCACAACTACATGCCATATATGATGTATTTCGAAATCGGCTTTCTTATCAACCCATGACCCATGTCAGGTGAGTCCAGTCAAACACACAGAAAACTTAACTGAAGAAACTTTACTCCAAGCATCAACACAGAGAAATGTGAAGACAACTGAACTTACACACGAAATCTAGAATTTGACCGTTCGCTAGTTGTATATAACTTCTACAACAAACTTTTAGAGTCACTTTAAAAACTTCCGCCAGTTCAATCGCAAGTCAATGATAAGTGTGTTCAATCCTATAATAGGCGGTCTGTACTGGTGACCTAGTTTCAAATGTTCGGCCAGGCAAATCCTGTTGTGGACACGATTTGAATATTTACACCCGGCTAATCGATGAGTGCGTCACATAGATGACGTCAGTTGTGGATGAGCTAAACGGGCTGACTGGGCAAACAACTCCCATTCATCTTGACGTCAGATGAACAGACTCCTGGCCACGACACGTCGTTATTTCTCTTGAACAATAAGTTGTGTCAATATTTTCGCATAGGTCATCATGAAGAGTTTCAACGCAATCTAAAATTTGTCAACCGTACAAAATGTTAAGGACAAGATGTTTGCCAACAATAGGACTGGCCGGGTGCAGTTGCATGTCATGCACTAACGAGCAGCAGTTGGAGTCTTGAGTGTTACAGACTAAGAGTTATATTTCCATTGTCTATGGCATGTTCCACTCAATGGTGAGGAGCGGAGAAATTGATAACTTAATAACGTATCCAAAACCCAGCGGTTCTCAGCATATTTATAACCAGGGTCCCTTTATAACATTGCCAAGTTGCAGCGACTCACAACTAAAATTAAATATTGAAACGAGGAAATTCGGCCCATAGGATACAATTCTCCCAAAAATCTTAGCCACCTTCAGAGTGCCTCGTGGTTCCAACCAATTACCCTCTCCCACTACGGCAACCTCTTAACTGTCTTAACTTAGAATCCATACACAGTGTGGTCGTAGCTTATGACGGACTATACCTATGTAGAAATCATCAACCCAGATTACAAAGATATCCAACCCCACAAACCATATACGGAATAATGAAACCTAAACAATGTGTTCAAGGTCGGAGTATTAACTTTTGAATGTTTGGGAAACAACACAGGCAGCAATTATTCACAACTACCCAGTGGTATGATACTTATTTTGGGCTTCGTCTGTCTGCTGCCCTCTTGTCGGGAGCCGCATTTATCGTGGACCTATTATATGATCGGTGCCCATGTGTGTGGGGGCCATTTTTTTTTCTGGGTAGATGTAACATGAGACGAAATATTAAATGTCAAGAGAAAATCACTACGGTCATAAACAAAGATACGTCATCTCGCTGAGAAAAGGGATACAACTCCATCTCGCTGAAACAAGGGACGCAACACAACTTTTCTGACACAGGGGACACAACACGATTTTGCTCAGAAAAGGGACACAACACCATTTTGCCCAGACAAGAAACACCACACGATCTTGTGATACAATGGACAGAATTTTCATAGGTTGGGCATTAGAGTCGTGGTTTGAGTAGTTCGCAACTTTGTTTCGTTTATATTTAGCGTAGCAACCATCGCTCGACAGTTGCTAATGTTTATTTATGCAATACCAGTAAATACAACAATGACCTCGAAAGATGTACAAAATCTGCACATGCATGGAAATTTTCATCTCTCCCCATTAGATTGTACACTTACATGAAAGCTGATATTTTTCTAACCACCCGGAAACTCACCCTTCCTTTGCCAAGTGTTGTAATTTTCGATAGTTTCGGGGATCCGGGTCAGTACCCGGCTCACCCCGGGTTACCCTGTGTTACAGAATGAGTACTAAAAATGTCAACTCGATGCATTGCATCGGTACACACACACATGCGCGCTGCTGAGTGTATACAGTAGACACACATTGAGCCCACTTCATTTCTGTGTACTTAACCGACGGATTTGATCCGGCGATTCTCACATTAAGATAGTGATTCTCATATTTTGCTGGTGATTCTCATATTTTGCTGGTGATTCTCATATTTTTCCAGCGGCTCTGGCTCTCACATTAAGGTAGCGATTTTCACAAACTCACATTACGCTAACGATTCTCACATTTTTCAGTGATTCTCACGTTAGTTAATGACGCTCACATTAAGTTAGTGATTATAACATTTAGGCAATGTGAACCAGTTATGTGAAAAGTTTTAGAACAAATCCATGAGTAAAGTCATAAAGAAAATTGATTAGCGACGTAAGTAAAATGTTAGGGATTGGGTATGATGGCTAGTAGTAATAACTCTCAATCATCAGATCATGAAAGATTGACTTTGACTAATAAACGTCGCATTTAAAGTAATAACATTATTGAACGCTTGAGTTGGCACGGGCGTCAACAGCAGCACAGCGGTTACCAATGTGTGTGTGGGGGGAGGTGGGAGTATTAGAGGGGCCGGGGAGGGTGGGGTCACTCAATCGTGAAAAGATGCCTGGGCCAATGAGTTAAAAATAGCCCCAAGGACAAGACAAGACCGCGTCACTGCATCCAGGCGGTGATTGTGGTATGATCTCACCTGGCCACGCCTTTCTTTAACTGACTTCTTGTCTTGAGTGGCCCACTGGATGTTGGACGGGTCTCCATGCCTGTCATCCCCACGTGCTTCTATCGAGAAACGTCAAACACTTCATGACCGAGAGAAAGTTCATTATTCTCATCAATTCAACTCACATCTGAACCCAGTCAATATCTGTTTTTACCACGTTTTACACGCTTTTATGTAACTCACACTGTTTGTATGTTGTATGTTGTATCCGTCAAATCTTGTAACGTAAAATTAAACCACTTCTGATGATCCTAGAGATCTCAAAATTTTACCACATATAGATCTTGGATGACAATGCATTGTATCAAAATTTCAGATCGATCGAATGTACCGTATTTAAATAAATGCATTTTTAAATTATCCTTCTATATAATCTGTATCTGTGATATTCTTGACTTTCACGTGAATGTCACCGGAGTTCACCACCAGCCACCGATGACCACATTCCAGGTTTTAAACAATTCAGTAATTCGAAACTAAATCTAAATTGACATGATAATACAAGAGGAACAACTGGAGTTTGTGTAGCCTAGTTGGCCGAATTGGTAACCTAATGGTTTTTCGACTTGGAGGTACTGGGTTCAATTTTCAGTTGGGGAAACTGTTGTTTTTTTTTAAATACATACATTTGTAATTAATAATCTATCTTTTTACCACTATCACATTTAAGTTACAGACAACGAAGTTTGACTAATTAAATTGAACTAATTATGTCAAAAAAGTGATTGAAAATTTTTTTTTACTAAAAAGTAGAAAATAAAATATTAATAAAATCTTTTTTTTAAAGGACACGCTTCTATTTACATATAGAAAGTGCACTAAAAAGAAGAAAATAAAAAATTTCAATTAGTTCACCCCGTGACCTCATCGCCGTGGTATTAAAACGTTGGGCGGGTGCTGATGAGGTTTAACGTGGTTTTTTAATCCCTTATATTAACTTCACCGCCGTCTCTGTCATCATCTCTCTCTGTCTGTCTTGGACTGGCGGGCGGAAAAACAAAAGTAAAAAATGACCCACTTCCCGTGATCCGATCGAGCTGAAATTTGGCACACGGACCCGTCTCACCTAACAATTTTACCACAGATAGATCTTGGATGACAATACATTGTATCAAAATTTCAGATCGATCGAACGTACCGTAATTAAATTAATGCATTTTTAGTGTATCCTTATATAACGTGTGTAATTCAAATTCACTGTTTGTTATTGTTTTTTTCCCACGTGAGAGTTTGAGTTGACGCGTTGACGCGACCCATCGAAGTACCGGCGTGCTTTTGTTTACATTTTACGTGTCACTCTGAGCTCGGTCAAGCGATCGGTGACCAGACTCCCCCCCACCCCCCAGGGTTGTGAAGCAAAGTTGAGTTAAGACAGATTCAGTCTGTAAATGTTTGTCGCGTTTGAAAATAATCAATACTGTTAGTTGTGTCTCATATATAAAGGATTTATAGTCAAAAACTTTGTTTTTACGGGTTTGTTTTTTTTTAATATTCTTTTTTACCTGTATTTATTTTTTTTAATCTCTGTGTTTCATCAGTGCCAATACTCCCATCCAAACATCACGGATTTATGAGATTTGATTCATCACAAGTGTATATAGAAATATACGTAACATGCTAAGCTCTCGGTGTGGCCTTCTCAAAGTTTTCAATATTGATTTTAACATTCCGAGCTGTTATCGTAATTATTGTTTCATAAGTGGAGGAATCATCTCAAAGAGACAGAACAACGTAGAAATTTATATAAACAGCAGAAATTGTTTTTAAAAATGTTGTCCTGGGGCGCGTAGCTACAGTGATATACGTGTAAATTAATAATTCAACGTAACATTATCATATAGAGTAGGATCGTGGTCTGTAGGGTTATGCTGGAAAGCGATTATACGTCGTTGTGGAAGATACAACTTACAGTAGGCCCAACATCTAAGTATATATAAACAACAAGAGATTTGAGCACCATTTTTACATAAATGGTCCCCGCTGCCTGAGTGTGAGAATAGCTGCCTTAACGATTTGTTTACAGGTTATTGAATGTAAGACAAACCAAACTAACAGACCACAAACCTGTTCTTCCCAATGGCCAGTCAACATTAGGGATTATAGAAGTTGATAGCAACCAAATAAATTATCCTTAGGCCAATCAATATTGGCGGGCAATTAGCTCACTTCAGCGTGTATAAGAACTTACGAGATTTTTAAAAATTGGGTCTATAAAAATATATGCTTATTGTGATAGCATTGCTAAGGGGTCAATTTCGTGGGCAATTCCAGTAAAACTATACTTAATATGGCAATGGTAAGTAATAAACAGGAGACATCCATCACAACACATCTAAAAGATGCTGTATAAAATAGGAACATCCTATAGGCTGTTTGTTTAATGTTGTTGTTTTTTTAATAAATGGGTTCGTTACTCAAGATGTAGTATAGAATATGCCCATGGATCATAGGAAAGAAATGTTAAAGTGGGCCTCAACTAAATCAACATCATCTTATAAATCGACTTATCTCAGTCATAACACATGTTGGTCATTTGAATATACGAGCAATATCTTCACTTCACAAGTTATATTGGCCATGTTAAAATATGAGGCATCTCTTCACTTTCCCAGTTCTATTGGAAATGTTCAAATAAGAGGCATCTCTTCACTTTATAAGTTCTATTGGCCATGTTAAAATATGAGGCATCTCTTCACTTTCCCAGTTCTATTGGCCATGTTAAAATATGAGGCATCCCTTCACTTTCCCAGTTCTATTGGACATGTTATAATACGAGGCATCTCTTCACGTTCCCAGTTCTATTGATAAATAGTCTTGATAAACGTCTTGACATTTTAAGTAGATATGAGCTCTCAGTTGTCATTTCACCGATAATAAATACATTAAAATAAAATAAGTTGAAACGTTTATTTCTGTTTAATGGTGCAGCCAGCTGTTGCCTATAATATGCCACTACCCATGAGGATTGCAAAAACGTAAAGAGATGGTTTATTTCTGATGACACATTGAAAGACATGAGTAGAACTGATGCACCTATGTATCAGCCTATGGCGGATTAAGGGGGGGCTGAACGGGCTAAGCCAGGGGCCCCCGATGATTTAGGGCCCCCAAATTTAGTATATTTTATAATAAAGGTGGGCAAGTTTTTGCATGAATCCCTAAAAATATGATAAATTAAATAAATTAATAAAATCGTATGTATTAATCTGATCGCTATTCGGACCCGATAGTAAATACTTTTTATATCTTTTAAATGTTTATTTCCCATCAAGTTCTGGTGGTCTTGTAGCAGCCTACAGTCTTGTAGTGCAAGCGGTGTCGGGTTCGAATCCCAGTGTGGGTATGATTTTTTTTATTTGTCTTTTTTTTTAAACTATCTTTTTACACTCAATTTTACGATACCGGCGAACAGTTGTTTCTTTGTGTTCGGTTTTTTGATGAATCCGATCCCGTAGTACATAAAAATTATGAGAAAGGAACCAATGAACTATTTAGTTACAAGTTACAGTTATAGTCTTATATTATTAGCTGTCAGCAATCATTTTATTTAAAGGGACGCTGGCTGTATAGGGCCCCAGTTTGAATTGCAACCAGGGGCCCCGTGCAGTCTTAATCCGCCCCTGGTATCAGCACAGTGTTGTTACACCTATAGATCTCTCTCATTAGCACAGTGCTACACCTATAGATCAACATTCTCTCATTAGCACAGTGCTACACCTATAGATCAACATTCTCTCATTAGCACAGTGCTACACCTATAGATCAACATTCTCTCATTAGCACAGTGCTACACCTATAGATCAACATTCTCTCATTAGCACAGTGCTACACCTATAGATCAACATTCTCTCATTAGCACAGTGCTACACCTATAGATCAACATTCTCTCATTAGCACAGTGCTACACCTATAGATCAACATTATCTCATTAGCACAGTGCTACACCTATAGATCTCTCTTATTAGCACAGTGCTACCTACATCTATAGATCAACATTCTCTCATTAGCACAGTGATGTACAAATAAACAAACCTCTAATCATCACGCAGTCGACATATGAATAAATAAACTTGTGCTTGTATCTAACAATGCTGATTTTTATTGGGATGAATATTTTGGTCCCATCATTTGAACAACACACGTGCCCCAATGTCCACAACACACGTGCCCCAATGTCCACAACACACGTGCCCCAATGTCCACAACACACGTGCTCCAATGTCCACAACACACGTGCCCCAATGTCCACAACACACGTGCCCCAATGTCCACAACACACGTGCCCCAATGTCCACAACACACGTGCCCCAATGTCCACAACATACGTTCCCGAATGTCCACAACATACGTGCCCCAATTTCCACAACATGTGTCCCTATGTCCATAACATACTTGCCCCAATGTCCTCAACATTGTCTCCCAATGTCCACATAGGGCCCTAATGTCCACACCATAGTGCCCCAATGTCCACGACATAGTGCCGCAATGTCCAAGACGTATTTCCACAATGTCCACAACATACGTGCCCCAGTGTCCACAACATAAGTGCCCAAATGTCCACAACATAGTACCCCAATGCCCACGACATAGTTCCCCAACTTCCACAACATACGTGCACCAACGTCCACAACATTGTGGCGCAATGTCCACAAAACGTGCTTATATGTCTAGTTACTAGTTTGTGGATATCTTGCTTTTTAATTTATTATGGTGTCAGTCAAAAAAAGCACTGAGCTAAACAAGTTTGGCAAGTTGTCTTTAAATTTGTTTGAAGCCAAACTTCTTTACCCACTATTTATTTCCTCCACGTGGTTTGAACACACCCCCTAGTCTATTGCTATACTTTGAATCAACTATTTGATCACTTTATTTCAAAGAGTTTTCTTATTGGTCATTTGAAAATACTATTTGACTCCACCTACAGACATCGGATCCCTAAGATTACATTCCGGTTCATCTAGGCGACGGCCGTCCAATGACAAGATGAAAACCTAACAAACCTACACGCTAGTTTTACTTTACTTCTTCTTTTATCCGTAGGTAGTACACGAGTGCTACTCCGCAGAATTTACCACCTTGACGAGCCTCTAACTCAGTGCTTCTCAAACTTGGTAGTATGGCGGACCGGAAGGAATTTTCCCATTGCTCCAGAGACCAGTGCACTATTTTACATGTATTGACGAGGTAGCGAAATGTAATTTATTTTATTTTGTTTCATTTTATGTGCTTATTGAAAGTAATTTCCGAAAAATTGACATATTCTATGGGGTCAGTATTCATGGTTTCAATGGAGGACTATAATATAATTATATTTTTCTGTCATTTCTTCACAACTTCTACGGACCAGCGGCGGGTGGTCCATGGACCGGCACCGGTCCGCGGACCACCACTTTGAGTGGCACTGCTCTAATTCAGCCCATCACAAGACGCTTGTTGCTCTCACATCCTATACCGACCACACAGCAACAAGACATGGACTTGGTAGAGCAACATTTAGCATTTGTACGTTAAGTGGTGTTTGTATTTTTAGGTTTTGTTACAAGCAGTATAGGCTCTCGAGTGTGTACAGGAACTAGGGACTAAGTGTCCCTGACAGTGGACACAAGTGCGATGCTTTAGTTCTCTGACACAAACAATATCACTGAGTCAGCGTGCTCCAGTTAAGCTGACCTGCCCGTTGGATTATAGAGAAGGGCGTGTGAACGGGTGGGGACGACACCTTTTTTTTTGTATTTTAGTCACCATTTATTGGGGAAAAAACACGACATGCGCAGAGTCAACAGTTGAAGGAGTTGGTACAATAAAGGTGTGAGATGACTACCATCTTTCAGAGTCCACAGTTCTAAAGTATAACTTGAAGGAGTTGGTACAATAGAGGTGTGAGATGACTACCATCTTTCAGAGTCCACAGTTCTAAAGTATAACTTGAAGGAGTTGGTACAATAGAGGTGTGAGATGACTACCATCTTTCAGAGTCAACAGTTCTAAAGTATAACTTGAAGGAGTTGGTACAATAGAGGTGTGAGATGACTACCATCTTTCAGAGTCAACAGTTCTAAAGTATAACTTGAAGGAGTTGGTACAATAGAGGTGTGAGATGACTACCATCTTTCAGAGTCAACAGTTCTCAAGTATAACTTGAAGGAGTTGGTACAATAGAGGTGTGAGATGACTACCATCTTTCAGAGTCAACAGTTCTAAAGTATAACTTGAAGGAGTTGGTACAATAGAGGTGTGAGATGACTACCATCTTTCCCCACCTCCCAAACTGAAGGAGTTTGAAATACATTTATAATACAGTTCGAAATGTAAAAACGCCTTCGACTAAAACTCAAATCTACTGCTGGTAATGAAAGCCATAAATTCGGTTCTTGAAATAAACAATTTTCCCTGCGATATTTTTAAAGTGAGAATGGGTTTCACTCTTAGTACAACAATCTACGATTCCTCGGCAGAGCTGGGCATGGGAACACCCTATGTCTCCTAGTACAACAATATATTCCTCGGCAGAGCTGGGCATGGGAACACCCTATGTCTCCTAGTACAACAATATATTCCTCGGCAGAGCTGGGCATGGGAACACCCTATGTCTCCTAGTACAACAATATATTCCTCGGCAGAGCTGGGCATGGGAACACCCTATGTCTCCTAGTACAACAATCTATTCCTCGGCAGAGCTGGGCATGGGAACACCCTATGTCTCCTAGTACAACAATCTATTCCTCGGCAGAGCTGGGCATGGGAACACCCTATGTCTCCTAGTACAACAATATATTCCTCGGCAGAGCTGGGCATGGGAACACCCTATGTCTCCTAGTACAACAATATATTCCTCGGCAGAGCTGGGCATGGGAACACCCTATGTCTCCTAGTACAACAATATATTCCTCGGCAGAGCTGGGCATGGGAACACCCTATGTCTCCTAGTACAACAATATATTCCTCGGCAGAGCTGGGCATGGGAACACCCTATGTCTCCTAGTACAACAATATATTCCTCGGCAGAGCTGGGCATGGGAACACCCTATGTCTCCTAGTACAACAATATATTCCTCGGCAGAGCTGGGCATGGGAACACCCTATGTCTCCTAGTACAACAATATATTCCTCGGCAGAGCTGGGCATGGGAACACCCTATGTCTCCTAGTACAACAATATATTCCTCGGCAGAGCTGGGCATGGGAACACCCTATGTCTCCTAGTACAACAATATATTCCTCGGCAGAGCTGGGCATGGGAACACCCTATGTCTCCTAGTACAACAATATATTCCTCGGCAGAGCTGGGCATGGGAACACCCTATGTCTCCTAGTACAACAATATATTCCTCGGCAGAGCTGGGCATGGGAACACCCTATGTCTCCTAGTACAACAATATATTCCTCGGCAGAGCTGGGCATGGGAACACCCTATGTCTCCTAGTACAACAATATATTCCTCGGCAGAGCTGGGCATGGGAACACCCTATGTCTCCTAGTACAACAATATATTCCTCGGCAGAGCTGGGCATGGGAACACCCTATGTCTCCTAGTACAACAATATATTCCTCGGCAGAGCTGGGCATGGGAACACCCTATGTCTCCTAGTACAACAATATATTCCTCGGCAGAGCTGGGCATGGGAACACCCTATGTCTCCTAGTACAACAATCTATTCCTCGGCAGAGCTGGGCATGGGAACACCCTATGTCTCCTAGTACAACAATATATTCCTCGGCAGAGCTGGGCATGGGAACACCCTATGTCTCCTAGTACAACAATATATTCCTCGGCAGAGCTGGGCATGGGAACACCCTATGTCTCCTAGTACAACAATCTATTCCTCGGCAGAGCTGGGCATGGGAACACCCTATGTCTCCTAGTACAACAATATATTCCTCGGCAGAGCTGGGCATGGGAACACCCTATGTCTCCTAGTACAACAATATATTCCTCGGCAGAGCTGGGCATGGGAACACCCTATGTCTCCTAGTACAACAATATATTCCTGGGCAGAGCTGGGCATGGGAACACCCTATGTCTCCTAGTACAACAATATATTCCTGGGCAGAGCTGGGCATGGGAACACCCTATGTCTCCTAGTACAACAATATATTCCTCGGCAGAGCTGGGCATGGGAACACCCTATGTCTCCTAGTACAACAATATATTCCTCGGCAGAGCTGGGCATGGGAACACCCTATGTCTCCTAGTACAACAATATATTCCTCGGCAGAGCTGGGCATGGGAACACCCTATGTCTCCTAGTACAACAATATATTCCTGGCAGAGCTGGGCATGGGAACACCCTATGTCTCCTAGTACAACAATATATTCCTCGGCAGAGCTGGGCATGGGAACACCCTATGTCTCCTAGTACAACAATATATTCCTCGGCAGAGCTGGGCATGGGAACACCCTATGTCTCCTAGTACAACAATCTATTCCTCGGCAGAGCTGGGCATGGGAACACCCTATGTCTCCTAGTACAACAATATATTCCTCGGCAGAGCTGGGCATGGGAACACCCTATGTCTCCTAGTACAACAATATATTCCTCGGCAGAGCTGGGCATGGGAACACCCTATGTCTCCTAGTACAACAATATATTCCTCGGCAGAGCTGGGCATGGGAACACCCTATGTCTCCTAGTACAACAATATATTCCTCGGCAGAGCTGGGCATGGGAACACCCTATGTCTCCTAGTACAACAATATATTCCTCGGCAGAGCTGGGCATGGGAACACCCTATGTCTCCTAGTACAACAATATATTCCTCGGCAGAGCTGGGCATGGGAACACCCTATGTCTCCTAGTACAACAATATATTCCTCGGCAGAGCTGGGCATGGGAACACCCTATGTCTCCTAGTACAACAATATATTCCTGGGCAGAGCTGGGCATGGGAACACCCTATGTCTCCTAGTACAACAATATATTCCTCGGCAGAGCTGGGCATGGGAACACCCTATGTCTCCTAGTACAACAATATATTCCTCGGCAGAGCTGGGCATGGGAACACCCTATGTCTCCTAGTACAACAATATATTCCTCGGCAGAGCTGGGCATGGGAACACCCTATGTCTCCTAGTACAACAATATATTCCTCGGCAGAGCTGGGCATGGGAACACCCTATGTCTCCTAGTACAACAATCTATTCCTCGGCAGAGCTGGGCATGGGAACACCCTATGTCTCCTAGTACAACAATATATTCCTCGGCAGAGCTGGGCATGGGAACACCCTATGTCTCCTAGTACAACAATATATTCCTCGGCAGAGCTGGGCATGGGAACACCCTATGTCTCCTAGTACAACAATATATTCCTCGGCAGAGCTGGGCATGGGAACACCCTATGTCTCCTAGTACAACAATCTATTCCTCGGCAGAGCTGGGCATGGGAACACCCTATGTCTCCTAGTACAACAATATATTCCTCGGCAGAGCTGGGCATGGGAACACCCTATGTCTCCTAGTACAACAATATATTCCTGGGCAGAGCTGGGCATGGGAACACCCTATGTCTCCTAGTACAACAATCTATTCCTCGGCAGAGCTGGGCATGGGAACACCCTATGTCTCCTAGTACAACAATATATTCCTCGGCAGAGCTGGGCATGGGAACACCCTATGTCTCCTAGTACAACAATCTATTCCTCGGCAGAGCTGGGCATGGGAACACCCTATGTCTCCTAGTACAACAATATATTCCTCGGCAGAGCTGGGCATGGGAACACCCTATGTCTCCTAGTACAACAATATATTCCTCGGCAGAGCTGGGCATGGGAACACCCTATGTCTCCTAGTACAACAATATATTCCTCGGCAGAGCTGGGCATGGGAACACCCTATGTCTCCTAGTACAACAATATATTCCTCGGCAGAGCTGGGCATGGGAACACCCTATGTCTCCTAGTACAACAATATATTCCTCGGCAGAGCTGGGCATGGGAACACCCTATGTCTCCTAGTACAACAATCTATTCCTGGGTAGAGCTGGGCATGGGAACACCCTATGTCTCCTAGTACAACAATATATTCCTCGGCAGAGCTGGGCATGGGAACACCCTATGTCTCCTAGTACAACAATATATTCCTCGGCAGAGCTGGGCATAGGGAACACCCTATGTCTCCTAGTACAACAATCTATTCCTGGGTAGAGCTGGGCATGGGAACACCCTATGTCTCCTAGTACAACAATCTATTCCTCGGCAGAGCTGGGCATGGGAACACCCTATGTCTCCTAGTACAACAATCTATTCCTCGGCAGAGCTGGGCATGGGAACACCCTATGTCTCCTAGTACAACAATATATTCCTCGGCAGAGCTGGGCATGGGAACACCCTGTCTCCTAGTACAACAATCTATTTCACGGCAGAGATGGGCATGGGAACACCCTATGTCTCCTAGTACAACAATCTATTCCTAGGCTGAGATGGGCATGGGAATGGGAACACCCTATGTCTCCTAGTACAACAATCTATTCCTCGGCAGAGCTGGGCCATGGGAACACCCTATGTCTCCTAGTACAACAATCTATTCCTCGGCAGAGCTGGGCATGGGAACACCCTATGTCTCCTAGTATAACAATCTATTCCTCGGTAAAGCTGGGCATAGGAACACCCTATGTCTCCTAGTATAACATGGGAACACCCTTTGTCTCTTAGTATAACATGGGAACAACCTATGTCTCCTAGTATAACATGGGAACACCCTAAGTCTCCTAGTATAACATGGGAACACCCTAAGTCTCCTAGTATAACATGGGAACACCCTATGTGTCCTAGTATAACGGACATATGTCTCCTAGTATAACATGGGAACACCCTAAGTCTCCTAGTATAACCTGGGAACACCCTATGTCTCCTAGTATAACATGGGAACACCCTAAGTCTCCTAGTATAACATGGGAACACCCTAAGTCTCCTAGTATAACATGGGAACACCCTAAGTCTCCTAGTATAACATGGGAACACCCTAAGTCTCCTAGTATAACGGACCTATGTCTCCTAGTATAACATGGGAACACCCTAAGTCTCCTAGTATAACATGAGAACACCCTATGTCTCCTAGTATAACATGGGAACACCCTATGTCTCATAGTATAACATGGGAACACCCTAAGTCTCCTAGTATAACATAGAAACACCCTATGTCTCCTAGTATAACATGGGAACACCCCATGTCTCCTATAGTATAACATGGGAACACCATATGTCTCCTAGTATAACATGAGATTACCCTATGTCTCCTAGTACAACAAGCCCAATAGGACAGGGTGATGAAAGCTACAAGAATTCAGTACCACAGTCGGTATCAGGCACTGTGTAGATACAGACGGGCACGGGGGCCTACAATTGAGATTACAGGCAAGATCCACAGACAATTTTGTCATTTATCAAGTAATGATCTATGAGTTCAAATGTGAAGTAACACGATCGTGTAGCACATAAAGATTCTGCAGTCGTGGGAGGGTTTTAATTTGAGACCCCACTTGTATCATATGCGTGCCTTTATCTTTCAATTTCGAGAAGCGTTGACATTAAAAGATTATAGTTATCAATAGTTAAATGACCAGGTGATTCGCGTAGTATGTTTTCCCTGATGTTAAAGCGCCTGATAGCCAAACCAGCTTTTCAATTGAACACAAAGCAGGTAAAGCTGTCTCAGCTGACATGACCTGTCACAGTCGTGCTTGTTTTACCCAAAAAAAACGTGGTCATTCGTCTTCATTGAAATGCATCTGGGTCGTCAAGAGCGCGTGCACGGTACACCGTGCAGGTGGGGGGGGTAAAAAAAGTAGACAGAGTAACATAACGTAAACTTGATTCCGTGTCTTGATGGATCAATGGATGACTGGATTTCATAGCACCAAGAATTAGAGACTCGCACATACCACTCCATGCGTACACACAACAAAGTAGTGAGGCACGAGTTACGAGCGTGGGTATTTCCCAATGGTAAAACACATTGGGTGGGTGGGTGGGTGGCCGAACCTTTCGCTAAGTGATCCGTGATGATCGACCCACAGTCCACGCAATCACTTCCACTGGATTGCGCAACATGAGTGAATGTGTTGTGGTAGGGACTGAGGCATAAAAAACATAAATATCTAGAAAGGGGTCAAAGGTGGTGGCTTCGGCCTGATATCCGGTTGTCAACCACGAAATTTTCAGGATATCAAGACCAGAGTCGCCCACGCCCATGCGATAAAGGGAATTGTTTCAGTTCTTGGAAGTCAACCGATCCTAGTTTTCACAACTTAACCTGGACCATTCTTACCGAGATGATATATTTTATTTCCAAGAACTTAAGTAGTCAGATCTCTTGAGTTGGTTTAGAAATAGTTTAGATGTTCCATCTAAATAAGATATAACTTAGCCATCCGCGTTGACTATACAAAACATTTTCCCGTCGCCATGCCATTGAATGCTTTAGCATGAACAGACCGTACACGACTCGCGTTGACAACTGCTGATGACAGGTAAAACTTGGTGTCTTGCGTGACGTAGCATGACGACAATGTATCGATGGGGGATACGATCATGGTCAGCGTTGTTCATCGTTGACCGTTTATTGAAACGAACTAGTTGGACTATTTCCCCTAACAATTCAATGTATTTCCACGCCATTCGTTGGTGGCAGCCAACTGTATTAACCACGAAAAATGTTAAGATGAGATAAACTCATTAAAATATAAGACTGAGAATGAATTTATAAGGTGACTTTTCGCACGGACTCCTAATTTACAGCCCCGACACTATCCTTCACGACAGCACGAATAAGCAAGATGAATAACAACACAAGTGAATTCAACAATAGTTACCTCCCATTTTCAGCCGCTAGCTCGTGGTTGTCTCGTACTACCATTACATGTCTACATTACAAAACTGGCCCATTCGAGTTGGACAGGAGACTAGAGACGATGTTTGGAATAAAACTCTCAATCAGGGCGTATTTATATTTTTTTAAATAGATTTCAATCGATTCAAACAAAAGAGTGCCTAAAATTGAAGTATTCCTCACAAATAATTAGTATGTCTGCTCATACAAAGTGAATGAAACGGTTCAAAAATATCGGTGTGGCTGTTTCACTGCACAGCAGCCAGATTGATGTGATGGTTACCAAACATGCGGGCAACATCAATATCGGACTGGGTGTAAGTAATCGATCAAGTATCGATACTTATAGATTGCCTATGTTTGGACGACGTTTCTATAATTTATAGAATCAATAATACAACCCATGACAATATCAAGAGCTCGATTCTTCACATCGCTATAATGTACATAGGCTATAGTGTACATAGCATCGATTGTACTCTGTTTGGGGGAAAGGGTGGGGGTGACTTTTTTTACTAAATTTATTGCAGGCAATGATTATATGTTGGCAAGTTGTTGCTGGCAATTTGTTTCTGGCAATGATTATATGTTGGCAAGTTGTTTATGGTAATGATTATATGTTAACAAGTTGTTGCTGGCAACAAGCCTCCCCAATGTGACTTTCATTATCTATACCAGTGGTGATCTTGTCAGCCAACATGTGACAGGAAATTTCTCATTAGGATTTTTACTAGAAAAAAAGACTGCACCAAGAAAAATGATTCTAGAAACGTACTGTGATAATAGAAGGGGACCTCTCAATGACCAGGAAGATCATGAATTTCTTCAAACCATTAACTTTCCAAACTGGACAATCACACTTGTATAAAAGTGAAAGGCTGAAACAATGTAGTCAATTTAATGCTGTGGATTGTGACTCTGATCAAATACCCCACCACAAGCACTTCAATCATGATGTACCAGCGACAGTAGTGATGAACATTGAATGAAACATATTCACCCAAAGAGAGATCTAACAGAAATGACCAACACAACTTCATTAACGCCACAAGGAACAGTGGCATATCAAGCCTAATACATGTTGCACAAAGGCATCTATGGGTTTTAAATGGGGGAGTCTAAAAGCTGGGACTGTATATAACTGAAGGTTAAATTAATTTGGCTATTTTATAGTGAGTGGTAAGATGTAAGATTGCTATAATGGCCTCTTTAATGTTTTATCTCCATAGGTATCAGTAAATGGATTTTTTTTTAAGATAAACTATTGAAATGTGATAACATACTATGATTTTAGAAAAATGTAGAAGAAAATGTGGGGTTTTTAAAACAAGTTAAATCAGTGTTCAAAATTAGCATTAGATATAGATATATTATTACTTATTACATAGAAATTATACACGTAAGTTATCTTTATTAAACTTTTGAAAAAAGAGTGAAGTTAAATTTTAACTTTAGTGTGTTTTTATTTTTTTTAAATAGTGGGGGTCAGTAAAATCTTAGCGCTTTAGGTTTTGAAAATTTGTCTAGTATAGTTAAAATTGTATTCCTTTGTCTGAAAACTAAACTTAACTGAAATAATGAGATCGTTGAAAATAAACTATTATTTGTAATCATCTGCTAAGTGGGCAAATACTGCATATTTTATCTGACCTTTCAGCTATAAATGGCTGTATGCCTTCTTCACCAGATAACAAAAATAATAATAAATTGCCATGTTTATCATTTTAAAATCTTAACACATTCACATATTCACCCTATATTTGCTACTTAGTCTAGGTCGAAGACATTTTAAATAAAACCTGCATGTTTATTAGGCCTTTAAATACTAAGACTAAACTAAATAAAACAACAAAGATATACAATAGTTTAACAATAGTTTAGTTTAGGCCTATGACATAACCATAGGCCTGCCTACCTCTTATCATTATCAGGCCTTCCATAAGCCATAAAACCAAAACTAAATTGAGATTTCTACTTCTGGCCTAGTCAGAGTTACTCTTTACCCTTTTTCTTTAGGATGTAACAATAAAAATTAAATTAGATTGATAAGCCTATAATATGAATATTGTCTATTCAATGTACATTTCTAAACTATAAGTATGATTTTTAAGTATAAATTGAGGCTTTAGGCAGGTGTGCTTATCAAAAATGTATCTAACAGAAATATGTTGGCCTATCTTGTAATTATTATTCATGAAAGAAATACCTTACCATTCATGGCTGAATTTATTAAAATTCAGGGTACTCTGTGCTGCTTTTATGTTTGATATGAATGTGGTAATTAGTAATAACACTTACTTCATTTATTTAAAAATCATTTCTGTAATAAATAATTAACTAAACAGAAATAATAATTGAAAATTGCATGTGACAACTTCAAAATAAGGGTTTACCAATGAGTATGCCTTTAATTATAGCCTATACATAGGTATAGGCTTTGACACTCGCCAAAAAAATACTCGCCATGTGTGACTATAGTTATAATAGGCCTATGTAAAGACTATTTTAATATTATAAATTATATTATATTATTATATATGATTCACAAATTAATCTTATTCAAGTGAAAATACAACCACCACAAACATATAAGTATAAGTATAAGACTTAAACTATACTGATTATACTATACTATACTTTAAAAAAATTATTCTATACTATATTAAGTTTTAAGTATTTACTATGCCAGTATACTATACTGTACTATTACTACACTCTTACTCTATAAATATACATATTCATATACACTTTAGGGCACCTTGCCTTATGTTATTCATATTCTAACTTATTTAAGACTATACTATACTATACTTATTGACTTATAATAATAATAATACGTATTTATTATTATTTAAACACTCAGACTCTGACACATTAGTCCTCATAAGTGTCAATAGATCTAGTGTCATAAGAAAATAAATTAGAAAGTCTAAGAAAGTAGAGCGTGCTGTTTTTCACTGTTTTAAGAGGTGGACTCACACTCACTCACTACAGTCTACAGACTACAGTTACAGTTACAAACTACTGTACTAATACTAATACTACTTAACTACTTAAGCTGGCTAAACTGAGACTAAGGCCGTCACCTAGGTTTCATTTTAAAAAGTAAGACTAAGGCATCTAAGTGCAATGCTAATAACTAAATTATAGTTTAAAATAGTAAAGTAAAGCCAATATAATAATTAATTATAATTATTTAATTATGATTAATTAAGTAAGTGATAAGTTAAAGTTTAACTAATTAAAATTAGGTTACAGCTTTTAAAAAATAACAAATGAATTATATTTGAATATTTTGCAACATACCAATCAGTTGACTTGAGTGTGCTGAAATGAATTTCCGTAATGGTTCAAAGTGTTGTTTACTTCATTAAGTCGTGTTGCTACTGCTATAGCTACGTATCATAACATCCTCAAATGGTTTTAAAGACCACCATTTTGGAATGCAAAGTAGCGCCACCTGAACTGGGAGTGCTCACTAAATATAACTACGTTTATTTTTAGAACTTTCTACTACCACTACCATACGGACATCTTCAAGCTGAACTTCTTAAGTTTTTTTCCTCCACATTATGACTAATCGAAGATAATGTAATGCTGTAATGTAATCGTCACAATCGTAATGTAAAAGATGCCTATCTATAATATAAACGTAAATTTTACTGAAATGAGATCAGATTTTCAACACTTCGAGACAATATTATTTTAATTAAGGATTTAGAGATTAAGATTAGGAACTACAATTGAAATTGAATTGCAGTAATTCCAATGCTATAATATTTATGCTTAATTGACTTTTACTTTAATTAAGTTTATCATCAACTATTAATTTCATTGTCAATTTAGTTATAGTAATTACTTCACTGTCAAACAAAGCGCAATGCAAGTGTGTCCGAAAACGAAGTCATAGGTCGCATTAGGGCAGGGGCCGTCCATAAATGACGTCACGTGATTTTGGCCGATTTGTAACCCCCTCTCCCCCCTCGTCACACTTTGTCACAAAAACTTAGACCCCCACCCCCTTCCAATATGACTTCACAAAGCTTTGACCCCCTCCTCTAAAAGCGATATTTTCTAATTGAAAATTTGCATGCTTCAAATCAGTTTTTTTGTTGTCATTTAAGTATGTATTTAGTGTAAGGCTGCACTCTAATGACTCTAATATCGTAACACATGTGAAGCCATGTAAAACGTCATTAAATAAATTGTAAGCAACCAAATATTTAAGTGGAACTTTTATTTAAAGTTGCGCGTTTCGATGTGACGTCACATTTCAACTCCCCCCCCCCAACCTCGTCACACATCGTCACAAAGTGTGACACACCCCCCCCCCAGGTGCGTGATGTCATTTATGGACTACCCATTTATGTTGGGTTTTTTTTTGTTTTTTTTTAGTTGTTTTTTTTTGTTCTTAATACTTTTTTTTTCCGTAATCCGTAGACTTATCTTATCTTATCTGTTACATACGCTCCTTCTATACAGAAGATTATTGCGTCCTACGCTTATCCAAGGTTTGTTTTTAGTCCTGCATTCTTATTAGAGTTTTAAATGATAAAGTGTCGGTTTTCCTGGTTTCTCTAGGCAACATATTCCATGTCCATGATTTAAGTTATAAGTTAAAACTATGACATAAATACAATAACTAAATGAATCATTGTAGTTTCATTCAATACGAATAAATATGACATACACAATATAAATATAATTGTGTGTGGTTTTTGTTTTGTTTTGGTTGTTGTTTTTTGTTTGTTTTTTTAATATATATATAATTTGTTTAAAATAGCAATATTGCCAATAGGATCAATATGGCAAATTTTCTGTAACGATTTGGAGTAAATTCCCATGGTCTTTTTTATCAATTCGCTTTAAATTAAACCGTTAAGCAAAGAACTCCTACCACCACTCAAACCACTCAAAGAAAAGAACGATTTTTTTAAAAAACATAAATGATTTAATTCATGTTGTAAAGTTGGAACTCTTTGAAAGATTCTTCTTCATTTGTTGTCTCCAACAGACTGACAATGACTTCGACAGATGACACGCATTTGTCTAGTTTAGCATACATCATTTTCGCCACTTTTTAACTTATCTTATCTTATCTGTTTATCTTATCTTATCTGTTTACAGACGCTCCTTCTATACAGAAGATTATTGCGTCCTACGCTTATCTATGGTTTGTGTTTAGTCCTGCATTTTTATTAGAGATTTAAGTGTTGATAAAGTGTTGGTTTTCCTGGATTCTTCAGGCAACCCATTCCACGCCCGAATTCGGGACGGGAAGAAGGAAAACTTGTATGTGTTTGTTCTTGCATACGGAATAAGAAAGGTGTTTTTATCCTTATGTCTATCTGAGGGTTGTATTAAGTTATCTTTGTGTTGTATTTCTAAATTAGAATTAATTGCTTTATGTATGATTACTACTTTGCTCTTGGTTCTTCTATCCTCTAGTGTTTCAAGGTTTAATGATTTAACTAATGGTGTTACTATTGTCAGTTTCGAATATTCTCCAGTAATGAATCTGGCAGCTCTTTTTTGAATTTGTTCTAGTTTATCAATGTTTTCTTTGGTGGATGGGTCCCATACAGAAGATGCATATTCTAGTACAGGTCTCACCAAACTGCTACACATCATTCTGATTATTCGGTCAGACGTAGATTGAGAACTATTGATACAACAGATCTTGTTCCTCAAGGGATGGGTAATAGGTTATTTTTTATTTATATTACTAGATTGTTCCGGGGCGCCGTGGCGCCTTCGGCGCCCACTTCTTTTAGGGCGCCTACGGCGCCCACCTTATTCATAAGCAAAAATTAAACTTGCTGAAATGTTCACAAAGTATTTTTATAGGGGCCGCCACTTTTTTTGTCAAAACCCCAAGTAACTTATCCTTGTTTGATAAATACGAAATATTAAACTTCCTGAAATGTACACAAAGTATTTTATAATTATAAATCATCAAATCCTATTTTTACATCGTTCCCTTTTTCCAAAATTAAGATATAAGCTAAAGCAATGACGTCATATAATATATTTTTTACAGCGCGTCTTTAATTTGTAATTAATTTGCACACCTTTTGATGCACACCTTGTGTTAAATATAAGATCAACCAATGACGTCATATTAAATATTTTTACAGCGCTAATCACCACACGATTTTTTAAAACTGCTATAGACTGTTGTACATCATCAGCGTTCCACATCCAATGAGTGAGCCACTTGGGCTTTTATATTATTTATATGATTTTCTCCAGTCAATAAAATATGGGGTTCAACATAATTCCCCAGACTGGCTGTGGAAATTTCCCCAAATGTTGGGAGATTTCACAAGGTCTGGTAGCACGAAATAGCAGTCGGCTACTTGAAACAGCTGTCTTTCTACAATTAACAATTGAAAGTTATGTTGTTGTTTTTTTGTTTTTTGTAATTCATCTACAATGCATTTGATGAAAATCGCGGGATTTTGAACAGGCAAATCGACTGTTTTCATTATTTTCAGATTAAATAGAATCATTTCTGTCTATAACTATGAGACTGAGACAGTAGGTCTATTTAAATTGAATTTGCCAATCCATCCTGTCCGAAATTTGTGAAAGAGTGTAACTACTGTAACAAAGACAGATTTTTTTAAAAATGGCCTTTCAGAGTGAAACGAGCAGGCTGGACTAGAATAGATAGTGTTAGAACTATAAAAGAAACCCATGACTATCTTATCTTATTGTTTCTGTTACAGACGCTCCTTCTGTACAGAAGATTTTTGCGTCCTACGCTTATCTATGGTTTGTGTCTAGTCCTCCATGCTTATTAGAGTTTTAAATCTTGATAAAGTGTTGGTTTTCCTAGTTTCTTCAGGCAACCCATTCCACGCCCGAATTCCGGACGGGAAGCACGAGAATTTGTATGTGTTAGTTCTTGCATACGGAATAAGAAAGGTGATTGTATCCTTATGTCTATCTGAGCAGTGGCGTAACAACAGCTTGGCATTGGGGCAGTTGACAAGGGCGCCGGCCTATACCAGTTCAAAAGGGCGCGGCTGAATCTCTAACTTTTAAATTTTTATTTAAATAAAGGGCGCAAAAAATAAATTAGCCAAGGGCGTCAAAAACCCAGTTACGCCTCTGTATCTGAGGGTTGTATCAAGTTATCTTTGTGTTGTCCAAAGACGGAAATAAATGTAGGGTGACCTATGAAGTTCAGGGTAGGACAGCACAACATCCACATCAACTGACTCCAAAATGAAAATGAAACGTCACCAGTCGTCGTTTCAACCAGAGGCTTTGTCCAGAGACCCTACCTCCCCCCCCACACCGCCGTCTGTCCAGAGACCCTACTCACCACTCACCACACCGCGGTCTATCCAGAGACCCTACCTCCCCCCCCACCGCGGTCTGTCTAGAGATCCTACCCCCCCCCCACACAGACACACACACCGCGGTCTGTCCAGAGACCCTACCTCCCCACCACAGCGGTTTGTCGAGAGACCCGCCGTCTCGACCGGCCAAACATGTGTATCACGTCAAAAATGCTATACATTATAGTTATAATAAATAACCCGTAAAAATAAAGTTTTTGACTAAAAATCCCAACGCGCACCGCTCAAAATAAAATCTTGGAAAAAAATGCACCAAAATATAACTCGTTTTGAACGTCCGCGTAAATGTGTTCAATATGTAAATGAGATTTAATTTTTCTCCGCTAGTGATTGGCTGTAGGAGTCTGTAGGAGTTTGAGGGACAAATCGCTATCGAGGACCGGACAGAAAACTGCCCTTTGTTGTACAGAAAGGATTTACTCTTGGTTCTTCTATCCTCTAGTGCAGGGGCGTCCAAACTTTTTGCATGGTGGGTCATATCACTTGAAGTAAAGGTATTCGAGGGCCGGATTAAAATAATAAGCAAAATGACATAACTTGAGAAGTCTTTATTGCAAAATTTTAATGTGAAGGGTGAAACTTAATTAAATCCAGTAAATAGGTGAAGTCAGGCTCAATGCCACTGGTTTTGATACGTAGGGTATCACGCAGGTGAGAGTCACGTAATCTCGTCTTCACCCAATTTTTTTTTAAATTCATAACTAAAAATGTCTGCTACCACAAGCATTTCGAGCCAAACAAGCTGAGCATTTTCTTATCAAATGTTAGAATCTCTTGGAATAAGTCTTAATCCAGCTGGCAGTAAAAATCAGGGAGAGAACGCTGTTGTTGTCTGTAACATTCGGCATCACTTTTCAACTCAATGAGTTTCAGTTGCAGATGCAGATTACCTGGAGCATAACAGGGCAGGGTCAAAAGAGAAAGTTGTAGAATAGAAAACAGAGTTTCCTTTTCAATAGTAGCAAAGTCCTGAAAGCGTCTTTGAAATTCATCAGCCAGTGATGTGATATCTGCAACATTTCCTGTATTGAGTATGAATGTGAGATATTAGGCTACATTTGAGACAGTTGCCTTTGAAAAAGTTGCAGCTTGCTCCCAAAGGCCTTGATATGTAAATATAATTGGCTTAGGGGCCTTTCATAAAGTACGTTACGCTATATTTGACAATTTTTACCCCCCCCCCGTCACATATCTTGGACCCCCCCTAAAGTACGTCACACTTTCGAACAAAAATGTGTTTTTTCTATTAACAAAATAATTAAAATTTAATATAAAACACCGTGACGTCACCCATGGTCGGACACCCCCCTCCCCCCTGTCACAAACTGTCACACTTTCTTACACCCCCTCTGGAGCGTGACGTACTGTATGGACGGCCCCTTACCACTGCAGTGTGCCCTTGAAGATTTGTGTTAAAAACGTTTAGATGTGCTGTCATATCATCTAAAATTGCAAAATATGCCAGCCAAGCAGTATCAGATAGTTCTTGAATTGGTTGTTCCTTATATTCCACGAATGCCCCAGTTTTCTTTTTTAAGTGTGTAGAAGAGCTGAAGTGCTGGCCCTGACTGAGACATATTACATCATTATGATACACAACATCTCCATATTCTCCCTGGAGATCAAGAAGAAACTAATGAAACTGGCGGTGAAACATGGCTTTAGAGCGAATAGAGTTTATGGCTTTTATCGCTGGCTTAATCACATGATCACATCTAAGGTGTTTGGCAATTTTTGGTGAATGATTCAGTGAAGTTTAAAATCTTTGCCACCCTCTACGCTGACTTTGTTACATACAAGTGTTACAGTGTTGCTAGTCCACTATGCTCACCAATTATGGCAGGAGCACCGTCAGTACTAATTCCAGAATATTTTTTTTACATTGTAGTTTAATGTCGTGACAGCAGAAAAAAAAACGGAAGCAAATAAATCTGTTCCCCTGATTTGGCCTTTAAGACTCTGAAGGTCAAGTAATTCTTCACTCACACACATGTCATAGTCATCGTTAACTCCTTTTAAAGGAGTGCATCAGTGCTTTCTTCAGAGGCTATCGAAAAAAAGTTGTCAAAAAATAAAACGTTATCAATTTTCGCCATCATTTGACAGCACAAAGTTTCTACTTTTCTTAGAAATATAATGTCGTTACAGATATAATACGTCTTTCAATTAATTATTTCAGATGAAGCCGTGGGGCAGTTAAAATTGCATCGCGGGCCGGACTTTGGACACCCCTGCTTTGGTGTTTCAATGTTAAATGATTTAACTAATGGTGTTATTCTTGTAAGTTTTGAATATTCTCCAGTAATGAATCTGGAAGATATTTTTTTTAATGTGTTCTAGTTTATCAATGTTTTCTTTGGTTGATGGGTCCCATACAGAAGATGCATATTCTAGTACAGGTCTCACCAAAGTGAGGTAGCATTTTAGTTTTATATTTTTTATTACATCTGTAAAAGTTTATATTTTATAAATCCTAAGGTTTATTTTTTTTTATAACTTCATGGACATGGGGATTTCATGATAGTTTCTCATTTATTATTACTCCTATAAATAGTATATATATTTTTAAAGGTGTGTGATATATCAGAGTTCATGACCCCCAGGACGAAATAATCTAATCCCCCACCATCCTTTCCTCTTTGGTTGGGCCGAACATTACGCTCTTCTAAATAAACAAGAAAGAATCGCTCGTACCGTTGCCTCCTTATCAATCTTCTTACGCCACTGAATAAACTGATAGCTTTACCGTAGCGCCACAAGAGGGCGCAGATCGCACCGGAGGTCAGACAACGTCATAGGATTAACACCAAATGGGAAATTGCCAATACAACAGCGTTCACATAAGTCGACCTCAACATACTATTATGTTAATTAAATACAGAAGCAAGCTGTCGCCACTCAAGTTTGCTACAGTCGAGGTGGTCACCAAACAGAAGGTTTCACTCAGAGTTGGCATTTGAATATAAGTTCAAACAATAACTTTAGAGCGGAGAGTTCGGTGCGTCTGTTTTAATACAGTTCATTTATTTTATCTGTGTATACATGTGCTTGGTTTTTTGGGGGGACGGTACATTTTAAACATAGTTTTAAAACAAATCTCATCATATTTTGAGGACTATGACTTTACATACTCTCAGTGCACGTATAAAAAAATAATAAGTAAAAGAAAAATATTTAAACGATATCTGAAAAGATACATATCTAACATGTAACTATAGCATTAAGCACGGTGGACGGTGGTTAACGCTGTATAAAAATGATTTAAGAATTATCCTATGTATGATAAACAGTTTATCATACATAGGATATGATAAAATTTCAATAAATACTCAGGAATCACTCGGGATTTAAAGCCAGTACATCATTTTGTTTACTCATAGCTACCAAAGTGGTACAGAGTACATAACAGTACATCATTTTGTTTTACTCATAGCTACCAAAGTGGTACAGAGTACATAACAGTACATCATTTTTGTTTTACTCATAGCTACCAAATTGGTACAGACAACACGGTACACACGTGGGGAAGGGAGGGGCACTGCTCACTGGTTTTATTCCCGAAGAGACGAACCTGCTTCTGTTACATGCGGCTTGAACCTTGATCACATTTTGTAGCAGGTATATTTTTAACAAATTTATGGCTATGGTGAAAATGAACAAAGTGTCTTCACGCTGATGAGAGTCTCTATGACACATGACAGTAGGCCCCTAGTCCCAATGACAGTAGGCCCCTAGTCCCAATGACAGTAGGCCCCTACTCCCAATGACAGTAGGCCCCTAGTCCCAATGACAGTAGGCCCCTAGTCCCAATGACAGTAGGCCCCTAGTCCCAATGACAGTAGGCCCCTACTCCCAATGACAGTAGGCCCCTAGTCCCAATGACAGTAGGCCCCTAGTCCCAATGACAGTAGGCCCCTAGTCCCAATGACAGTAGGCCCCTAGTCCCAATGACAGTAGGCCCCTAGTCCCAATGACAGTAGGCCCCTAGTCCCAATGACAGTAGGCCCCTATTCCCAATGACAGTAGGCCCCTAGTCCCAATGACAGTAGGCCCCTACTCCCAACCAATGTTCCCATTAAGGTGCGCGGTTGCGCGGCCGCGCATTTATCTTACCAACGCCGCGCAGCAGTTTAGAATTACCGCGCAGAAAATTTTGTAAAATATTGCACAAAAAGTGGATCCTGTGCAACTTTGCACAAGAGTTTTTTCACTTTGCACACGAACCAACGAACCTTAGAGGGAACATTGCTCCCAACATAAAGGTCCGTCCATAAATGACGTCACGCGATTTTGGCCGATTTTTTACCCCCTCCCCCCTCGTCACGCGTCGTCACAAAAAGTTATACCCCCTCTAAAAATACGTCACAAAGCTTTGACCCCCCCCCAAAAAAAAACACCTTATTTTCTATTTGAAAATAAGTATGTTTCAAATCACTTTTATTGTCATTTAAGTATTTATTATTTATTTAGTGAAGGTCTACATTGTAATATCGTAACCCGCGTGAAGCATTTTTAAAAAACGTTTAACCGGTCTTCAGAAAACGAACTGTGTTAACATCCTTAAAGATTATATTTTATTTTAATACATACAAATAAACATTGACTATTAATCATCACGGTTGACGTCTTTGTTTAGGAAACAAAATTATTTTAAAATAATATTTTAAAATGTATTTTTAAATAAAACAAACCCGTAAAAACAAAGTTTTTGACTATAAATCCCTTATATATGAGACATGACTAAAAGTATTGATTATGCTCAAACGCGACAAACATTTACAGACTGAATCTGTCTTAACTTCCCTTTGCTTTATAACCCCTGGGGGTGGGAGAGGGGAAAGGTCTGGTGACCGATCGCTGGACCGAGCTCAGCGTGACACGTAAAATGTAAATAAAACAAACCCGTAAAAACTAAGTTTTTGACTATAAATCCCTTATATATGAGACATAACTAAACATATTGATTATGTTCAAACGTGACAAACATTTACAGACTGAAACCGAAATTATCTCCCCTGGCTTTAAAACTGGGGGGAGGGGGTGTGGACATGGACGGGTGGGGTCAACGCGTAAAAAGTAAACAATAGCGACCGCTACATATAGTTTATAAAGATAAACTAAAAATGCATTAATTTCATTAAGGTACGTTCGATCGATCTGAAATTTTGATACGATGCATTGTTAGGTGACACGGGTCCTTGTGCCAAATTTCAGCTCGATGGCTTTAGGGGAAGTGGGTCATTTTTTACCTTTGTTTTTCCGCCCGCCCATAACAGAGACGGTGGTGAAGTTAATATAAGGGATTTAATAACACAAACCCGTAAAAACAAAGTTTTTGACTATAAATCCCTTATATATGAGACATAACTAACAGTATTGATTATTTTCAAACGCTACAAACATTTACAGACTAAATCTGTCATCTGTCTTAACTCAACATTGCTTCATAACCCTAGGGGGGGGGAACCGAGCTCAGCATGACACGTAAAATGTAAACAAAAGCACGCCAGTACTTCGATGGGTCGCCTCAACACGTCAACTCAAACTCTCACGTAGGAAAAAGACAATAACAAACCGTGAATTTGAATTACATACGTTAGATAAGGAAAAACTAAAAATGCATTAATTTAATTACGGTACGTTCGATCGATCGATCTGAAATTTTGATACGATGCATTATTAGGTGAGACGGGTCCGTGTGCCAAAAAGTGTCAACTGTTAAGAGTAACAAAGAAAAAGAAACAAATAAATTCAAAATATTACATTCATGGAAAAGAACTGACCCCAACTAAAGATGCAAAATACTTAGGAGTCTTAATAAATGAGAAATTATCATGGAATCCCCATGTCAATGAAGTTATTAAAAAATCAAACAATTTAATGTAATAGAGATATAAAACTAAAATGCTACCTCACTTTGGTGAGACCTGTACTAGAATATGCATCTTCTGTATGGGACCCATCCACCAAAGAAAACATTGATAAACTAGAACAAATTAAAAAAAGAGCTGCCAGATTCATTACTGGAGAATATTCGAAACGGACAAGAATAACACCATTAGTTAAATCATTAAACCTTGAAACACTAGAGGATAGAAGAACCAAGAACAAAGTAGTAATCATACATAAAGCAATTAATTCTAATTTAGAAATACAACACAAAGATAACTTAATACAACCCTCAGATAGACATAAGGATAAAAACACCTTTCTTATTCCGTATGCAAGAACAAACACATACAAGTTTTCCTTCTTCCCGTCCGGAATTCGGGCGTGGAATGGGTTGCCTGAAGAATCCAGGAAAACCAACACTTTATCAACATTTAAATCTCTAATAAAAATGCAGGACTAAACACAAACCATAGATAAGCGTAGGACGCAATAATCTTCTGTATAGAAGGAGCGTCTGTAAACAGATAAGATAAGATAAGATAAGATAAATTTCAGCTCAATCGGATCACGGGAAGTGGGTCATTTTTTCCTTTTGTTTTTCCGCCCGCCCATGAGATGATGAGACGGCCGCGAAGTTAATATAAGGGATTTAAAAATCCCTCAATTGACTGACGGGCATCCCGTAAGAAAGAGGTCGGCGAACAGTGGTAAATAACCTCATCTGGGGTCAAAATGGAATTCTTGGGGGTAATGCAGACTCATCTGGGACATGTAACATCCACTAAAATCCACTAGATATATTAAAATACGTCATGTGTACGTGTACGCTTCGAACATATGCCCATTATTCATTATTGAACCGGTTCCTTCCAGAAAATGCATTTTTTAAAAAAAATTGACAACTATGTAGATTTCTTACTTATGTACTATACGAAGACACCTAAATCCACCCTACTTTCATTTATATTGACACGAGTGACAAAAATCTTAATCCACATGACTTGATTGGATCAAGTATCCTTAGTGTGATATTTAAATTAATGCCTTAAAAACTGCGCTAAGAAGAAAAGTTGTTTTGTGCTCCTCTCGAATTGCGATGTCAAGAATTTGATGCATTCAATAAAGTTAATGAATACTTGACTAATTTTAAATGGGCTCATTTATCATTATATCTAGAATGGTCAAGGGCGTTTGACCAAAAACCAATCGAACAATTATATCAAACTTAAAACGTTTATAATTCTATCAAATAGATTCCCCCCTCCTTTTTTTTAAAGAAAAAGGATATTCCTTGTCGTTTTGACTTAAAATATCTACACATAATCCTATTCAGATAATTTTTAGACACTAAGTCTTGTCATGCTTGTAAAACTCACCAGTAGCATTTTCGGCGCTAACGACGCTCCCCCAAATCCCCGAGTCATGTGGGCAGGACCTAGAGTCTGGGGGTTGAAGGGGGGTAACGCACACATAAACTTGTATATTTTGGGGTAACGGGCAAAAAAGTTCGCTGACTCCTGCGGTGAGAGAACCAAACGGAGCTGCGGTTACATCACAAATGCTTTTTCAACATCAAACGACGCAGGGTAACAATTTCATACGTTATCTTGTGGGTCCTCAAACTTAAGGATTATAATTAGATTTAATATTCGTGTCTTGATAGCTTACGCCAACCAGCGTCTGATGGCCTACCGATCGACACATTGAGAAGCACTGATTTTTAAAAATTAATTTAATTAAAAAAATAATTTAAAAAGTCATTAAATAAATTGTAAGCGACCAAATATTTCATTGGAAGTTTTATTTTAAGTTACCCTTTTGAAGTGACGTCACATTTCTTCAACCCCCCTCCCCCATCGTCACAAAAGTGTGACCCCTTCCCCCTCCCCCTAGGTGCGTCAGTGACGTCATTTATGGACAGCCCTTTTTAAAAGGAATTTTAAGCCAAGAATAAATACCAAACATCCAACTCTGACAAATTGCTTTGATATCGAAAATGGACACGTCTCTACATTTTTAACTATTAAAACTTTTTTTTAAAAAGAAAGTTTGACTCTCCACTTATTAAATGCTAGCCTGTTCAGCCCCATCCTTATATTGGATTTAAATGTGGCCGTTTCTGCTATACGTTTAGGGTAATCTTGGGAAATCTGGGGAATTCTGATAAACTTTAAGTGGCATCAGTGAGCTATGTTTTTATTTAGAAATTAGTTGCAGATGATGGAACAATGCTAGCTTAAAAATTTGTAATGTTTTCAATATTTTTCAGGTATAATTTCTTTAAATTATAATATTCTATGACGTATTCTTGTCACCTCTAATCATTAAACCTTGAAACACTAGTGGATAGAAGAACCATAAGGCAATTAATTCTAATTTGGAAATACGATGTTGAATTAATTAACAGTAACAGTAGTCTAACAGTTTAACACTAACACAGTTTACACAGTGACAAATGACAAAGATAACTGAAGACTTGATGCTATTTACTATTATTTTTATAATACAACCCTCAGACTCAGATAGACATGAGGATAAAAAACATTTTCTTATTCCTTATGCAAGAACAAACATACAAATGCTCGTTCTTCCCGTCCGGAATTCGGGCGTGGAATGGGATGCACTAGTCACTAGTCTGTCTAGACTCAACAAACCATGGATTAGCGGAAGCGCAGGACACAATAATCTTTTAAATAGAAGGAGCGTCTGTAACACTTAGTTAGTTTAGTAACAGCACTGGCGGATTTAGCTAGGGGGCAGCTTGCCCGCGCCCCTGTTGGGTCTAAAATGGCGCTCCCCTAAAGACGCCCTCGATTAACACTTAAAAGGTGTCACTAGAGCAGAAAAAAAGATTGCTTAAACACAAAACTTCTAATCAACACCAAACTGCAATACGACAATATTTGCTAAATATCGTATTTCAAATGATAAAACTGTAATATCTGGTTTGATCAGTCAGGAGCGTCACCAAGTGGAAAAGAATAGAGAATGAGAAGTATTGAAACGGATGATAGACGTTGTTCTTAGCAAAACAAGATTTGCCATTCAGAGGACACAGAGAACATTCTTGCTTTAGTTATGGTAGTTGTAGAAATACTGGAAATTTTCGTGAATTGTTATCTTTATTAGCCAAATATGATTCCACTTTGGACAGTCATCTAAACTTTGAAAAGAAAAATGAAATTTTTTAGAGTCATGATGTGCAAAATAATTTAATTCAATCACTCGCATCTTAATTATCAGCGACAATTGATAATGAAGTTAAGTCTGCACAATTCTTTTCTTTAATTATTGATTCAAACATTGAATAATCTAGAATTGATCAGATGTCAGTTTCTTTACGTTCAGTTTTAAAACCAGGAAATGTGGAAAGATTTATAGACTTTTATACTTTGGAAAACAGCAATGGTGCCGCATTTGCTGAGAAGATTTTAACGGAACTACAAAAGCGAAACATTGGTATCACACTCTGTCGAGGACAGGCATGCGATGGGCATCTGTGATGTCTTGAATTAAGAGTGGCCTTCAAACTCAAATAAAGAAACTTTCACCCATGCCATCTTTGTTTATTGTTATGCCCATGTTTTGAATTTGGTTACCATCGAAGCAATGTCTGTAAACAGTGATGTACACATTGTTTTTCGACACAGCTGAAAAGTTGTATACATTCCTTACGTCTAGTTTACCTCATCTACATACTCTTAAAAGAACATCAGAAATCTCAATATGAATCAGTAGGTACTCTGAAACGACTTTCTGATACAAGATGGGCAAGCCGTAAGCATGCAGTTGATGCAGTTGTTGGATAATTCTCTGCTATTCTAGCCACACTAGACGATATTAATTCAGGGGAATCAACAGATTCTAAAGAATATAAAGTGTCAGAGCAGAAGCTATGGGACTATCTGTTTGATAACAAAATATTATTTTGTTTTTCTGATGCTATTTGTACAAAAGTTGTTGGATAATATTTTTGTGTTATCAAACTACTTGTGACGCAAGGACATTGACATTGCATTTGCAAAACAATTGACCGATGTTGCAAGAAATAAGTTTGTTGAAATGAGAAGCGATGAAACTTTTGAAATTCTGAATGTAGATGTCAAATCATTTATTAACGAAAATTTTCCAAACTAGATGTTGAAACAGAATTTAAAGAAAAGTGAATTGCAAAAAAGAAAAGTATGGCAGGCGAACTTAGCAGAGATGAAAGGGCTGATGATCCAACTACACGCTTTAAATCTGAAAGGTACTTTACTATCTTGGATACACTTGCATCACAAATAGATAATCGATTGAATGACTTTCGGGGCATAGTTACTTATTTCTATTGTATTGATCCATCACAAATGTTGGAAGAAAATAAATATTCTTTTTGAAGTTTATGTGAATTTTACAAACATGACATTAACCTTATCTTATCTTATCTTATCTGTTTACAGACGCTCCTTCTATACAGAAGATTATTGCGTCCTACGCTTATCTATGGTTTGTGTTTAGTCCTGCATTTTTATTAGAGATTTAAATGTTGATAAAGTGTTTGGTTTTCCTGGATTCTTCAGGCAACCCATTCCACGCCCGAATTCCGGACGGGAAGAAGGAAAACTTATATGTGTTTGTTCTTGCATACGGAATAAGAAAGGTGTTTTTATCCTTATGTCTATCTGAGGGTTGTATTAAGTTATCTTTGTGTTGTATTTCTAAATTAGAATTAATTGCTTTATGTATGATAACTACTTTGCTCTTGGTTCTTCTGTCCTCTAGTGTTTCAAGGTTTAATGATTTAACTAATGGTGTTATTCTTGTCAGTTTCGAATATTCTCCAGTAATGAATCTGGCAGCTCTTTTTTGAATTTGTTCTAGTTTATCAATGTTTGAAGAAGCAATCGTAGAATATGATACCTTCAAATATTTGTATGCATCCATACGTCCATCACTATCTAGTGAACAACAACTTACAGAGGTTCTGCCATTCTTGACTGAAAAACAAATGGCATCAGGTCTCTCTAATTTGTCAATACTCTATATAAAATTTACTTAATTCTTCCTGTTAGCAGTGCTACTGCTGAAAGAAGTTTCAGTAGATTGAAAATCATCAAAAATTATTTTCTAACAAAATTTACAAGCGAACGTCTGTCTGGATTAGCATTAATTTCAATTGAACGTGATCTAGCTGAGAACATTGACTTTGAATTAACGACAAATCGTTTTGCTTCAATGAAATCACGTAGTAAGCAATTTATATAGGGCTCAGGGCTATATATAAATTCGCATAAACTCAGTTTTTTTTCTTAGATCAATAAATATACTATTGAAATAAATTTACGTTACTATTTTGAAAACATATCTGTTTATATTTGTTGATTCTGTTTGATTTGTTCGATGATTTAGAAAATTTACTAAATTAGTAGGCTAATAATTAGTATTTACGCAGTACTTGAATATTAGTAAAATTTGGCTGCGCTCCCTGAAATTCTCCTTGCCCCCCCCAAGCAGGCTAATCTAAATCTGCCACTGAGTAACAGATACGATAAGTGTCAGTCCGTCCAAGATCTTAGAGTCACGGTAGCATTAATTAATTCTAATTATTAGAAGCCCGCCATCATACTATACTTAACTATGGTACTACTTGGAATTAACTTAGAATTAGAAATATATTACTATATTTATTTATTTTAAATAAATATTATATTATTAAACTCTAATGTTCATTTTTAAGAGTACAATAAAATAGCTTATTAAAGGCTATTTATATTTTAAAAAATTAATATAAAATATTCTGCAGACACGCGCGTTCTCTCTGTTCCTACGACACTTCCAAAACATTTGGTGAAAGGTCGTTCTCTTTTTGTGAAGCCAAACAATGGAATTCTCTACCATTACACATACGTAGTATTCAAACAACCAAGTCCTTCAAGACTGCACTTAAGACACATCTTTTCAACATTTATTTTCAAAATTAATGAAACAACATTTCTTGTAAATGATTAACGTAGCTTATGTATATGTACTGTTATTTTTGTGTTTGTTATGATATGAAAGTTAATTTAATATTTATAGGTATGTTATTTATTTCATGTAAAGCGCTGTGAGCCCAGTTCCTTACTGGGATACAGCGCTATATAAATAATCAATTTATTTATTATTATTATAAAATATCAAATAGTATATTTTTAGTATTAATAATATTATTTAATATTATATTAATTATTATAATTTTCCTCTGCCTCTGAGTACTTCAATTCTTATGCCTTGGGCTTGGGACTATGCTTATAATATACATGTACTTAACTTAGATTTTTTATTATTCTGTGCTTTATTATACACTCTTAATTTTTATACATATCCTATATAATAAAAGGCAAGTTTCTGTCATTTCTGTCCCATCATCTGAGTCATCTATAGCGATTGGTCCCTCAAACACATATGACTCCTACAGCCAATCACTAGCGGAGAAAAATTTACATATTACGCGGAGGTTCAAAACGAGTTATTTTTGGTGCAGTTTTTTTGTCATAATTCATTATGTTGTTCCCACTATGCCTGCCGCTTATTCCAATGACAATTCTGTTAAATGCTTTTTCCTTGATGGTCCTGGGGGGTAGTGGCAAGAGTTTTAAGTGTTTTTTTTTGTTAAGAGTTTTAAGTGTTGTTTGTTTTTTGTTGCTGTTATTGTTGTTGTTTTTTGTTGTTGTTTTGTGGTTGTTGTTATTGTTGTTGCTTTGTTGTTGTTGTTGTTGTGTTGTTTTGTTGTTGTTTTGTGTTGTTGTTGTTTTTGTTTGTTGTTGTTTTGTTGCTGTTGTTGTTTTTGTTGTTGCTGTTGTTGTTGTGTTGTTGTTTTGTTGTTGTTGTTTTTCTGTTGCTGTTTTTGTTGTTGTTGTTGTTGTTGTTGTTGTCCACATCCCTTGCCCTGCGACGACAATGTCCTGCAAACGCTTCAGCATAACAACTATCAAAACATAGCGTCCATGAACTTCACAGGTTACCCTACACCTATTCCCGTCCTTGGGCGGGCTTTGTTACTAGTATAAGTATAAGACCTAAATCTTATTTTATACTTATCAAATCCTCCTTGCATGAATAGACTGAAACTGAAAAAACCAACACACTATGAACATTCAAAACTCTAATAAAATTTCAAGAATCAACACAAATCTTGGTGGATTTTTATGTTTTTTTTTCTTACAAACGAAACAAGAAAAGTGATTTTTTTATCCCTATGTCTATTAGAGTGTTGTATTAAACTGTATTTTATTTCCCATCCAAGTTAAAACTTAATGCCTTATGTATTAATAGTATTATCTGTTGAAAGTGTTAATGACATAATTCAATTAAGGTTATATGGGGTTAACTGGTCCTAAGAGCATGATTTAGCCCGATTCAGTTGGGGGTGGGGGGTGTGTCCTTAGTGTCCTTAAAAGTTTGAAGTTTTTTTTACATGAGAGCATGGAAGAGGTACAAAATGTGTCTAACTATTGTTATTGACATAATTAATGGGTAGCACCTAAGCTGTTCCCTCTTGTTCTTCAGAATGTTTTTGGATATTTGAAACTTAAATGTATCCCAGATATTTATTAAGCAAAGTTTTATCACATCTCATATTTATCCACCCTTTTCTCTTGGAGAGAGTATCTATATTTTAAGGTATAGCTTTTTTCAGTATCTATTTCTCTGTAGCAACTTGAGATTAACTGACAATTTGTTCAATTACAATTAATTGATGATAATAATTTTTTTAGATCATTTACATTGATATGAGTGTGTGTTTTTTTTCCAATGAAAAAATATACATTTGAAACTATTATTTTACATTATCAATATTCTTTTTCTTAGATAAAGTAAAGTAACTATTCGTTTCTCTCACAGGCAATATTTTTAATGACAAAGTTATTTAAATACTAAAGCATGATGCAGCTTTCAAACGTTCCCAAACTTCTGCATGACAAAGGTAAGAATTAACATAATATGTTAGTCTCTTAATTACTTTCATTAGCCTAAGAAATTTCTCACTGTTTAATAGTTCTAATTAAAATTGTTTAATTTGTTGTTCTCATTATAATAATAATGATTTTAAATGAATTAGTTGTTTTTTTTTCATGTGTTTGGTCACCAGTTTTTTTTTATTGTTCAAACAGTAAGCCATAATGGTCAACATCAGTCTATGAGCTTCCAATGTGATGGTGCTCTTAATTCTCTGGCTGTCAACAAAGACCGCACTCAAGTTGTTGTTGCCGGTCGTTCAGGTAAATAACTAAAATGTACAGCACTTTAAAAAAAAATAAATGTAATTTCATATGAAATTTTAGTTAAATTTTTGTTCTCTTGATAACAAATTTAAGTTTCTCTTCATCTATATTATAATGATGAAACTTTGCCTCACCTGCTCTATTTTTTAGCATAGGATTTATCACATTAGCTGTTTTATGCTGTTCACTCAAGGCTTTCTGGGAAAGTGCGGCATTTATAATTTCCATCATCTGTCATATTTGTGACAATGTGACAGAGTTTAATTTTTGTGATGGTAAATGTTTTTATGATGGTGCAATTAAAAAGTTCAGTCAAATTAGCATGGTGTTATTTGGATGGCTTTTATTCTTGAATAAAAACATATAATGAATTATTTTAACGGTGCCATTTTTTCACAATCTTCTGTATTTTCAGTTTTTAAAATCTTAAATATTAAAGACGATTGCTTCACTGAGAATACAAACCTACGAGTAGGACGACACATTAACCTCACCTATGGAGCTGCAGATGTTGCTTGGCACCCTTCAGATGGTTAGTGGTTATGTTGCATTGACATTTTAATCAGTGCATTGTTTTATTTTTTTTTACTATAGGAACACTATCTTTTGCTATATTTAAATTTTTAATTACAGAAAGCATGTTGGCATCTGCTGCTACCAATGGCTGTGTTGTAATATGGAATCTTAGTAAAGGGGCCAAGGCAAAACAAGGTATTAAATAAGAAAATAATAAAAATTAATTTGTTTGCTAATTAACCCAGTCTTTAATAATACTAATAAAAAATTTGAGAACTTACTTCAGCCAGAAGCTGGGCTCAGTATGGTTTACATAAAAATGTAATATATTTTTTTAGGAGAATGTTTAAGCTGAAAAGAGTTTAGTGGTGTGAAGTATGAAGGTCAAAGAAACTTCCATGCACACACTTACTGATCTTAACCAATGTATTATTTCATTCAGCTTGTTATGCATAGATGTTCGAAGCATCTTATTTAATTTCATGATCAAATCAACTCTTGGGTTGATTTTCAGAGCCTTAAAGATAGGTCAGCCTCATTAAGTGACTATTGTCCTTGCAAATATCAATCCACTTGCCTCAGAATTTCTTTCTTTTAATTGTTTTCCTTAATCAAAATATAATTATATATTATTTTATCAAAAATTATACCAGTTTCTGAATATCAGTCAGACTTTTCTCTAGTGTTAACTATTGAATGCTTTTAATGATAAATGGCTTTGTTTTATTTATTATTTTAATTTTTTTCTTTAAACAAAAATTTTCTGAAAAAATTAAATGTTTTTTTTTGCTGCAATTTCTAATTGAAAATTTTGTAGCAATTAATGGTGAATATTATTATTGTTGTAGATGGGGCTGGTAGTCCACTATTTAAATAGGTTTCAGTGAATAAACATACACTTTATCTTAAAGAAATAATTTTTTTAATGATTTATAATAAATTGCTCTCTATTTGTATTTGAGAATATGAACATGAAAGTTTGTGTACTTCCAAAGCCATTTTTTATATTTTTAGCAATGGTATACCAAGAACACAAGCGTTCAGTAAACAGGGTAGCATTTCATGATTCGGAACATAACCAATTACTTAGTGCGTCCCAAGATGGCGTTGTAATGATTCATGTAAGTTCATTGCTAATTTTTACAGCACAAAATTTAGAACTGACATTTAACATCACATTTACTCATAATTCACCACAATTTGAAAATTCAATTTTGAAAAATCTATTCAGGATGTTCGTATGCAGATACCATGTATCAAATTTGGTGTCCTTGGTATTGACAGTGTCCGAGATGCCCAGTTCTGTCCACCTAGCATGGGCTATTTCTTATTTGCAGCTGCATATGACAATGGGGGTGTGCAGGTAAGGTACATAGAGTGTGCACTGTTACATGGACTAGTGTCAATATGATTCAAGAATCTTGAGGTTATAAATTATTGTCATAAGAGACTCAAAACATTTAATGGTTTAACTCTTTTTCTCTGGATCAACGCTGCCATCCTCGATTTTAAAAAGACATTTTTGTCGGATCAACGATTGGAGCGTCGAAATTATTAAAAATGGATTGTTTCGTTTCTTTTCTTAGCTATATAACTAAAATTAGTTTTAATTTAATCTGGAATGATTTCCCTTGAATAAAAAAGTCGGAAATTCTTTGTTTGAATGTGTTTTCACCGCAAAAGAAGCGTTTGAAAGGCTTGTTTTCATTTTTGTTTTTACGTTTGTTTACAAACATGGATATTCAACGAGCTCATCTGGTAATCGATCTAATTTTATTTTAAATACTACGATGATGCACAAGAAAAAGGTATTGTTTTTTTAATGATGATTCAGATAGTAATTTTGAATTGCCGATGAATCATACGCCTAGTGCTATTAGTTGTGGTGAAATTGACAATGAAGTTGACAAGTCATCTGTTAATAAACAACAAGCCCCGCCCCCGTCTCAAATGCTGTGATGAACTGATATTTCTACTATAAAAAATAATATAGACAATAAAGAGTCCAGTTTGAAAGCTGCTAAACCTTTTCACTAAAACTAAGTGCAATTTCGGATAGAATTTAAAATAATTTCTAGTTGCAATACATTGTATAGCTTCCAACTCCATTGTAAACAGCACAATTTTCCTATTATTTTCCTGTATGGGTGACCATGGATCTTGAGCTCTAATGTTTTAGTTGTTTGTTTTTTTAATGTGAAGTTATTTCTGTTCGCTGTAAATATGAATATAATTCAGAAGAAACACCATTTTCTTACCTTTTTGATAAAAATCTAGATTTTTTGTGACTTAGAATGAGGTTTTATTTTTTTTAAATGTGGTGTGGTGTTGTTTTTAAATTTTTTTATTTTCACTAAAACCAAATCATAATATGTTATGAAAATAAAGTCATAAGTCGCCTAAACACATCATTCTTTTCCCTTTAAAATTCAATACCAAATATATCATTATCTGTTAAATAATAAAAAAGTTATGAACATTTTAAGATAGCATGGTAGCTCGGCGACAAATTTCCAGAATAGATAATTCTGGCAGAATGAGGTAAATAATCCGGAGAAAAAGAGTTAATGCAGCAGTGGCCTACTGTTGGATTAGAGTTATGTAGCTTGGCATATTGCTTTACTGTATGCCTCACAACTTGAGGTACTTTCCTGAATTTATTCCTGTCTATGTGTGAAAAATCTCATCAGTCCAAGGGAGGAATTTTTCTTTGTGGGGAAGAGAAGTAATTTAAATTATGTTTTTTTTGAAGGAATTCGTACTACCTTTTATACCTTTTCTATCTTCTAAGATCAGCTCAATCAGTTAGAAGAACTTTAAACTATCTTTTTCTACCCTCACAGATCTGGGACATGCGTCGTCCAGACAGGTGTGAAAAGCAGTTTATGGCCCACAATGGTCCAGTGTTCTCTCTGGACTGGCATCCAGCAGAAAAGACAGCTTGGCTTGCCACAGCAGGTAGAGATAAAATGATCAAGGTATGTTTCATCTGTGCTCTATTTTATACATTACTGTATAAAATATCATGAAAAAATTGAGTTCACCCAATTACATATAAATAACTAAAATTTAAGATGATATTAAGAAAACTACGAAATTTTCTTCTTTGTGTTATTGATCAGTGTTTCTCAAACTTTTTCCTTGCAGCACAATTTATTCAAAATGCTGCATTGACTAAGGTCCAATTTTTAAATTATTGTTATTGAACAAATTTTAAATTGTCCATCTTTTGTGGAATCTCAAGTTGCAGAACTGTTCCAAAACAAATGGACAACTTTGTGTCAACTCTGAATTAGAAAATAAATTTGAAAGAAAATCTGCACTGATCTAAACTGGCGAAATATGACTTCTATGTTTATGTAATAACTGTTGTGGTTCCCAATGACTGGTTCCAAGAAATGATTGTAAATGATAATGTTTTCTAGCTACAACTGATATATTTATTTGATCAAAACATTCAGACGGATCTAACTTCTGGAGCCAAAGATCTCCCTCTTTAAGCTTTTTATGCTGTAAGAAATGATTACCATGATTACGTGGATGAAAAATGAACTTTTATTATTACAGGTGTGGGACATGTCACGAACTGACAGAATGGCAGTGCCACAATGTTTATATAGTATCACAAATATATCCTCCGTGGCCCGGGTTAAGTGGCGCCCCAACAGAAAACATCACATCTCCAGCTGCTCTCTTCTGGTTGACCACTGTGTCAATGTCTGGGACTTGGGCCGGCCTTACATCCCCTTTTGCTTCTTTTGAAGGCCATGGGGACGTTGCCACTTGTATGTTTTAAAATCCTTCACAAAAGATTTTAGCTAGAGAAAATTTATTATGATATTTATTAGATCGTTAGGGAACAACCATCATCTGGGGTTGCATACCCAATGTTTTAAGTCTTGATCTGTAGTGCAGATAAAAGTAACAGAGTAATGAATTATTGTCTCATAGAATTGTGCATGAAAGTAATGGTATGATAAATGTGCTTACTTCCAACCGTTGTTATATTATTATCTAGGTATTGATTGGCATGACGACTGCCACACTTTTCTGAGTTGTGGTAGAGATGGGTACATTATCCAACATGTTTTTAGTGATGCCAAGAGGCCAGCTGACCATGCAAATCTTGCTGGACTGGATCTTAGCATTAAAGGGGAGATAAGCTATGCATTCTTTGACAGAAAAGGTAATTATTTAAAAAAAAATATTTAAAAAAAATAAATCGAGCATTTAAAGAAAAAGACGAAAGCGCTTAAAACTTTAATGAATATCATTTAACTGCTTGTGATGACAACTACCTTTGCAATTGTTTAAAAAACATTTAAGAGAATTTTATTGCCTAAATGATAGTTTATGTCATTTGACTTGACATGCTTTTACCGAATAAAATTAAGGAGGCTTATGAAAAGATAATGTTTAGGAAATTGTTAATTTAATCCACTATCTAAATTTCAGATTTGAAGAATAAGTTTAGCAGTCTTAAAGAAGAAACGAATGAAAATCAATTTTTTTACTTGATCTCTTATTAAACCCATTTCTTCTTTTCCTGTATTAAAAATACATTTCTTCCCTTCTCCTCAGATCATTCCTACTCAAGTTTAGGTAAATCTAAAAAGTTGCCAAAATCCCGACAATTCACACAAGCCACAAGTTCTCTGTGGGTCTTTGAACAGAATGTTGAGGCTAAACCTACTCCAGCTGATGAAGATGTTGATGAGGTTGGTTATTCCTATGTTAAACTGATGAGGTTGGTTATTCCTATGTTAAACTGATGAGGTTGGTTATTCCTATGTTAAACTCATTAACCACCAACAAACTAGCCCCTAAGTTCAATCTCCAATAAATAATATCCTTAAATGAAATGAAGATATCCTAGCTGATTGGTACAACTTAAATGAAATGAAGATATCCTAGCTGATTGGTACAACTTAAATGAAATGAAGATATCCTAGCTGATTGGTACAACTTAAATGAAATGAAGATATCCTAGCTGATTGGTACAACTTAAATGAAATGAAGATATCCTAGCTGATTGATACAACTTAAATGAAATGAAGATATCCTAGCTGATTGGTACAACTTAAATGAAATGAAGATATCCTAGCTGATTGGTACAAACTTAAATGAAATGAAGATATCCTAGCTGATTGGTACAACTTAAATCATTTTATTGGCTTGAAGGGAGTTTTCACAAAATAATAATCAAGTATACATTTTTTTTAAAAAACATTATTATTATTACAACTGTAAAAAAAACTTGAACATGAATTTAATCAATGTGCATTTCTTCTAATCAAAGAAATTGTGTTTGTTCTAATCAAAAGCATTTTTTTTTCCTAATCAAAGGGATTTTATTTGTTCCCAAATTTAATAATTATTATTTTCTATTTTGTTGAAATGATAGAGTGATATAACAATGATGCAGACATTTAAGGAACTTGCCCAAGAATACAAGTTAGATGGTCTTTCATTAGTGGACTTGTGCAAACATAATGCAAAAGTAGCCAAAAAATACCATAAACCACAGGTATGTGAAGACCATTTATTTGGGAAAAGCATTTCACTGAGAGCACCACATCTCTCTGAGAGGGCAGACATTTTGGGAATTTTTAAATCATACACAGATAAGCGTAGGACGCAATAATCTTCTATATAGAAGGAGCGTCTGAAACAGATAAGATATTAAACGAATATTAAATTATAATAATAAAGAGATTTATCACAATTTTAAATAAATAAAAAGAATTTTAAAAGATCATTAGCATAAATTAAACTTGAAAATTATTATTTTAGATTATTATTATAAACTTGATATTATGTCACTACATAAAGTTGGACTGCGAAACGTCTTTCAAGTAGAATAAATGAGACACAAGACACAAATAACAGAATGAATGTTAAGCTTTAATTATAGATGACATGACAGTGTAAACATTTTGGCAGATGTCTTCAGCAGTACAAATACAACATTAATTTCTACTGAGGTAGCTAAAATTCATTGCAATGTCTCTATAAATGTATGCATACATTTACCCTTTCATGCGCAAACATATGTGTGTGTGTGTTGACATATTTCTCCAATCTCAAATGTGTGACAAATGGAGATCTTTTAAAAAAAAATTTTTTTATCAACACTTAAAATGTAAACAGTTCAAATATATAAAGTAATGGGGGTGAGACTGCAATCAGGCTTTTAAAAAGGTAAATGCATAAAATAAAAACAGGGTATTAGTAGGCCTGACAGGACGTAACACAACAGCTAACGTTTCGGCAAAGAGCCTTCTTCAACGGACAAATAGTACACAAATGAAACGAATAAAACGAAATAATAGAAAAAAACACTTAGCTGCGGTGAAATCCAAGTAGTCCAGTAGAGACTACTGGACTACTTGGATTTCACCGCAGCTAAGTGTTTTTTTCTATTATTTCGTTTTATTCGTTTCATTTGTGTACTATTTGTCCGTTGAAGAAGGCTCTTTGCCGAAACGTTCGCTGTTGTGTTACGTCCTGTCAGGCCTACTAATACCCTGTTTTTATTTTATGCATTTACCTCAAATATATAACAAAGAATTTAATGCAAGATCCAAATATTCAATTCTACTCAAGCTTTCAATTTCCATCCTCACACTTACCCCAGCCAGTCATGTAAGCCACATAAATATTTCAGATTTCTCAAATATGGGAGATGTTAGCTACTGTGTATTCCTCATCCATATGTCTGCAGTCTGGGACAAGTCACATGAACAGGATAACTGCAATGGGAATCTCCAACTCACAACTAGACAAACAGGACCACAAAGATCTGGCTGGTGAGATCTTTGCCAAGTTATAGATAGAAGATGTTTTTTTTAATTGATCCCATAACAGGAATTGGGCTTTGTTTACATAGGACATGTTTATTTTCAGTACATGAATAAATATTGGTTGTTTTTTTTCAAATAAGACAACTAAGACATTTTAAAGGGATGTGATGTTATATTTTTCAATATCAAAAAATGAAATGAGAGTAATACCTAAAATTAAGTTATTCTTGTTTGTGTGATTTTTCTTGCTTTTTAAAGGCATATTGATTTCTCATATCGGCTGTTCACATCATTGTACACTAGGCTTCCAATTGTTGATCATCAATTACATTTATCAATTGTTGGACTAACTGCAAAATTATCTGCTTTTGTAAATACAAAAGCCTTTGTTGATTTATATATTAACAAAGAAGAAGAACAATTGTAGGCAAGCATCTGAGAGGTTATCTTATTGTTTCCTTTGACTAGTGGTTAAATCAGCTTTAAAACGAACAAGAGAAAAAGACAAAAAGAAAAGTGCTCAAGAGTTAAAGAAAAAAGAAGCTACATCAGGTAGGTAACATGAGGAGAAAAGTGGGAAATATTTAGTGTTGGATGGAACAGGTAGTTGTTCACATGGTCGTTAATCTGAGAGTTAGATTGAATCATTAGTATGATTGAATCTCTTGACTGATAGTATGATTGAATCTCTAGTCCAATAGTATGATTGAATCTCTAGTCCAATAGTATGATTGAATCTCTAGTCCAATAGTATGATTGAATCTCTAGTCCAATAGTATGATTGAATCTATAGTCCAATAGTATGATTGAATCTCTAGTCCAATAGTATGATTGAATCTCTGACGATAGTATGATTGAATCTCTAGTCCAATAGTATGATTGAATCTCTAGTCCAATAGTATGATTGAATCTCTAGTCCAATAGTATGATTGAATCTCTAGTCCAATAGTATGATTGAGGCTCTAGTCCAATAGTATGATTGAATCTCTAGTCCAATAGTATGATTGAGGCTCTAGTCCAATAGTATGATTGAATCTCTAGTCCAATAGTATGATTGAATCTCTAGTCCAATAGTATGATTGAATCTCTAGTCCAATAGTATGATTGAATCTCTAGTCCAATAGTATGATTGAATCTCTAGTCCAATAGTATGATTGAATCTCTAGTCCAATAGTATGATTGAATCTCTTGACTGATAGTATGATTGAATCTCTAGTCCAATAGTATGATTGAATCTCTAGTCCAATAGTATGATTGAATCTCTAGTCCAATAGTATGATTGAATCTCTAGTCCAATAGTATGATTGAATCTCTAGTCCAATAGTATGATTGAATCTCTAGTCCAATAGTATGATTGAATCTCTAGTCCAATAGTATGATTGAATCTCTAGTCCAATAGTATGATTGAATCTCTAGTCCAATAGTATGATTGAATCTCTAGTCCAATAGTATGATTGAATCTCTAGTCCAATAGTATGATTGAATCTCTAGTCTGTTGTGGTAAAGAATTCTTTATTCAAATTCATTATTGGCTTGTTGCTTTTGCTTATTTTAAAATTGAACAGGAAGTAATGAAGAAAGTTCCGATGTTGAGGGCGAGAGTTCAGAGGTGGAAAAAAGTGTCCCAGGATCCAACACTGAAACTAACTTCCTGTTTGGAGATGGTGGAGAAGATGATACAGAATTGTACACCACAGAAGGAATCTTTAATCCTGAAGATTATGTATGTCTAACGGGGAGTAGTTATTGTATAATTTTATGTTGTTTAAAAATGACTTAGCAATGACAAACATAAAAATGCGATTTGTTTAAATGAATATTCAAACACATTCAATTATTTGTAGATTGATAATGTATTTACAGGCAGCAATTAATTTCTTTTGCAAATAGAATTATTTAATAAAAAAATATTATGAGATTCATTTCAATTGCCATTTCTTCTTTACATATACATCTGTGTGTAAATCATAACAATATTTTCTTGTTTAGTTTATTATTGAATGATATTTAAAATCAAGCCAGTAAAATTTTCAATCCTTATTTTCTTTGTGTTTAGGACTGGACTCGACAAAATCTGCCACCTGAAGGTTTTCAGCCCAGACATGAACTAAAAGCCATGATAGGCACACATCCCACCACCATGGAATCAGAAATGGCCTTGACCTCCATGCTGGACTCACTGATGCCCCCAGAAGTCAATGATCAAAGCTGGGAGCCGACGTTAGTCATCAAACAGATTTATGAACCTGACTTTATGGATTTTACCCCGTCTGTCGCCGACGTCATCAAATACCTGGCAGAGCAGGTACAGTCAAATGTTGACAGTTGTTTGTTATCTAGTCATCAATTTAAAACAGTTCAGTTTTTGACTGCGGGAAAATGAAAATAAGCATGTCACTTTATTTAGTTTATGAACTGACACTTGATATTACCATCACACTTTTGTATTTCATGATCATGTTTTGATTGTAGAGAAAGTTCCTATCTTTATTTGACTGTTCAACTTTCAGGGTGATGTACAAAATAGCGTCTCAATGTTGATTGTGTTGGGGGACCACATCAGAGCTCACATTGATGAAGTCTATCAAGAAAGCTGGTTCTTTTCTTACATAGGTAATCCTGTTAACAACAGAGTTGTGCTGTCATTGTTTGAACCAGCATGAATTTCTCTTAGGAACGCAAAGCTTCATAAATCTAACTTGAAAAATAATTGGCCTGTTCAAGGTACCATAAATCTATTTAAAGTTTATAATTAGTTTAAATACAGTGAAAATCATTTAACACAAAATTGAAGGGGCTGAAATATGTTTTTGTGCTAAAAGAATTCCTTGTTAAAGTTTATTATAAATACATACTAGTTTGTCGGACCATATTATCATTTTGTCTTTACCGATATTTATTCTTAAGCATTTTAGTGTTAAAACGTATTTCACAGCATTTAATGAGACCAGGAAAAAATTTACTTTTATGATTTAGCTAGTGAAGGAAAAAAAATTGTTTTTTGAAATTCTTTAAATTTCGCTGCTACTTTGTGGTTTTATACTGCTACTAACTTTGTCTGCTCTTATTTAGATTTGTTAGGACGCTTTGAACTTTGGACTGTGGCCAACTTGGTGATCAAACAGTCCAAGTTGATGGTGGTGAGTTCCCTCAATCAAGAATCTACAGTCATACACACAATGTGCACCCGATGTTCCCGTGCCTGTGATAGAGTTGCTTGGCTGTGTGACAAATGTAAACGTGGAGTCAATATTTGCAGCGTCTGGTACGTGACAAAGTGCAGATTTAAATTTTTAAAGATGTAGCTGATGTCTTTGATATCAGTACAGTTAAATCCAATTTTATTAAACATATCTTTTCATCTCGACATTTTTGTTAAAACTTAAACTTAAATTTAAAATTGGGCTTAGCCAAGGATTGTAAATGTTTACCTAATAACGTAGATATTTTTTAATGAGTTGAATAAACCGAGTTTTCCCATGGGGTTTAGGCCATTTCTACTAGTTCTTGTCATCAAAAATTATAAAAGAGCAAATAGAATAAATCCCCATTTAGTACAATGTTTCTAATATTTAGTAGTGGGAAAAATTTAATATTTACTGCTTGGAGACTGTCTGTTTAACCCTCTTTAGACAGAAACGTTTTGGAAGGATGGGTCACCCATTCTTTAAGTATTTTTAAGGGACCTTCAAACAAAAAATTGTTTTTAAATGACAGATCATTGTAAACACTCCATGGAAGCAACCATCTGAATGGTGAGATGAGACAAAAATGGGAGAAGCAATCTGATTTGCTGATGGAATGACTGGCCAGCCAATCACTATGCTTGCATTTTTTGGGCCAATAGCTTGGCCTTCAGTCTTGACTAGGCAGGCATATATTTTTTAACCTATTTATTCATGGTCAATAAAACTAAATTAAGTTTTTGTTTTATTTCCTCAGCCATCATCCAGTGAGAGGTTTGATGGTCTGGTGTCAAGGATGTGGTCATGGTGGACATATTGACCACATACAGGAATGGTTGACACTCAGTAATCAATGTCCGGCAGGCTGCGGCCATCTCTGTGAATTCTTATGAGCAGTTATTCTTAGAAATGACATGTTTACCTGTTCTTCTGTACTCTAGAAATTTGAAAGTCTTTCAAGACATAGTTTGTCAGACACAAAAAAATCACTATTTGTTGTCAACTTGGCAGCTGTTGTCTCAATGATTAATGGAAAGTCGTGTGACAGAATGAAGTTTAAAAAACAGCAAATCCTTAACTCTTCAAGTGAATGGTGCAATAATTCAGTATTACGCATGGTTTCTTTCTGCTAGAGTTGTGTTCAATATTAGAATTAGGCAGGAAACTGAATTTGTTCTTCATTTTTGGTGCAGTATTTCTTCCAAGACTTTATTTTGAGTTATGCGCGTTGGCATTTATAATCAAAAGCTCTGTTTTTACGAGTTATTTATTTTAACTATAATGAATAGTATTTTTGACGTGATGCACATGTATGCCGGTCGAGACGGCTGTTGGAGGGGAGTTACAACATGCCACCGAACGGTGGCGGAACGTCCTTGGATGGGCTTTGTTGCTTGTATTAAATATGGGCATAGAAAGCTCATTATGAATTGGTTTGAAAATAAAGTGTTGAGTATTTTTTAATTCACTGTTCACGGTTTGTTATGTAAAAATGGTTGTCCCTGGAAAGTCTCACTGGCCCAAGTTCCCCAGAAATTGACATGCCCTAATATTTATATTTTCAAAATTATTTAATGTAAATGTCTATATAATAATGATATCTTAAAACAGAATCATAAACTAAAAGATCCATTTTCAGCTCTCTTTGTTTGAATGTATATACATGCACTTAGAGCACAGGTCTGATTTGGATTCAAAGAATGAACCTGAACTGGCATTACCTCAGAGAAAAAACTTTCTTTACAATCCATAGAAATTATTAGAAAGATAACTCCCATGCATTCATGTAAAACTTAAAGGCATTATTTCACATGTAATATGTTTATTTTTAATTTTTATAGTTGAACAATTTTTAAAGCTGATAAAATTTAACATCATTTGAAGAGATTAGTTGAGCAACAATAAGGCATTTGTGATAATGAAATGGTATTGTCATTTGTTGAACAGAAGCAACAAACAAAAAAAGAAAGAAAACAAAAAGGTCATAAAATCACCAAAAAAAACAAAAACTGTGTAAATACTTGTAAAAATCTTTTGTAAAATGACATGGGTGCTCCAGCCAGATCTTCTCCAGAGGTGAGTTATATTTTAACAGCCAAATGTTACAAATATTTTCAGTGTTACTAAAAAGCTTACTTTCCCTGAAATGTACACCGAATTACAATACAATGAAATGGAAACTATGGTATTAAAGGGGTTAATTAACTGTCAAAACACCAGTTTTCATTGTGGCATTATGGCTTGTTGACAAGATCACTTCTACATAGATGAAAGTAATTCAACTCTATCTCTTATTGCACATCTACATATGAAAGCTCGTAGTTAAGATAAACATTTTATACATATAGGGGTGGGTTGGGGGGTGGTGTCCCTGGGTTATTAGGACAGATCTCCCAATAAATTCATGTAAAAAGTCTTGGTCATTCTGATGTATGGCCATTAGGATGCCAGTGGTCAGGCAGACCACCTCCATGCTGACCTGCCACAGTAACCCCTGCACCTTCAGTAGGTTTGGCACCCATCATAAGTGGGGGGGGGGCATGACAGAACTTACTCAACATTTCTGTATGATCATACTGTGATGGGCTTACCTCTCAATAGAACAGTGAGTGAAAGCTCTCCTTGCAAAACCCAACCAACCACAAGAAAACGAAGGAATTGTATTTTTTATTTTTACTGCAATGTAATTTATGACAGGAGCAAACAAAAGGATATTTACCCATGTTTTCCATTTTTGTTAAAAAGCTTATTTACTACGGAAGTAATGGTCAGGAATGATCCTTTCTTTGTAACCATTTGATTTCAATACTGTACTGTATAAGTGCTCCATAGGAGTGATTAAGTATTAATGTTTTATGGTGAAAATCATATAATCATGTGCCATAGGAATTGCAAGTAGATAACTTTATATGAAAAACCACCTGATTATATTATATAAAAACTTAAACAGCAAAGTAGACTGGTGTGTAGAATAATTGAAATAATGGCCAGTATTATTACTTCATTTTAAAAAATTAACATACGAGATAAATCTACAAAAGATGTCATTGTTTCAATATTTGACCAAACAATGTTACAACTTCTTCATAAGTCTGGCATGATCATTAAAAGTAAATGCCTATTATAATGGTATATATATGACCAGAAAAACTGCTAAATTAAATATCACAGTTTTAAAGACACCATATAAATATATTGGTCAGCTCAAATCTAGTAGAATATAGTGAACATAAATCATAACTGTTGAAACATGTAACACTTGTTTAAATGATTTGAAATTTTTTATATTAAACTTTCATGGAGATAAGATGGATGTGTGGCTTTAATTTATTTTCTTAAAGAATGAATATATTAAAATTTAAATGTTTCTTTAAAAAAAACTTGAGACCAGAAATTTAATTTTTTTGTTTTGTTGAGTTTATATCAATGGAGTGACTAACAACTGTTCATCATGAAAGCTCAAGTTTAAAAATGGACTTGACGATAAATGAGATTAACACATGTTCCTGTTATAGTGATAAAAGAGGTCCATCCTATATTACAATTTAGGATTTAGGTCAAAAAAAGCTCTTGGTTTTCCACTTGTAATATAAATCCAGTATTTTATAAATTATTTCAGGCTAAGGCATGCATTGACCAGATTACAAACATTGTAGTTGCCATATTGTGATCAGGATATGTTCCAAAGAAAAACTTCACTCACAAGCATAAAAATATCTTGGTGTATCAAACTTGTCTATAAATACAAGCATATTCACTGTGCATTTAATTATAAACTCTGTGGTTTTTCTGAATATATAAATATAAAACTTATTCCCAAAAAAAATAAATTTGTAACACTTACTTATACCAATACTCAGAATAATGGAATGTTTCAAAATATATTGATGTATTCTAAAACATATTTTACACAATACAGAAAAAATAAAAATTTTAAAAACCAAAATTTACAGAGAAGCTTTTTAAAATTCATAAATTTTAAAAAAAATGTTTCTCTTAAAATCAACACCTCTTTCATTACAGAAGTAATTTAAATAAAGGGATCCGATGAAGGCAGAATTTAAATGGTAGTTAAGTGCAGATTTTTTAATTCAAAGAGAGGCAGGTGTTATCCCAGCTCACTATATTCTCCACTAAATTGTGATCTGCTGTTATTAGCCAGAGCTGGTTCCCCACTGTGTGCGTCCTCCATCTCCATTTCATTCTCACTATCACTGTTCTCAGCCCTGTTCATCAGTAAAGCATATTCATCTTGGCTAAGGCCCTGTCTGATCTGTTGTTGGAGACCATAAACTTTATAGCCAAGAAAAACAACAATGGCTATCAAGACGACAAGGGCTGCTACCAGGTATGGAATCCAACCTTAAACAAACAAACAAACAAAATTCTTTGGAACATTTACAACTCTCTTCTAACCAATTGAGTTTAAGTTTGTGAGGTGTTTATTAGCTGTACAAAAATTGGCATTGGTTATAAATACACCTGACTCTGTGGTACCTTTGTTTATAAATACACCTGACTCTGTGGTACCTTTGTTTATAAATACATCTGACTCTGTGTTACCTTTGTTTATAAATACACCTGACTCTGTGGTACCTTTGTTTATAAATACACCTGACTCTGTGGTACCTTTGTTTACAAATACATCTGACTCTGTGGTACCTTTGTTTATAAATACACCTGGCCCTGTGGTACCTTTGTTTATAAATACACCTGACTCTGTGGTACCTTTGTTTATAAATACACCTGACTCTGTGGTACCTTTGTTTATAAATACACCTGGCTCTGTGGTACCTTTGTTTATAAATACACCTGGCTCTGTGGTACCTTTTTTTATATAAATACACCTGGCTCTGTGGTACCTTTGTTTATAAATACACCTGGCCCTGTGGTACCTTTGTTTATAAATACACCTGACCCTGTGGTACCTTTGTTTATAAATACACCTGGCCCTGTGGTACCTTTGTTTATAAATACACCTGATTCTGTGGTACCTTTGTTTATAAATACACCTGGCCCTGTGGTACCTTTGTTTATAAATACACCTGACTCTGTGGTACCTTTGTTTATAAATACACCTGATTCTGTGGTACCTTAGTTTATAAATACACCTGGCTCTGTGGTACCTTTGTTTATAAATACACCTGACTCTGTGGTACCTTTGTTTATAAATACACCTGACTCTGTGGTACCTTTGTTTACAAATACATCTGACTCTGTGGTACCTTTGTTTATAAATACACCTGGCCCTGTGGTACCTTTGTTTATAAATACACCTGACTCTGTGGTACCTTTGTTTATAAATACACCTGACTCTGTGGTACCTTTGTTTATAAATACACCTGGCTCTGTGGTACCTTTGTTTATAAATACACCTGGCTCTGTGGTACCTTTTTTTATAAATACACCTGGCTCTGTGGTACCTTTGTTTATAAATACACCTGGCCCTGTGGTACCTTTGTTTATAAATACACCTGACCCTGTGGTACCTTTGTTTATAAATACACCTGGCCCTGTGGTACCTTTGTTTATAAATACCCTGATTCTGTGGTACCTTTGTTTATAAATACATCTGACTCTGTGGTACCTTCACAAAAGCTATAGCCACAAGTAGGATGATTGGCTTATCAGTGGGTCACAAAATCTTTGTTTGAATGATGAATTGACATTTTTCATGAGCAGTCATTGTCATTGGTGATTATTATATTTTAATGGAGATTTCAGTTCCTAACTCATCTGATATATTACGGAAACTCTTTTATAAAATGAGTTATGCATGTATAAGTCGGCCCCTTGATTTTGGCCTTGGCAAATTTTGAAGAGAAAAAAAACCTCTACTTAAACTCGAGTATATACGGTAGTCGTGAAAATCTTTTTTAGCTGCAATTTCCCCATGGGACAAATTGCGTTTATATGTTTGAAGAGTCTGTCCTGTATGGATGTCTGTTCGAGCTTGCACAAGCAACTACTCCTGAACCATACCAGATTGAGGGTTCGGGTTTTTTGCAAATATGTTAAGGAGGTCCCAATGATGTGTACGGGCCAAAAAAATTCCAGAAAAGGTTTACTGGATTTCCTGGAAAAACCAAAAAAATATCAGTATTTTGTGTCAATTTCTCGCCAACCATAACATCTATCGGGTTGAAACAAACGCCAAACGATAGCTAAAAAATTATGAATGATCGTTATTTACTTGCTGAACACTATTTAGTGATTTGTCTCGAAAAAAGTTATGGACAAATTGGAAATTGCGCTCAAATACTCATTCGAGTTTTTATTACGTGTTGTTAAATTAGTCAAGGAGCAAATTAAAATTGCAAAATAAGTAACTTCTAACCAATATATTTTATTGCCTTGAAATTTTGCCTTTAAACAGTATAAATAAATAACCTTGCATGTGTATACACTAGAAATAGATTATCCCCATGTTTCTCACTTTGTTAGTCTAGTTTACACAGCATTAATTCAAAAGCTGTGGTCAGTTTTAAAATAATTGTTTTTTAAGCACATTCTGTATCCACTCATATATTATTTTAGGGTTTGCCTTGTAAGCAGTTACATGTTTACAGGTTGTTCTTGGCCCTAACTATAAATGAATGGGCTTATGAACAATGAAGTTGAATTTATTAACATACTTATATCAGAATAAAGGGAAGTAGAGTACCAATGTATTAAGCTGTTTTTTTTCTTTACAAGTTTTACTTCCAGTTTATCAAGGAATCAAATATACAGATATTATGTAGAGCCTGTAGGTGCTAAATAAGTTATCTGACTTTCATAAAATTATTTTATAAATTACGTTTTAAGGTTGAACAGCAATTTTGCAAAGCTCCCTCTTAATTATGATTGGTTGATACTTAGTCTTATTTTCCATTGTTGACCAGATTAAACTATTCAACTTACTCTCTTCTGTGGAATGTTTTTGTGTGGACAGAGCAGAACACACGTCATCCCACTCTTCATCTGTTACAATCAAGTCTCGATAGGCTTTATGGAATTCTTTGTACGAGCATAACTCTGATTTACAATCTGTATCAATCATACATTTTTTATGAGAAATGAAACTATCATAAGGTAAAAGGGAGTTGTGGAGATGATAGTAATTATTCAAGATTTCTAAAAAAATTTATGCTGTGCTAGATCAACAACCTAAAGAACTTAAAGCATATTTAATAGCTGGACCCTTACTACCTTTATCAAATTTAACTGAAGGAATGTGGATTTAATGAGTCAGTTAACATGAAATTTTAGCTTGTCATTTGGGAAATATAAATTGTAATTACATTGTGAAAATGTTAACATAAAATCATACTTGGCAAAGTTTTAATAAAACAAATAATAAAATAAATGTGTGATTTCCGAGTCATTTTAACTGATCAGCAAGAGAACTTACGTTTGACTAATAAGGTGACTGGAGCTTCATCGGTTGCGTTCCTATACAAGAACTTAATGAAATAGTTTCCTTGCATCTTGTGCAGCTCTGCTATGACAGCCCCTGTGTAAGGTACTTCCAGTCTGTCATCAACTCCCAGCAAGGCCTTAGCGAATCTCACAGGTGACTCATGCTGAAACCAGTTATTGGATTATTATTACTATGAGCACATTATACAAACACAAAATGTAACATTTACTTAATTGAAAAATTTTTAATAAAAGATTCTTTAAATGCAATTTTCAGATCAAGGGGCCGTCCATAAAATATGTCACACTTTTTTTTACCATTTTTAACTCCCCCCTCCCCTCTGTCACAAATCTTGGACCCCCGTCACACTTTTGAACAAAAATAATTTTTTTAATTAATAAAATAAAATTATGGCCGGAACCCCCCCTCACCCTTGTCACAAACTGTCACACTTTCTTACACACCCTCCCCCCATCCATCTGGAGCGTGACATACTTTATGGACGGCCCCCAAGTTTAGTATATCTTATTTCCTCTCTAATTTTATTAAAAAATGTTTTAATAAAAAGCTTCTTGTATCAAAAGTTCTCTGTGTTTAATATTCTAGAAATAAATTATTATTTTTCTCATTATTTTTTTAAAAACCATAACCAAGGTAACAAGATATACTAAAAAACAAACCCGTAAAAACAAAGTTTTTGACTATAAATCCCTTATATATGAGACATAACTAACAGTATTGATTATTTTCAAACACGACAAACATTTACAGACTGAATCTGTCTTAACTCAACTTTGCTTCATAACCCTGGGGGGGGGGAAGTCTGGTCACCGATCGTTTGACCTAGCTCAGCGTGACACGTAAAATGTAAACAAAAGCACGCCGGTAATTCGATGGGTCGCGTCAACTCAAACTCTCACGTGGAAAAAAAACAATAACAAACAGTGAATTTGAATTACATACTTTATACAAGGATAAACTAAAAATGCATTAATTTAATTACGGTACGTTCGATCAATCTGAAATTTTGATACCATGCATTGTTAGGTAAGACGGGTCCGTGTGCCAAATTTCAGCTCGATCGGATCACGGGAAGTGGGTCATTTTTTACTTTTGTTTTTCCGCCCGACCGACGTACGAAGACACAAGATTTCGAAGTTAATATAAGGGATTTAAAAAGGTAGAAATAATTTAAAATTTCTTAAGACACATTACACAAAGAAAGACCAAGCAGTAGTAGAGATGACCACCTATTGTAACCAAAGTGTTTGATTAGAATACAGAAGAAAGTTAAATGTGCTTTAGTTTATTAATTTTATGTGCACAAAATTTTTTAAGTACCCTATATACTCGTTCTATAGCCGGTTCGTTCCTAAGCCCACCCTTCTCTTTTGGTAGAGAATAGTATTAAAAGTGTGTAACCCGCTCGTAAGCCGAACCCAAAAAAATAACAGGACAGCGTAAACAAAATAGAACACATTTTTTGTAAAACTACAAGCTAAGTCGGTCATTATAATTGTTTACTTTGTACTACCTATCTTTGTCTTTGTACTACCTATCTTTGTCTTTGTACTACTACTACCTATCTTTGTCTTTGTACTACCTATCTTTGTCTTTGTACTACCTATCTTTGTCTTTGTACTACCTATCTTTGTCTTTGTACTACCTATCTTTGTCTTTGTACTACCTATCTTTGTCTTTGTACTACCTATCTTTGTCTTTGTACTACTACTACCTATCTTTATCTTTGTACTACCTATCTTTGTCTTTGTGCTACCTATCTTTGTCTTTGTACTACCTATCTTTGTCTTTGTTAGGCATTTAAAAAAAATTATTATTATTATTTTTGTGTGTTTCTTTGGTAAACAGTGGCAAAAGGTTGGCTTTAGAATGAGTATATACGGTAATGGGTTTGAAGTAATTTTAAAATCCTGTTCTAATTCTTAGTGCATTTTAAATTTTGTATTTACAATTTAAATTCATATTATTAGCTAAGTTTAATTTTTTGTACTTATTAATTTGTGTTCCAATTTTAAAAAAAAATAATTCTTTATATTCAAAAAATGAAAATCCAAAGTAAATCCTAACAAACTATTTTTACGGCCTTTTATTTTATTTTTTATTTTATTTAGTTATTTTAGTTTATTAATGAAGTTGACTAATTTATAACGTTTGATTTTTTACCACCGTACACTATGACCACTGAACACTTTGACCAGTGAACACTTTGACCACTGAACACTTTGACCAGTGAACACTTTGACCAGTGAACACTTTGACCACTGAACACTTTGACCAGTGAACACGAGGAGATACCTACAGCTGAAAACATGATGAGTTTGTGAGAGGCTGATGAGTTGCTCATTTTGTCTTCCATGTTCCTTGTTAGTGTTTGAAACAAAGTACCTAGAAAAGAAATTTCATTTTATTACAATTCTATATAGTAACCCAAGGAAATTCAAAGTACTGTATATACTCGTTCTAAAGCCGACCTTTTTTGGACATAATCTAGGGGAAAAGGTTGCTTACGAGCGGGTCATAGGTGATTTCTGAATGTACATTGAGTGATTGAATATCGGTGTTGTTATTGTAGATCATCAAGGTCCTTGTCTACATTCTACAAGATTTGACTGCTCTACAAGAAGCTATAATACATTATTAAACATCTGCACTTTCCTTATTTAATCATTTTATTTATTTTTGTGAATTTTTTAATAAATTATTTTACAAATTAATTTTCAACAACAAATTTTAATGTATGCGCTTTCACCACTGTTTACAATGAATTATTTTTTTTAAATACTGGTAACTCTTGCCTCACAGAGAGCACAAAGACAAAGATAGGCAGTACAAAGTAAACAATCATAATGACTGATTTAGCTTGTAGTTTTAAAAAAATGTGTACCATTTTGTTTAAGCTGTCCTGTTATTTTTGGGGGGTCCGCTTGCGAGCGGGTTACACACTTTTAATACTTTTCTCTTCCAAAAGAGGGTGGGTGTCGGCTTATGAACGAACAGGCTATAGAACGAGTATATACGGTAATTAAAACGTAACAGTAACTCCTTCTGAATTGTTTTAATAAACAAAGAATTTTAATACTCCACTTCAAACCTGGCAAAATCTATGCCAATGAACAGAGGCGTAACTAGGTTTTTGGCGCCCTTGGCTAATTTATTTTTGGCGCCCTTGATAAATTGACAAGTTTCAGCTTTGCGATTTTTCATTTGTTAGACAATAATTACGTAGTCTGACAGTGACAATCATACAACGTGAATATCAAAAAAATTCATAAGACAGGAACAATACTAATTTGAGGTTTATTATTTACTAAATAATACCAAATAAATTGAAGGATAAAACGGGATATTGTTGCGTTAATACAGAATACTGCAAAACTTGAAGTATCATGTATTATAAATAAAAACAATAGCGTCAATGTGTCAAACTCATTATCTCATACATAACGATAGAAACTCACAATTAAAAGTACATTTAAGTAACACTCCACCGATCCACTCATATGTACTATATCAAAGGTTCAAAGCTTAACTTTTCTTGCTTTAATGTTTGCAAAATTGGTGATTATTTCATTGAACTTTATTTGACTGGTAAGTTCACTTTCGATGGAAAGAAGAGCTAGAGATGATGTGCGTTGTTGACCTGACATCGATCTCAAGTAATTTTTGATAATTTTTAGTTTGCTGAAACTCCTTTCAGCAGTGGCTACTGTGGTTGGCATTGTAAGAAATGTTTTTAGAGCTCGTTCGATATTCGGCTAAGATTCTTGGCATTCCCTATGTAGCGAGAACATTTAGAAGATCTAAATGAAACATGTCATCGGGTTTTTTGTTTTGCAATAGTTCAATCATTTGGTGTTTAAAGCATTTTATTTCAATATATAAATTGCTCTTATTTATTTCAGGATATTTGCCTGATAATAGAATAGCATTAGATTCTAAATCTGACATTGCAAAAGATTGGAATGCTTTGCCAGTCAGAAAGTTAAAGTCTTCTGCTATATTTTTCAGAGAAAGAAATTTGTATTTTAACTGCATCATTATTGAATCAATGATTGCAAAAAAATATATTAAAAAATTGAATTTATCCAAGTTAGGTCCTTCATCTTCAGCATGCTCTCCTGGCATTCGTTTTCGTTTTGCTTTCCTTTTTAACTGGCTCGATTTTCATTTTAATACATGACATTTCTTCAATTTTGGCAAAAATGTTATAGATTTCGTTAGTTCTTAGATCTTCAAAGGCATTTAAAAGTCCTTTTATTAACAACGATGATCGGTAAATATCCTGGTCTTTTTTTGTTTTTTTGTAGTGCTAAATTGACTTTGTTTATTTTTTCCAATATCAAATTCTAAATATTTATAAACGACATGAACTTGTAACTATTGATTTGACGGTGCAATGATTTAGCAACAGATAGTGCGTCACCAATTCAGTGATTATCCTTCATTTCAATTAATACTAAAATAATTTGCTACAGTTGCTCATATAAAGCACTTACAGCATTTGCTTTGGAACACCATATTGTGTCCGCATGCTTCTTTAGGCTGATTTCAGTGACTGGGGATATTTTTTCCTATCTGCTAGTTGACGAGGAGAAAAAAATTGTGCAATTCCTGTATAGTTCCGAAAAATGTCACATCTGCATCAATGCTGGCCGCTTGCACACCTACCAAATTAAGACTATGTATGTGCAGAACATGGGATATACCGAGTAAGTGGATTCTCTTTTTCAAGTATGGCTTGAATTCCCTTGTACTTCCCTGCCATGTTGGCCCATTATCATAACCTTTGCCACGTACATCTTCAAGTGATAAACCATTTTGAATCAATGCTGCTTTAATTTCCAAGGCAATTCCTTCTCCTGTTTTTTCTGTTTTGTTTATGAAACCAACGAACCTCTCTTCAATGGTATATTCTTTATCTGACAATTTTAAATACCGAATAATTTCAGTTAATTGTTCTTTGTGAGATACATCCCGAGTGCTATCAAATATTATACTATAATATTTAGCTTCTTGAATTTCTTTTATTATTTCACTTTGTAGTTTCGCTGATAACAAATTAATAAATTCATTCTGGAATAGCTAGTGTGATTTTTAATATGCAATTCAAGGGAATTTTTAAAACCAACATCAAACTGACTCACAAATTTTATCAGATTCAAAAATATACCTCCATCTTGTTCGTGCCCACGAAAAGCTAAGTTATTTTCATCACAAAACAATATACATTTTCATATAAAAATTAGAGATTTAGTGGCGCCCTTTTGAGCTGGCGCCCTTGGCAACTGCCCCGATGCCAACCCGTTGCTACGCCACTGCCAATGAAGGTACCAACGAAATGTGTGAACTCATTAACATGCTTGTTTACAGTATTTTAGTAATAGTCCATCCTTTATGCAATAGTCTAAACAACTCATTTTCAGTGGTTTTCTTTAGGTTCTCCTTTAGCCTGGATCAAATCTTGGCATCTATTTTTTAACAATTTTTACAAAACAAACTTTTCTCAATGTTACGTCTCTCTCTGTTAATAGGATTTGCCTTGCGTTCCGCTTTCACCCAGTACACAGATAAATGACACAATGATATAGAACGTTCAACTGGCCGTTGTTCACAGACACTGCAAATATAACTTTTCACAAACACAGACCCACTAGTAGTACATGCGACAGTCTTACAGACTGTCTACCACATTTACTGTCTAAACAATTAGAGTCATCCTCACGACGCTCTAGTCAACCTCACTTAGTAATCTACCTCACATGTAATCCCCTCGGTCCAACTTGACCGCCCTTGGCCACTCCTCAAACTCCCTCCCCTGACTGCTGTCACAACCTGTCCTCCCTGTCCTCTGTCATGCCCTCTGCCCACATACTCACGTGATCAGAGTTCACTAAAAATCCTTCCTCGTGCACTAAAGTTCACTCATCTGATCGCATTCACATACACTGATTCTAATATCTGACACTCGACTTTTGAACATATATACTCTTGATAACAGATCATTGTATGACTTTTTTTTACCAAAGATATGAATGAGTGAAAAAATATCAAGTTGTTTGAAAAACAGTAAGAGAGTAAATATTCAGAGGCAAAATTTCACCTGGGAAGAGTTAAGAAGTCAAATAAAATCAATTAAAAAATGTATTACTTTATCTCATTAGAGTTAAAAATATAAATTCAAATTTTCCTATCTAAAAATGGCACCAAACCCTATCAGCATGTTTTATGAAATGGGAACATAAAGGTTATCATTTCTTAGAGACATGACAACTTGAATAACTTAAGCTGATCTTGAGTCAGGCCATTAAGAAGATGTATATAAATATGGTTCTTAAAGTAGATTTCAGCATCATTTTTGTATAAACTAAGAGTTTAATGTAGCACTTCCATTCCTGAAGGGACGGCTGCCGTGCATGTGGCATGAACAGTGACACACCTGCTGGCCGAAGGCCCTGCAGCTATTAGGAATGGGGACAGGCCAGGCAGCACTAGAACTGCCGAAGAAGATCTGTATGGCTATGCCTTTATGTTGAGGCTCGCCCCAGGAATTGTAGGCCGGGTCATAAGAGCTTGATAGCTTGACTCGGCCTTCCAAAGAGATTGTCACATACTTGCACTCTTTCTTATGGTTAGTATGAATAACATTCCTGAGACATGTATTTAAACATAATGACCATTTAAGATAATAATTCAGACCTGTCAGATATTTAGCATCCTCTGGGGAAACAAATTCTTGTTGCAACTTGTAATTAAATAACTCGGTTTCAATCTCTGGAGTAAGCCATTCTGGTTGTTTCATCTCATGATTTTTCTGACCAAAGTTGGTAGACAAAAAAAGTTATGTTCAGTACACATCGTTCAAGTATTTAATGGTATTTTATGTTTTCAGAAATCCTGCCATTTGCTAACTAGATGAACATTTTGTAACCGACAATAACTTAAAACTCATAGCAAGCCATTTGAAAAGTATTACTTGTTTTAAGGACTTCCACAATGATAATTTAAAGTTGTAATTTGTTTCTCCAATTTTTTTCTGAGCACACTTTTATTCCCAAGTCATTGAAATTGAAAATTTGTTACCTGACAGAAAATGACATCAGCCAAATAATCCAAGGTTGTGATGTTTATATCCATTCCAGTGATTCGGCTCAGGTTCAGCATCAGCTCCTAAAATTTCAATGGCAAATAATCCTACAATAACGGCTCCACATTCAGGTCATCCTTAACCTTAAACTCATCTCAATAAACCTAATAATCTTCTTGCCATCCAGCACATTATCAATGTACTGATCTTTTCTTTTAGGAAAGTCTAAAAATCCCTAGCACAGAACATTACTTTTAAATTAAAACATATTTGATACCTAAGTTTGATTTTAAAAGCCAGTTTATCTTTAAAAATCTTCACATTTACCTTCTCAAACATCATAGGTCTGCTTGAGGCAAAATAAGCTTTGATTCCATGTCTTAAATCTTTCACATATTTACAACTTGACGACGGACGCAAGAGCTGAAACCAAATAAGTTTAAATTTTAAGTATTTACAGAAAGCACCTAATTAAAATAATATTTGTTTATAGGAACCTATTTTATAAAGGCTTTATTTTCCCTCACATTGTCAATTTGTCTCAAATCTCTGGAGCATAGTTTCCTAAAGTTTTGTTTCCATAACTCACTAGGATTATTAGTCTTCTCTAGGCCATAATTAGTAAGTCCTATGAAATGTCATATAAGTGATCTATTCTCACAAAGAAATAGCTGTTGTGTCTCTTAGACTTTAAATCCATAAATAAACAGAGTTTTAAGAAACCAAGTTTTACAGTTTTTTTCTAAACTCTTCCCATGATTTTCCAGTAGGTGACGATTGCCTATTTTCACCAAACCTAAAAACGTCTAGCGTCTGACCTGCCAGCAACCATAATGATAGTTAAATATTTATATAAAATTGAAAAGGGTATTCAATTTCTTTAAAAAAATTATGTACCTATTTTTAAAAAAAATTATTTTTAGTAGAGGCAGCTATGTTTTTTAAGTCAGTAAACAAATAAGCAATGGGTTATGCTTATGCCTATGCCCCTTTAGTTGCTTAAGCCAATCACAAATCTCCCATATAGAGAATTAGAATTTGTAACCACAGCCTAATTTTAAGGCTGCGGCTATTGGTAGTTGACTACCAATAGCTTCTAGAGAGCTATTGGTACTCGACTACAAATAGCCATTTCCGGTTGTCGGCTATTGGTAGTTCGCTATTATTAATTGTTAATAAAACTACTACTAGGTGATATTCTGAGTTTGATGTAATGTTTTAATGTAAAAAATAGACAACTAACCCTAACCCTGACCCTAAAACTAAAATATCTAATTTAATCGTAATTATAAGAATTTTAAATGGATTTCATTAGTTTTAGTCCCTATATAATATATACTATATATATATACTATATTTGTTTTTCTATTTTAATGTAAAAAATAGACAACTAACCCTAACCCTGACCCTAAAACTAAATGATCTAATTTAATCGTAATTATAAGAATTTTAAATTGATTTCATTCGTGGTAGTCCCTATATTTGTTTTTCTATTTTAATGTAAAAAAAATAGACAACTATCCCTAACCTTGACCCTAAAACTTAAAAGAAAGAAAAAAACATTAGGCTCAACCGAATATCGAACCCATGCCTGATCTTCATCAATCAGTTCACAAGTCCAACTCTCTATCATGAGACTAAGGAAGTTCGGTACATTTGGTGAATTTTGAATGGTTATATCAGTAGCTATTAAGTGTTCCTTAAATTCCATTGGATGCTATAAATAACTGACTACAAATAGCCGCACCCGCAGGGACCTGCTATTGGTAGTCGACTACCAATAGACACTCCCAATTTTAATACCACTTTTCATGGGATAATGTTAAATGCTTTTCCTTTTAAAAAACTTTTAAGCAAAAAAGGTTTTTTACAAAAAAAGTTTGAGGGGGAAAAAAACTTAATGAAAAAATAATTTTTTTAACAAAAAACAACTGTTATCAGAAAACTAAGATTTACGTAGAAGAAAAAAAAAGATAGTTAAATAATATTTAAAAAATAAGTTTCATTTTGTTTCTCTATTTAATTTTTAAAAATTTAAAAACCTTTTTAAAACACTTCATCATCGGCATTCTTCCGTCTTCTTAACACACATGAAAAAAGGCATTATTTAAAATTTTTAAAAACCTAAACAAGGTATTTGTTATGAAAACAAATCAAGGATATTCAGTCAAAGATGATCTTTTGTGCATAGACAACCAAATATTCAACTTCAATTTTTAGAAGGTGTTATCTCTGAATTAATTAATTATTGTAACTGTTTCAATCACCTTGTCAATCTTTTCTGGCACTGAATGCACTGGAATTGGCTGCCACAGACTGAAGGGCCTATCTCCACTGCTATCATTGACAGGAAACAGCCCTGCAGCAACACATTGTGCTGTCATTAATGTTCGCTCATAATCTGAGCTTCTGTAGTAGATCTGTTGTAATAAAACAAAATTATCAGTTGCAATTTAGAAAGAGGAAAAAGATGTCAGAGTTTCATTTAAACAAATTTAAACAAAAGTTTATTCAAAATTTGAATCATACCAAGTAACTTTTAGATTTGATGGGTGCCCATTGCAAAAAGACAGATTTTTAAAAAATTCTCTTCGTTTTCATCAAAATGCAAAAATTGTGAAGCACTCAGGTGAATGACAATTTTAAAGATAAAGATAAGTTCCTTATTTATTTAGATATAAATGTTTCGGATTGATTTAATAACACTTACCTCAGAGTTATTAAATCGATTGCCAAGGAATGCCGCATATCTCTGTAGTAAAAACTGGCCAAGTTTATTGGAATTAAGCATCCCTTTCTGTAGAAATCAAAGTTTTATAAAACTCAAAATATTTTTTGCAGTATGTATCTAGCATGAGCTATTTCTGTAGCTTGTCATGAGGGCCATTAATGAACACTAGACGCCCCGCGGCGTAGCATACGCCGCAGACATGCTCATGGAGAGTGCAAAGAAGGTGGAGAAAGAACGGGACACAAACTACGTCACGAAGAAATCAAAACAACGCGAGTGAACATCGGTTGGGGGGGGGGACGGACTGCCAACTCATTGTTGGTTTCCAGACATTTGCAGGCGAAATTCGGTACACCCCTAACTTCTATGAAGTCAGCTATAAAACGATAATCGGTTTAAAATCGGAGTTACATAATCAATAATCGGTTTTCCACACGCAATTAACAACCCTAAAATATGACTAACCCTTGCTAGGGTCGGCCAATCACAGTTTATGTTTCAGGGATGGTAGTATTAAATGGGAGGCGGGTAACAACAACCTTAGTGTGCATGTCTTCACGTTTACTCGCTATTTTTTATTTACTTAGTGCAGCTTTTTGTGTCTGTACTCTCACGTCAGCTAGTGTTTGCATTAAAGAAGTAAAATAACGGGCACAAACAGACATTTTTAATAATTTTTAAAAAAAACAATGTTTTCGCTGGGGCTTGAACCCAGGACCTTCCCCGTATGAGGTGGACGTGATAACCAGTACACTACGAATCTCACGTTATTCTGTGAAGGAAACAATGCAAGTGAAACGCAAGGACCATTGTTGGTCTCGATACATTGGTCGACCCAGGCGAGGGACATTCGTCATGCTCGGTTGCACATACTTGCATGGTGTCTCGCATGGTCCCATGAAGAGAATTATATATATATAGATTAGTTAGAGAACAGCCAGTGGCGTAGCTAGGGTCATGTGCGCCCGGGGACATGACACAAAATTGGCGCCCCTTGTCGGACCGAAAGGTTCTGGGGGCTCATTGAGCCCCTAAGAAAAATTCGAAATTTTACAGTTTATATAGTTCATTTTTGAAGCTTCTGGTATTTTAATGAAATAGAACACAGACTAATAATTCTCTATACGATTGTTAACAATTTATTTGAAAACAAAAATACTCTACTAATTATACGATTAGACATAGTCTACAAAAAATTGATTCTCCTTGATTTAATTTGATTGTCGCAAACTCGTCAATCACGTTGTCAAAATTAATATTCTCAAGTGTTTCTCTTTCGATGCTAAGGAGTGCAAGATCACTGGGACTATCATTTTCCAATTGAAGCACATAAATAAGACAAAAATAAGCTTCAGTTTGCTGAAGGACCACTCACAGCTTTCAGTTGAAACAGCAATTGTTAGAAGTATTTGAAGTGAAATGCGCTTGACTCGGAAATACGTCATCTCCATATGAAACAATAAAACCAAGAACATCCAAAGGAGTTTCCAATAGAACTTCAGTCCGGGTACTGAGAAGCATTTTTCAGTCTCTGATTTATGTGCACAAGTCATGACCATTGACGTCAGTGTCGTGTATAAATTAGCAAAATCTAAGCAATTTTAACAAAGTGTATCGACTTTTGTCTCAGCAAGAAGAGTTTTGGACGTCTTGTAAAAATCCAAATTTGTTGTTTAGATTTTTTTAGACGTATAAACCGTATTGATATCTCCTGTTGGAGTCTATCAATTACGCTGTTCATATCACATGCAATTCTTCTTCTGCAGAAAGTCCTGCATCTCTTGTTAATTCTCCAGGCATCCTCCGATGTCGTCTAATCCTTCTGTCAACCTCGATTGCCCAAGTTGTGCATCTTCCTTTCCATTATCTACCGCAACCTGGCTCAAATTATCACGAATGTTGACAATTTCTTTCTCAAGCGATTCAAGATCAGATGCTGCTTCCTTGAAATTCACAGTAGGATTCTGCAACCGTTTCTGGACACGATCAATTTTCCCAAGTATGATGTTCCAGAAATTTAACAAAACTAGGAATTTAAAGTTTAATATACCTGCCAGCAAAGTTTCTGCATCACTTCTGGTGTCAGCGTCATATTTGTATGTTTTGATAATTTTTCTAACAGCTCTACCAGTTCATCTAGTGAAATCTAGTTGCTCACGCTCCTATACAGAATATTATTGTTAGCTATAAGTATTATACATGTTAGTTAGTAAAATTACACTAATATGCTACGTTTTGCGTGCTCCAAAACAGTATTGTAATGGCTTTCTTTTGTAAAGAACAAATGTCATTTATATTAGTCTCATAGTCTTCTTATTTAATTCTACTTGCTAACTATAAAAAAAAATTTAAGTCATAAACAGTAGTTTTGTATTAAAAAGACTGCTATACTAGTTTATTTAGTACAAACGATGCTTTGTTTTTATTGTAAGCTATGCAGAAAATCCACTTTCACAAAATTGCAAAGGGTAAAAGTATTTTAAAAGCTATCTGAGACAGTTCAGAGTACTCGAAAATTTCATTAAGCCCACTTTCTGATGCAACATATTCAAAGTGGTATCGCTAGTCAGTTCAATGAATTGGTTTAATTACGATGTTGGTAATTTTATTTGATTAGACAATGTGTGCGAGATTAGGACTGGAAACCCACGAAAAACCACTGAACGTTAAAAATCACCAAAGTAGAATTAAAAATGGCCCAGCATTGATCGAATATGACCAGAAATCAAATTTGTCAACAGTTGTTTATTTATTTCAACATTTTCTGGTTTCTTGGTGATTTCAACAAATTGATCAAACATCTCAAGGTTACCTTGAAATAATCTTCTTTTCCAAAGATCAAGCTTTTTCGTAAAAGCAGACACTTTGTCACTGAGAGTAATATAATGTGTCTGCTTTCCTTGCCGAGTTGAATGAAGTTTATTGAGTTCTTCAAAAGTTTCAGCAAATAAGCCAGAACAGCCACCCATAAGCTATGGTTCAAATGATCAACAAGCTTTTGAGTTTTTTCTACAAGAAACTCTCTTACGTCATCACGTAATTCAAACAGTCTTATAACCAGTGAATTTCAGTATACAGTCGAAACCGGTTAAGTCGACGGCGTTGGGGTATGAAAAATGGCGTCGAGATAACCGATGATCGAGTTAAAATGAAAACCAATATGGCGGCAAAATATTAACATGTGCTTGAAATTTCTTTATGTACATGATTAATTAGTTAGCGTTAATTAGTGATGGGGCGATTAATCGGAATCGTATCGGAACCCTAATATTTCTTCACTCTTTCCTAAGTCTAAGGTTGTAATGACCGTTCGTTTTTAAGGACCGTTTAAAATTTAAATATAACCATGGTTCCCACTCAGGAAAAACGGGAAAAAGTCGAGAATTCTTTAAAAAAATTTCTCGGCCTTGAAAGTCGGGAAAAGTTATGACTAACCAGGAATTTTTATATATATATATTTATGCCGAAGTAAAGGACTTTGATTACATCTCTGTCTTGTTTCGATTCCATTTAATAAAAAAAATGTTACCAGTTTATAATTGTCTGCGCTAAAAGGTCAAAGTTTTCGCCTCGCCTCGTTCCATGGCGCGTGTCACAGCCGCTTGCGTTTGCAAAGCCCGTCGAATCAGCGAATAAAAAAATATAAAAATAAACATATCAAAATGGTAATTTTAAGTTTAATGCTTTTGACGTGCAGGATATCTGTTAGTATCAGAACGCTCTCGAATTTCCTCAGTCAATCAAACTTGTAATATAAATAAAACTATTGCGGCCTTGACCGTTGATCACAGCACGCTGTGGGCTGTGTGTTAGACCTCGGCCGGCAACTAAGTCTAAGCGAATTTTTTTAAAAATCATTCCTTATCAGAATTAGACCTACAAAAGTGATGACGTGTATATTAATAATATTATATACATGTACTGGAATATTCAGAAAATGATTTGATTTCATCGTCACGCGCGTGTTAGTGTCACAGTCACGTATCTTACTGGTAACAAAGCAACAACAAACTTTTAAAAGAATAATAATTTTTTATTTAATTATATAAAAACCACCGTCGATTCTCGATACAAACCTTTATTTTCATTTCTAAAGATATTCGTTTATCTTAAAAAATAAAATGATTAATGCATCAGAAAATGAATTAAGTTTAATAATAATATAACATGCACTGCCAAATAATGACAGCACGGATTAAAGACGCGCGATTTACAGGCACCTCGGGTGAATACATCTAGTTCACACATGGATCGAAAGTGAAAGAAGATAATAACATCCGGTAATTTTTATTGAAATCTCGTAGAATCACACAATAGCCGGAAGTCTCGAAAAAAGCGAGATGTCAACACTGTTTTGAACTAAAAATGCCAGAGTGCATTGCTAGGCCAACCGGCGAGGATCGAGCTAACCAACGCTAAGTTGCAAATTTGGCCCTCTTTTGTGCTCGAGGTATTAGGATTCGGCGACTTAGAAAAATCGAATTAGCCGATGAAAAAATGCTAAGACAAAGAGAGAATTTGGCGGTTCCAATAAAAAACGTCAAGTTAGTGGGGTGGTCGAGCTAACCGAGCTCGAGGTAAGTGGGTTCGACTGTACATCAGTAACTGTTAATGTTCAAGATTCATATTCGAACATAAGAAAGCAAAGAAATGAGAATTTAATAGACGAGCCTTGATAAAATTTAAAAACTATTTAGGCCAGATCAAAAATATATTTTAGGTCAGCCTTAATTCTTTTACTTGTTAGTCTTACTCGATGAATCATACAGTGCATAAATTTCATGCTTTGCTTGCGGACCACCTGGCACATCTTCGTGGACAACTAGTGGTCCACGGGCCACAGGTTGAGAACTACTCCTTTTTCTTGTCTTGGTCATTTTGGTTGCTTTTAGTGTCGTCTCTGTCTGTTCTATTAATAGAATCGCCTTTGTCTCTTACTGCTCCCATACTCTCACTCCCAGTCTCTCCAAGTTTTTTTTTAAATCGCCATCAGCAATCTTACATTGTGGATGTGTCATTTATTTATGAGTAGAATGGCGCCCCTTAACGCTCAATGGGGGCGCCAAAATCATGCTTGCCAACTGATTTGTAATGAATATATTTTCGGAGCTCCAAAATTCAAACTTGCAAACGTATTTGGGATACATTAGTTTACATCAAAACTCAATTAAATAATGAGTTTTAATACTCATTTTGGCGCACCCTAACGTGGCGCCAGGGGACATATGTTCCCCCTGCCCCCCCTCGCTACGCCACTGAGAACAGCTCAGTGACAAACTACAGGGAAAACCTTCTTACAGGACAGACTAGGATGAGGAGAGATTCTATATTTTAGTTTAAATTGTACAACCAGAAAGAAAGGTGGCCATAAATACTGGCATGGCTCAGTGAGTGAAAAGTTAAAGATTGTAAGCAGATTAGTGGAGATTATCATCTTCTCTAAGGATGTCACTTCTTATGAAGGTTAGGATGACCAAACTCAAGGGAGAGGGGGGGGGGAATGGGTTAATGTGACAAGACACTTTACTCAGCCCCCTACCAAGTGTCCAGTAATACTGCTGGATGTCCAGCCCACCTGATGAGACCCGGGTAAAACAAGGAGGGCCAGAATAACACAAGAACACAAGTTTTATGAAGGTGGCCATTCAGACACATATTTGCATGAGAGACCTTAGTTATAATGTACAATGTACCTGGGAGTGCATCACATGGAGACATATGATCAGGAAAATTTGCTCTAGAAGGAATTCAGTTTTTTTTAAATAATTTTTTACTTGTTTTATCAATGATGATGTATGTTTGTTTTGATTTTTGAGTCTTGTATTTATATACAGTAATATTAGTAGACCAAATTTTTTATTAATTTTTGTACCAGTGTTAAAAATAAATCAATTATCAGATTAAAATTAATATTATTTAAAATAGTTAACCATTTCTTTAAAATCAACAGCTGATTATCACTGTCAAAACCAATAATCCAGAACTACAGTAGAGAATGAAAGTCACAACTCCAATTTTTGATGGATCAAATGTAAAATTACTTTAAACTTTTTTAGAACAAAAGTTTCTAGATAAAACTATGGAGACATTTATTAGTAAATTTCTTATTTCCAGGACAATGGTATATTTAAATATATACCAACATATTTGCAGCTATGAGATATTGTACAAGGCAAATAGCAAAGACTATAGGAAACAAACTGTACTGCATTTTTAAGAAGGTAAATAACTTAGGTTATGGGGAAACTACTGGATTCAACAAGGCAATTCAATCCACAAAAAGAGCAAAACAATGTTGGTTTTACAATTAAAGGAATTGGGTCAATACAAGGTAAAATTGCAAAAATTAATGATTTAATTAAAATCAGAGGTGTAGTGAACAGTGTAAACTTGCACAACAGATAAATTTTATCAACTTGCACAATAAATAAATCTCATTGGCTCATTTGATGTTTAAAAAGAAGATAAATTTCTGTTTGACTAATTTATGTGTGACATATTTACAACTTGCATGACAAAATGTTTGAGGAACATAAATGTGATCTGAGAAAATAAATTTTTTACCTACTTTAGTAAGTTGTCCCAGACCCTGAGGCCATTTGTCTTTATTAGGATCATTCGGGTAGGTATGGACTGGACTTCGATCTCCATGACGATGAACCTTTTAAAAATAAAATAAAGACTTTTTACATAGTTTATGCTACTGAATGCACTTTAAATAACTCAGCCATTAATATTTCCCCAATAAGAAAGAAATAGTCCAGGTTATCAAGCAGCTGAAAATTATGAACACATCTGAGTAAAATAAACCACACAGAGATTATGAGAGTGGGCACAAAACAAAAGCCAATACTCCTTCAATTTGATAAGATATGGGTAGAAAAGAGTATTCCAAACTCCTTAAATTTGAAAAGCTATGGGGAGAAGAGAGAATTCCAAAGAATTGAAAATATACTAAAGGGAATCTTAGCAACTGTTTACAATAGAATTATTCTAAATGGAATAAAGGAGCAGATCAACATGAAATTATGAGATCTACAGGCTGGATTCCATCAAACAAATACCTTGGACAGCTAAATGGCAACACTGCACATAATACATTTAGCACAACAGTCCGCTGAATGGAAATCCTGACAGAAACATAATGTGGGAAATTGGCTGGCATTATGAGATACAAAGAAAATTAGTCAGGATAAATTTAGAGTTCTTACAGAAATCACATGCCGGCTGGTTGAAAAAATCTATAGACAACAAGAGGAATGAGGCACTATGGAGAGCTGGGAACAACTGAATTACCTTGACTTTGTAGATAGCATTGCTCCTCTGTACCACATCAAATAAAAACTTCAGGAAAAGACCAGAGATGAATCCAACATTAACTGGACAGCTAACTAAAAACAAGGCACATAAGATGGAGGTCAACTCAAACGACCGAGAACACAACTCCCTTGATAGATATGCACAAGAGGAGGTAGACACCTTCAAGTTCTTAGGCTGCACCAAAAATGACAGAACTCCAGCAGATATCAGTGATAGGATTAGAAAGGCTTGGTGAGATGTGTGCCATCAAAGGAGCAGAGTATGCTACAAAAAAGTCAGAAATTTTAACACAAAAATTTAAACAACTATCCTGTATGAAGACAGAACAAGCAATCACTTTGGAATCCGGCAAAGCTATGAAACTATTTGCCTTAGAAAGAACCTGAATTTAACGACGGCCTTACTTAATCACCAACAAATATTTTCTGTCAAGGACATAAGAAGAGCTGAGAACACCACCAGAAAAAGATAGAGGTGGATTGAACACATTCTTTGTAAACCCCATAATAATAATAATAATAAATTGATTATTTATATAGCGCTGTATCCTAGTAAGGAACTGGGCTCACAGCGCTTTACATGAAAGAAATAACATAATTATAAGTATTAAATTAACTTTCATATCACAACAAACACACAAAATTACAATACATTATACATAAGCTACGTTAATCATTTACAAGAAATGTTGTTTCATTAATTTTAAAAATAAATTTTGAAAAGATGTGTCTTAAGTGCAGTCTTGAAGGACTTGGTTGTTTGAATACTACGTATGTGTAATGGTAGAGAATTCCATTGTTTGGCTGCACAAAAAGAGAACGACCTTTCACCAAACGTTTTGGTGCGTGTCGTAGGAACAGAGAGAACGCGTGTGTCTGCAGAAGATCTTAGCTTGCGAGTGGGTGAGTAGACCGACAAAAGTTCAGTAAGATACGATGGGCATGAGTCCGAAAAGAAATTGTGACAGAGAACGGCCAGTTTGTAATCAATACGGGCTTGTATAGGCAGCCAATGAAGTGAGCGAAGAAGTGGAGTAACATGGTCATGTTTTTTTGCCTTGAGCACCAGTCTGGCAGCTGAATTTTGAACTTTCTGTAGTTTTTCAATGCATTGTTTTGGCACACCTGACAGAAGAGAATTGCAGTAATCCATACGAGCCAGTACAAGAGCACAGACTAGTGTTTTTGTGGCACTAACTGTTAAGTAATGACGGATTGAGCTGATCTGACGAATGGCAGTGTAGGCAGAGCGCCAGATGTGATTGATGAAGTTGTTAATAGACATGTTGTCAGAAATAATGTAGCCAAGATTCCTAGTCGATGTTGTGAACAGAATATCCGAACTGGCTACGTGAATTGACTTCGGAAGAGACAAAGTACTGCGTGATTTATTGTTGCAAAATAGAAGTGCTTCAGTCTTGTCATCATTCAGCTTGAGTTTGCTTAACGTCATCCAAGACTTCACTTCACCAATGCACTCCTGCAACAATTGGACACCGGAGTCCATATTAGAGGGATCAGTGTGAGTATATAGTTGAGTATCATCTGCAAATGATTGGCTTTTAACTGAATGCTTTTCAAGCAGTAGAAGTAGCGGTCTTGTATACAGTACAAAAAGTACCGGACCCAAAACAGAGCCCTGAGGCACACCATAAAGCAAGTCAGCTTTGTGAGAGATACAACCATCTACTGATACTACCTGTGATCTGTTAGATAAGTATGATTGAAACCAAGCCAGAACTGAGCCAGAAATTCCAAAATAATTTTGCAGGGTTTTCAGCATACAATAATATCAGTGGAGGACATCTAAAACATAATCAAATGGGAAGAGGACAGCCAATAAGTAACATGTAGATGTGAGCCAAAGGTAGACACAAAGTATGGCATACACTTGGAAGCAATTGGAAAGGAAACTTAGGACAGATGAATGGAAAATTCTTTTAGACATCCAATGCCTCTGGAGGGGTATAGGCATATGTGAAATTGAAGCAATTGTACTGAGGTTAATATCCTCAACAAACGTGTTATACATAGTTTGTTTACACTATTATATTTATATAGTGACAAACATCTCAGGATATAGAAAAATATTTTCTTTTACAGTATTTATGATGGCCATGAAAATGCCAAGAATGTGGTAACAAGTAAAATTATTACTTTAATCTTTTCTTCATCTTCAAGTGGTTTCCATTAATACTAATTAATGAGCTTTATTTTTCTGCAGTAACAGAAAACATAAGATTTTCAATGGGTGGCAATGGCTAAGTCATAATAATTTGTGACAATGACTTTGGCATGGTATAATAACAAATGAAAACAAATAACAGAATATTAATGTTTCCAGTAATACATTTATCAGGCAACCATAAATATATATTTTTTAAATTTTGTAAATAGTGTGATCTTTAATGTATGCAGCATTTATGTTGCTGGTGTCAGTTTCATTTAATATAGGATATTTCCTATAAGTAAAAAATTAATAAATAATTTTCAATAACTATTTAGTATAAAACTAATCCAATCATTGTATTTTAAAGTTGACAAGAAGCTGTACTCACAACTTGTACCAGCACAAGGGTTGAGGTGGAAGGATTCTCTTCTTCTACATTATTCCTCTTGGACAATGAAAGACTGCTATCATAATTGTTAGAGATAATGCCATTCTTTTTTACTGGTGAATTAAAAGTTGTCCCGTTTCCTTTCTCTGCATCATAAATGTGTTTTCCGTTGACAAAGCCGACAGGTGTTAAGAACACTATGAGTAAAATGGCGACTACATTTTTAAAATGAATTTCCCTATCTGAACTTGATTGCTTCAATGAATGCATCTTTTACTGTGACGAAGATAAAGATGTTTCCATCCATTACTTTAAAAAATATGACATAATACATGTAGTTCAAAGCCAATCCTGTGAGAAGAATAATTAAGCTTTCAGAAGAGGAAATAATTATATAATTGATTTACATCATTATTTAAGTATGAAAATTTATATTTATCTTATCTGTTTACAGACGCTCCTTCTATACAGAAGATTATTGCGTCCTACGCTTATCTATGGTTTGTGTTTAGTCCTGCATTTTTATTAGAGATTTAAATGTTGATAAAGTGTTGGTTTTCCTGGATTCTTCAGGCAACCCATTCCACGCCCGAATTATATATATAAGACCACAAGGGAAGAAACGGCTATGTGACATTTTTGAAATTTCTTAGTTATCTACTGAATCTGATAGAAGATCTAAAATAGAATGATCTGAATGAGGTTTTATGAAAAAATTATGTCTCTTACCCAATGAAATATGTAAACCTCTTTAGTTAATTTATAAGAAATCTGTATAATTTTGAACTTTAAAACTTAAATATCTCAAAACTACAAAAATGTGACATAGCCGTTTCTTCCCTTGAGCTCTTCAATAATATATATATATATATATATATATATACATATATGTGATCCAATGTTAGTAATATTGGGGTTGGGAGTGGGAAATAAGCACCCACTCCTCTCAATATATCCCTATGGTTTGCGCCTCAAAATAGCCTCTGCTAACCAAAGTCCGACTCCTGGCCTTCTCAAATGACCTGAGACCAAGTCTAGCGGATCACGTTTCAACTGACCAGCAGCTTTGGGCAGATGGGGCTCATAAACCTTGATAGGTAGCTCATCTAGGAGAGGGAAACTCCAATCTCAAACCTCTGCTGTCTAGCGGCTACACCTGTTCATGGAGAGACTAAGGGAGTAAACCCTAACAGAAAATCAGGAGACGGAGTCCCTTAGGCAGTTTTATTGTGGATGCGCTATATTTCTGGCAACTCCTGCGATGCAGATGGCACCTTGTTGTATCAACTAAGCTGTTCTCCTCGAATCACCATCTGCGTGGAGAGAGAGAGGGCCTGCTACCTGGGCAACAGCTGGTCTTCTTCAAAGTATTGCCTAGGCTATCCTGGCCTCCTTTTTTTCTACCTCCTCTTGAGGACGGACGGATGCCATATGATATATATACCATATAGTAAAATTAGTAAATTAATTAATATTCTTGAGTCAGTTTCTTCTGTAAGGTACTTTGCTGTAACTATACAAAGAAAGGTTTCCTGGGACGAACATATTCACACTGTGCACCTGGGCAAAAAGTACCCAAAGGTTTCTAAGACAAAACCTCAGGATTGAAAGCACCAGGATAAAAGAAAAAGTCTTTAAAGCCGTTGTCCAGCTGAAATTGGGTCATGCACCAAGAAGACCAAAAACAGATTGGAGGCAGCCCAGTGAAAACCAGCACCTTTGAACTTTCTCCTGAACACATACAGAAACACATCAAGTGTAGACAGCACACTGAGTACATACAGCAACACATCAAGTATAGACAGCACACTTTGTCCTGAGCACATACAGCAACACATCAAGTGTAGACAGCACACTGAGTACATACAGAAACACATAAAATGTAGACAGCACACTTTGTCCTGAGCACATACAGAAACACATCAAGTGTAGACAGCATGTTAGAAACGTTGGACTGGCAACCACTGAAAAAACAGTGACAACTGGCCAGGCTAACCATTCAATTCTAAATAAATTATGGGCTAGTCTTTTTCTCTGGCATAGAGCATCAATTGATCCTTCTCCCACCAAGACAGAGTTGGGGCCATGATAGGCAAGACAGGTTAATAAAAACAATAACCCAACACAAGTGCTGCTCATTCCTGCCAAGGACAATTAGTGACAGGAACAAGCTTCCAATGGGATCAGATGAGGTGGCAATAGACTCATTTATGTATTTTGCCTCTTGTCCCCAACCTCCAGTCTCTATTACCCTGATGAGCAGCCCTATAAGTTATCATTTTCACGGATGTACATATAAAATCCTCAAGGTTAATGCCACCAGTACATCACCCATTATGCTTGAAGGAGAAGCCCTTGAGGAGGTGGACAGTTTTGTTTACCTTGGCAGCGTGGTAGATAAACAAGGTGGTACAGATGCTGACGTCAAAATAAGGATCGGAAAAGCAAGAGCAGCCTTCCAGCAACTCAAGAATGTTTGGGTCTCCAACAACTTAGGCAGCAAGTTAAAAGTAAGGATTTTTAACGCTATGATGAAACCTGTGCTGCTCTATGGAGCCGAGACATGGAGAACAACGGCCGTAAACCTGATCTGAATCCAGTCAGTCCTTCATTAACAATTGTCTAAGAAGGATTCTCAGAATTCACTGGCCAGACAAAATCAGCAACCGGGAACTGTGGCAGCGGACAAAACAAGCCCATTGAGGAAGAGATTCTCCAGAAGCGGTGGAGGTGGATTGGTCATACACTAAGAAAACCTGCTTCTAACACAACAAAGCAAGCCCTGAAATGGAACCCACAGGGTAAGCGGAAAAGAGGCCATCCAAGAAACACTTGGCGCTGAAAATTGGAGGCAGACATCAAGAGAATTGGCCATGAATGGAAGATCCTGGAGAAGCTGGCCCAGGATAGAGATGCCTGGAGGTCTCTCGTAGGTGGCCTATGCCCTTGGAGGAATCGCATACGCCGACGATGATCGGTGGATGCCCCTCATGGACGAGAAGGCTCAACAACAACAACATACAAAACCTCAAATTTTTACAGGAGCCATAATGATCAGAGTATTGATAGTTGGCCCTTAACAAACAAAAGAAGAAGAATTACATAATAATAAATAATACATCCATTCCTTTGTGACAGTACTATGGATTTCAATCTCTAATTGGCAAATGCTGTATTATGGCATGGTAGGCCTATAGGTATCTGCTTTGCCATTTAATGGTGGAAATATTTTTTATATCGATTTCCCTTTATTTAATTTAACCAATTTCATTAAGATATTACATGTAATATAATACTAAGGGGATTCTGTTTGGAAACAGTATAATGGACTGAACCAAGACACAATTTGTTTGCAATTTTAATATTTTTATTTTAAAAATTTTCAAACACCTACTTTTATATTTAACCTGAAAATAATTTTTTTATTTTTAAAACTTTAAAACCATATCTAAAAGTAATAAACATTATATAAGATGTGACTATTTTTTAATGATAAATAACTCAATATGTATGGGATTTGCAACTTAACAATTCAGAAAGCAAACATTTATTTTCATTTAAAACAAGGAATAATTAAAATACATGTATCATCATTAATTCTCATGAGTCTGGTGACGCTTAAATCATAAAGTAGGCCCTACAAAACTAAATTTAAAGTTTAAATTAGTAATAATTTTTCCTTATTTTTGGTTCATTTGAGTTCAATTAAAAGTTAGAGTTTGTTTTAAAAAATTTGTACCATTTACATTAACTTTGATTGAAAAACAACAGACTGACACAGGCTGTTGATATTTATTTGAAATATGTGCCAGGAATTTCGGAATTATATTTCATCATGTTCACAATTATAAATCTAACTGCTAGATAAATAACATGTAAAATATTTGTTTGAATGAGCCCACAGTCACACATAGACCCCTCAGCCGACGTCGCGGGCCGAATACGCCGCAAAATTTTCGTCCGTCAAAAATCCGCCGGAAAATATACAAGCCCCCGTAATGTAATGTTTTTGTTTTCATAAGTTTCATTGCGTTCCGTTTTAAGATCGACAATCATCGATTGCATTTGTAGAATAACCGTCGCCGGAAGTGAGACAAAAATGAGTTATTTGTATAGTTTTTTAAAACCTAAATAATCATTCATACAGTTCTTGCAAGTTATCTTTTTCTTACAATTTTAATTTATAAAATACTAATTAAAATACAAATAAATTAATAATTTACGTTATCGTTAAGATTTGTAGTAAATTAGCGATTTATTATTACTCAATTATGGCTCAACGATCTTCTACTATCAGAAAGGTAAGCCTAAATTAAATTAAATTGTTTCAATTACATGTAACTAGATACTAGTTTGGTCATAACTGATGATTTTTAAGGGTGATCCTGAAGTTTTAGCATGTAATTTTTTCGCTGCGAATTTTAATTTTCTCGTGAGAACTTTAATTTATTAAATGCATTTATATATATTATATTTTAGTTATTATAGCGCTAATTTGTAAGGCTTTTAAATTTATAAGGCTTTTTTGGCCCTTGACGCTACATAATCGGAGTAGGATACATCATTCTTTGTTTATCTAGCACCCGGCTAGCCAGATTTTTTTTACCTGGAACGACCCATGCTAAAATAAATTTACTGACTGAAGATGTTTTTTTTAAAAGTTTCATTCATCTATTTTAAGATTCTTAGAAGATCAATAAATATTTTAATGAAAATTTCATTTTTTTAATTTCCTTACTAGATGTTTGATTCTTTTTTTGTTTGTTTGTAAGTGAGAAAATTTCATTTGGCCTCTTGCTGTGACAACCCAGCAAGTAGGGTGCTAGATAAGGGGCCGTCCATAAAGTACATCACGCTCCAGAGGTGTGACAAAAGTGTGTTCGAAAGTGTGACGTACTGGGGGGGGTCTAAGATGTGTGACAATTTGTGACAGGGGGGAGGAGGGGAGTTAAAAATGTTCAAAATTAGCGTGACGTACTTTATGGACGGCCCCTAAATAAAATGGATGTATCCTACTCTACTCTGAGTATGTAGCGTCAAGGGCCGAAAACAGCCTTATAAATTAAAAAGCCTTACAAATTAGCGCTATAATAAGTAAAATATAACATATATAAATGCATTTAATAAATTAAAAATGAAAGTTCTCACTAGAAAATTAAAATTCGCAGCGAAAAAATTTACTGTGAGATCCTGTTCCATGTCCAATTATCAATGTATCTACCAAATATGTATAAAATTTCATCAACACACAGTCACATTCTTGTTATTTTCCTGGGAAAACTCCTACCCATTACTGATTACTTCAAATGGATTGACCAGGCGGGCAAGTGCATTCTCAATTCAACAAAGTGCCTGGTCCGACACTTCTAAATAGGCCAAAAATCCTTTCTAACTGACAAAATTAAAATAGGTTTTCAGAATCTGTTACTGTCAGCTGTTGAAGTTGAAAACCATTGCCATTGATTCATTGAATTAAATGCATTTTCATTATTAGTTTAGTTATTTATGATTTTCATTTGTCACTATTCATTATAACTTATTGATATTGTATAACTGAATTTACTGTTAACAAATATTTAATTTTTGTCTGGTCTGGTGCTACGGCAAAGTAAAGTGGTCCTAGTAAAGCTATTACTATTAGCCTGACTAGGCTGTTGCAAATGTGTTGTATTATGTGAATGTATTGTAGATTCTAGTAATATTAATACTAATACTATATTACTAGATCATAATCATCACCTATTGTATAACTGAATTTACTGTTAACAAATATTTAATTTTTGTCTGGTCTGGTGCTACGGCAAAGTAAATTGGTCCTAGTAAAGCTATTAGCCTACTAGGCTGTTGCAAATGGCATTTGGCCAGATAATTTCATTTCTTTCACCACCTCAAACCAAACTAAATTTTCATGTTAGCAGTAAGTCATTAAGCTAAGTATTTGTACTAATCAGATTCAGAGGCGTCACCTGACGATAACGTAAAGTCATTTAAGATAAAGTTATCCCGAGCCCCCCCCCATTAACTAATTAAAATTAGTACTTGGGAAATAAGCCTGTTCAAGGTACGTTTTTAAAAAAAGCAATAATGATAAACATATATCTTTTTGTAATGACTAATGTAATTCTTGTAAATGTTTATTGACAATAACTGACATGATGTCTCAGTAAATTGATATTTGCGGCTGATTTTCGACTGAATACGAAATATTTCGGATGAAGCCTGACCAATAATGAAGCAATAAAATTTCAGCAATAAAACACTTTAACAATATTTTTTTAAAAAAGTATTATTGTTTTTAACAGAGGGCCGTCACGCGATTTTGGACGATTTTTGACCACCCCTCCCCCCTCGTCACAAAAACTTACACCCCACTCAAAAATTACGTCACAAAGCTTTGACACCCCCCCCCCAACAAAAAAGCCATATTTTCTAATTGAAATCAAGCATGTTTCAAATATCTTTTTTACATTTAAATATGTATTTAGCAGGGTTGTTAACAATACTAAAAAAATTATTGGCAATACCAATACCAATACTGCCTGTAAAATCTATTGGCAATAGCAATACAATTTTAAAACCAGTATTGCAATACCAATACCTTGTGAAACTTCGACTGTTTATCAGCGCCATGCAAGAAAGCTGAACCACTTTCATATAACAAGCCTCAGGAAGCTTCTCGGCATAAAGTGGCAGAACAAAATTCCAGACACAGTGGTACTGACCAAGGCAGGTCTCCCCAGCATCTTCACCCTCCTGATGCAGTCCCAGCTTCGCTGGGCAGGGCACGTTGTCCGAATGCCAGACGAGAGACTGCCAAAGAGAATCTTCTATGGTGAGCTCCAGTATGGCCAGCGGTCCCACGGTGGGCAAAAGAAACGCTTCAAAGACACACTGAAAGCCTCAATGAAAGCGTTTGCCATAAATCCAGACACGTGGGAACGAGCTGCAATGGACCGATCCACCTGGCGCTCTTCCATCCACGAAGGTGCCAGGTCATGTGAGGCAAACCGGATTACCGCCGCAGAAAAGAAGAGGCAAGCCCGAAAGGCCCATGCTGTCAACCCTCCAGGAGATGTCGCACTCGCCCCCTGTCCCTTCTGTTCCCGAACCTTTCGTGCAAGGATCGGCCTAATCAGCCATCTGCGCACGCACAGAAAACCCTCGGATGACTAGAGTGGTCCTCGTCGTATCGACGGACGAACGAACATATATATATATATGTATATATATGTATATATATATTAAACAATATAATTTGCAATTGTCACGTAAGTAGTGTCTGTCAGTCCTGGCGCTACTAATTTTAGAAAGCAGGGGAAACCAAATTACTGCACCAAAGCATCAAAAGGTGTGCAAATTAAATATGCGCTGTAAAAAAATATATGACGTCATTGTTTTCGCTCATATTTTAATTTTGGAAAAGGGATCAATGTAAAAAGAGGATTTGATGGTGGTTAATTATAAAATCAAAAAACAAAAGGGGCGCCGTAGGCGCCCTGCAACCCCTATTATAAAATACTTTGTGTACATTTCAGAAAGTTTCAATATTTCGTATTTATCAAACAAGGACAAGTTAGTTGAGCTTTTGAAAAAGGTCGGCGACGTAGGCGCCCTAAAAAGGTGCATTTTTTATAAAATAAATAGATTTCAGCTGAAAACTTCATTCATTTTTGACGGGTGTACGCTAGTATATATATATTCATATATATATTTACCCTCAATTATGTATGACTGGCTCACTTTGGCCTAACGCTAAGGTACATCACTCTACTTTTTTTAAATTGAAAATATAGACTTAAAAATCATAAACATTTTGGTTTCCAGATTAACATTAAACACACTCCACACCATTATTAATTAAACAATTTCATGCGGACGCTCGAAAAGAGTTATTTTTTGGTGCAGTAATTTAGTGCGCTGCTTTCTAAAATTTCTCTCTGTAAAAAGATATTATATGGCGTCATTGTTTTAGATCATATTTTAATTGTGGAAAATGGAACGATGTAAAAAGAGGATTTGAGGATTGTTAATAATAAAATACTTTGTGTACATTTCAGGAAGTTTAATATTTCGTATTTATCAAACAAGGATACGTTACTTGGGCTTTCGACAACAAAAAAAGTGGGGGCCGTAGGCGCCCTACAGCCCCTATAATAAAATATTTTGTGTACATTTCATGAAGTTTAATATTACGTATTTATCATACAAGGACAAGTTAGTTGGGCTTTTGAAAAAGGTGGGCGCCCTAGGCGCTCTAAAAAGGCGGGTGCTGCAGGTGCCACGGCGCCGCAGCACAACCTAGTTTTAAATATCACAGAAAGGATATGTGCTACAGACAAGTCATGTGGATTAAGATTATTATCACTCGTGTCAATGTAAATGAAAGTAGGGTAGATTTAGGTGTCTTCGTGTAGTACTTAGGTAAGAAATCTACATACATGTAGTTGTCAAATTTTTAAAAATTGCATTTTGTGGAAGGGACCGGTTCAATAATGGGCATATGTTCCAAGCGTACACGTAAACATGACGTATTTTAATATATCTAGTGGATTGTAGTTGATGTTATATGTCCCAAATGAGTCTGCATTACCCCCAAGAATTCCCTTTTTGACCCCAGATGAGGTTATTTACCTCTGTTCGCCGACCTCTTTCTTACAGGATGCCCGTCAGTCAATTGAGGGATTTTTTTAATAATATATTTTTAAAAAAATATTTTTAAATAACTTTTTTCTAAACAAAAACGTTAACCGTGGTGATTAATAGTCAATGTTTAATTTGTATGCATTAAAATAAAATATAATCTAAGGATGTTAACACAGTGCGTTTTCTGAAGGCCGCTTAAACGTTTAATTAAAAAAAGCTTCACGCGGGGTACGATATTACAATGTAGATCTTCACTAAATAAATAATAAATACTTAAATGACAATAAAAGTGATTTGAAACATACTTATTTTCAAATTGAGAATAAACTTTTTGGGGGGGGGGTCAAAGATTTGTGACGTATTTTTAGAGGGGGTCTTAGTTTTTGTGACGAAGGGGGGGGGAGGGGGTAAAAAATTGGCCAAAATTGCGTGACGTCATTTATGGACGGCCCCTTATGCCACAAAACAAAAGAAATTAAAATAAGCCATATAAATACAGCACAATTTTTTGCCAGTACCCTTACGTTGTAATCAAACTTGAATCAATTATATATACCAGCACATTATTGCCATACTGTCAGCCCCTATGTTTTCAGCTCAGTAACATTAGTATCAGAAGACTTTAGATTTATAACTGAGTTTGAAGTTTTGGCATTAGAAGCGCTCTCCTATTTTAATATAGTTCTTCATTTTGTTTAATTTTTTTTACTTGGCTTTTCTTTTATTTTATTAAAATGTATTTTCACGTTTTAAACAATTAGCTAATTAACAACGAGGAATTTGCCGCCCACAATTTGCAACAGGGGCGGCTCTCAAATTTGTAGAATCAATGAATTTATCACCACATCAGTGTCACGTTCTCATACTAATTTAGCCTCTATTTTTTTTATTACATTAGTATCAGAAGAATTTATATCCAATAAGGAGTTTGAAGTTTTGGCAGTTAAAACGTTCACTTGCCTTTGGATAGTTCCTTTATTTCTTTGATTAATTTCTTATTTGGCTTTTCTTTAATTTCGATTTTTAAAAAACTCCCCTTTCTTTTTAAATTTTCATTTTAAGAAACTATTAAACGACTAGGAATTTGCCGCCCCTGGCAAAGTGCCGCCCGGGACAATCGCCCCCCCCCCTCGCTACGCCACTGCCTGGCGGTCCACCATACTGAAAAGTTTGAGAAGCACTGCATCAAGCTACAAACATAACAAAAGCTACCGGGCTTTTGTTTTAGGGGATAGAATTTGTAGTCGTACAAAAGAAAAATGATTTAAATGAAACATGTTTTCACTTGAATTTAAATATTACTGATACTGTTAGCATTATCAGGGTTAGTTCAGAAAATTTACTTTAATTTTCATTTGGTCTATTTTTGAAAGCACAAAATAACTATTTGTCTTTACATATTGATTAGTCAAATTGTATATTTTGTTATTGCAATACTTCATTTTATTAGTAAATTTCAATTTATTCAATATTAATTAAGCTTTTTAATTTCTTTTAGATATTATAAATAATATAAAAGCTCAAGTCACTCCCTGTTGGGAAGGATGTGGAACTCTGAGGAACGATGTACAACAGTCTATAACAGTTGAAAAATCGTGTGTTGATTAGCACTGTAAAAATATTTAATATGACGTCATTGTTTGATCTTATATTTTTAAATACAAGGTGTGCATCGGTGCGCATGATGATTATAAATTAAAGATGTAAAATACTTTGTGTACATTCCAGGAAGTTTAATATTTCGTATTTATCAAACAAGGATAAGTTACTTGGGCTTTTGACAAAAAACAAATTGGTCGCCGTAGGCTCCCTACAACCCCTATTATTAAATACTTTGCGTACATTTCAGAAAGTTTAATATTTTGTATTTAACAAAAAAGGACAAGTTAGTTGGGCTTTTGAAAAAGGTTGGTGCCATAGGCGCCCTAAAAAAAAAGTGGGCGCCTCAGGCGCCCTGGCACAATCTAGTCATATATATATTTACGCTCAATTATGTAGCCTAACGCCAAGGGACATCACTCTGCTTTTTAAAAAAAATTGGATAATCATTTTGGTTTCCAGATTAACATTAAACACCCACATCACTATTATTAATAATTGAACAATTTCATGCGGACTTTCGATTAGAGTTATTTTTGGTGTAGTAATTTGGTGCGCTGCTTTCTAAAGTTACTTTAAAAATCGTGTGGTGATTAGCACTGTAAAAAAATATTATATTATATACATACTTTGTGTACATTTCAGGAATATTTCGTATTTATCATATAAGAATACGTTACTTAAGCTTTTGCAATAAAAAAAACTCTATTATAAAATACTTTGTGTACATTTAAGAACGTTTAATATTACGTATTTATCATACAAGGACAAGTTAGTTGGGCTTTTGAAAAGGTGGGCGCCGCAGGCGCCACAGCACAAACTAGTTAACAATAGTAGTTATTGATGAGAAAATTATATAAATTAATTATATACTGGAAAAAAATCATTTTATTTACTGAGAAGAGTTTAGCTTAAATTAAATAATAATTACGAAGTGTCTAACTGAAATTGAATTCATACATACTTTTATTTTTGTAGACATTATTAATTTTAAGAAAATCCTGTTATGTCTCAAAGATTATTCGTTAATTTTTTTTTACATGTTTTTAATAAAAGTTTTTTCCATTATTTTGTATCATTACTTCATGCTCAGTTGTATGGGTGGCTCAATGTACACAATGTTGTCTCCATGGGACACCTGCAAGATCTGGGTGCCAGTTTGAGGTCACTAATGAAAAGGAGTGCCTCAAACTATAATACTAAAGGGTCAGCAAGGGTTACTACTGACCTACAAATCATGGTTTGCACCGTCTTTGGATTGACCATGAAAAATTGTGTCCATTGGATGAAGGGAACAGGCCGAAAATTATGTTTTGTCTTATTTATACCGACACTCAATCTACACAGAAGATTATTGCTTCCACACTACAAATGCTGCAGCGTTCACAGGCCAGGACTATGAGGGTTCCTCGCATTACCCTTTGTTTCCCTAACAAGTGTTAGGTACCCATTCGAAACTGGGTGGACACAGGGACAACCTTGGCCCCAGGAAAAAATCCTTGCCTTCACATGGATTCTAACCCATGACCATCAGTATGCCAGCCGAGCGCACATGCCACTCGCCCACCGTGTTACAAAACACAGAACTAAATAGCAGAGTATAAAAGGGGTTTTTGTTTTGATTGAACAGATTGGTTTAAATAATAATTCATATATTGCAGACAAAGAATCAATAGGAGTGTTTAATTTTTATTGTGCCACAAACAAGCGCTTTGAAGATTGCATTTACAACTACCACACTTTATATAAGTTTTTAAATTACAAAAAAAAATTCTTTTGAAAAAAACAAAAACAAACAAACTATTAATTGTAAACAAGTTCATTTATACTACAATTCTGAAAGGGTTAAATATATACTGAACTGTGCTAATTACTAGAGATTAAGTGAGTTCAACAAAAGTTGGTAATCTATTCTATTTTTGTGTGTTATGATAAGTATGCAAGGACATAATAATGTCAATAATTAACTTCATATAACTTTAATTTAACTGATATAAAATTAAATGGGGCAAAAAGTTTAGGGTACAGTAGCTTAAGAAAGAAGAATAACTTACAAAGACGACATCACAATAATAATTTATGAAAGAATAATCTTACAGAATCGAAGACTAATTGAAAGCGTGTCAATCTTTATTGAAAAATTTAGAAAATGCTCTTGATGACATTAATGAAATAAAACAGGCAGCACATTTTAAATACTATAAATAAAAGCCAGGTTATACCAGGACTAAAATAGAGCAGGGATTCAATGTTCAGTGAAGGTTTACACCCAAGAAAAAATATTTAACCCTTGCAATCTTGGTTCAAAATTTAAAATAAAAATAATGCTTAAACCAGAATAATAATTTAATGATACCCCAACTAACATCTCTCCTAAATTTCAGCTAAACACAACCAGATGCAGCCATGACTGCATAGATATTAATTGGAATCAAATAGCCATACAAGAACCAAAAAATCTGACAAACTTAAATGTTAAGCTTAAGCATGAATCAAATGTTAACATTTAAAAAGCAACAGTTACACAAGGGATAAATTCTCTACTGGTTTATCTGGCTTTGCTAAAGCTTAAGATGAGAAACATTGCATTGAAAAAAAAAGCACCACCAGATTTGTCATTAAATTTAACCCAGGGGGGAGGGGGGTCTATAAAATGACATCTTTATCACAAGAACACCACCATTTTTTTTTATCACAATAAATTAACAGTGATGACTGAAAAATGAAGATTACTTTTCCCACAGTTTTCAAATTAAATTGAAATAATCTAATGTGAGGGGAAACATTTATACAAAATGATATTTAAAAAATCTAGTGGTTATCTCATATTTTTATTGGGGAAAAGCCATATTTGCAACAAGGACAAATGTCAGGTTTATGTAGAGCTATTTATATATTTTTTCTCTTTTTACATGATTGTGTATGAAAGCATTCCCCTTGATGACTGGTCTTGACTTCAATAATTCGAAAGAGGACGAAAATCTTTAAACTAAGACAAGGAATAAGATGAAAATTGAATTCCTTATGATCTTTCACTCATTTCTTGTCTTTGGTTTGAAAGAAAGCACTAGGGTCAGATCAAGAGTCAGCACAGAAGAAGCTGTTAATCCCAACACCACTTTTTTTAAAAGCATATATATACAAACGGCATAACCATGTTGTTTTTTGTTGCATCTTCTTAGCAACATCAATCTCAGAAAATTTCATGACTGTTACATGTGTTGCTTTATTAATACACAACATGTAAAAGCAATTTGGGGGCACCTTGTCAAATGTACATCAATAATAACTTAATGCCACAAACATTACAATAAACACATACTAGGAATATAAACAAGTAGGGATATGTAAATTTAAACAAAACTTACATAAACTGTATGTTAAAAATTAAATATTGCACATTAAAGCATGAACATTTCATTTGCTCTTTAAATGATTAAAAAAAATTCTTATTCCTTGATGGAGGATTATTGAAGATGGATCATGTGCCATTGGAAAATCCCCTCCCCCTGCAACTACTGGTGTACTGCAACATATACACAATAAGTACTTTTAGAAGTTTAAAAAGCCATATTTGAACATGTTTATATTGTATTAACCATAACAATGCCTATTGTTTTTTGTTGGTGTCTGTGTTTGTCTTTAAATGTTAAAATTGACTACAATTAAATATTCAATGAAACTGCATGCCCCCTTTTGCCATCCTTTATAGCAGATGGAAAAAACTAAAGAGAAACAGCTATTGTAAACATGGTAAATATATAAGCTTATGGAATGTCAATTATCGGCACTTAAGAGCTGAGAGGGTATGTATGTATATATGTTGCAGTCCACTCATGAAACAGTATTTGATAAAGTACTGATAACATTTATGTAAAGAAAGTAGTAAGCAGGGTTATATATTGCATTACAGAAGAATATAGACATTTAAAGGACACAGTTCATGTCGATGAATAGAGTAAAACGAAAGGTCACATTTTGAACTTACATTGGGGAAAAAAAGTTGAAGATAGGTTAAAGCTATCACAAATTCTTTCCGAAAAATTAATGAGACCTTTATGTCATAAAAATTGTTACTAAATATCCTCCTAGACAATAACAATTATAAACAGGCTTTGTACATAAGTATAGAGAAACCCCCAATGTTGAAAAGGTTTTAAGTGATACAATAAAAGGATGAAGTGAAGATGGAGACACAAGCCTTAAGCGGAATGCTAGGTGAGGAAATGGTCTACTTATGACCCACAGTTGATGATCTGTTCGTAACAGTTGGTCAGTTATTTTAAAGTCATACTGAAAATAAAAAAAATTATGGAAATTATTTCAGAATGGACAGTGATAAATTGCCAGTATAATAATTGATAACAGTCTAATAAAAATTTGTTTTTCTCTCATGACTAGGAAACATTCCGGATCTAAATTCATCACTAAAACTAAGTGCAGTATCTTATTTAAATGTAACATTCACTTAAAATGATCTAATTAAGTTAACTCATTAGCTCCTGATGCGACTAAATGCGTCCTTATAGGGGTCCGTACGGATGCGCCCAAATGCGTCTGTTCGCCAAGCGACGCACTATCGTATTTTTAGTTTAAAATAGCACGAAATCTCGCTTTCCTCGAGACTTCCGGCTAATGCGTGATTCTGCGAGATTTCAATAAACAGCACCGGATGTTTTTATCTTCTTTCACTTTCGATCTATGTGTGAATTAGTTTGACGCGTCTATATGGCAGTTTGACGCGTCTATATGGCGTATGTATTCACCCGAGGTGCCGAAAATCGCGTTATCAGACTTCAATCCTCATTATTTAGCAGTGCATGTTATATTATTATTAAACTTAATTCATTTCTTGATGCATTAAACATTTTATTTTTTAAGATAAATGAATATCTTTAGAAAATAAAAGCATTTCTCTAATGGAATCAAAAGCTTAACGAAGTTGCTTCCCTTTTGTCCGGAATATGAAATAGATTCGGAAGTAGCCCTTCAGGAGCTAATGAGTTAAACCTAGTAAATGAAAGAAATATGCAAACTCTTTGATTACTTATGCAAAGTCTTTGACAGCAGCTGGTCCATTAACTGGGATACCACCGCCTCCTCTAATCCCTGTGCTTTGGGCTGGTTGACCACCAGGGTGCTGTCCAGGGCGAATTGGTTTTGCTATATTAAATGAAAAATAGCAATGTCAAATTAAGTCATTTATGAATTTAAAATAATATCAACTACAGCAAAGGTACTCTAATAATAATATGAATTAATATGAATACCTATTTGTGGAGCATGTCCTCTTCTTGCTAGATTCCTCTGTCTTACAGCTTCTTTGATTCTGTCTACCTCCAACTGATATCTAGTAAAAATATAATACATTTTCTTCTTAAATTATGGTGTTAATTTTGTAAAAATGTTTGGTCAACAAAATTATTTAAGTAACCTATTAAATAAGATATTTTTTTCTACAATTGAAACTTAAAGTCTATAATTGTAACAAAATTACAAACAGAATATTATTAGAGCGACAAGAAATGTAAATTACATATGACATAAAACTATCAAGCAGAGTTAAGGCTAAAAAGCCCACACTAAAATTACACTCAAGGTTGAACTGAATAACTGTTATCTTCTAATATGTAAACGATATATACATATATTTTTAAAAATCAAGCATTAAATACATTTAGAGAAATCCACATCAAAATTAATTGTATTTTCTAAAATTCTATGACCAAATGCATGATATAATAAAATCTCAACAATTTTATAACAAAATTATCAAAGATTAAAGAAAGTATTAGGAACATTTAAAAATAGTATATATAAAAATAATACTAATAAATTTTATCCAGTTTAAAAGCAGGGAAATTTTGATTGCTTAAAAATTCACATGCACATTTTTTAACTGAAGTTGCCATTAAGAAAATTCTTAATTTTTAGTACTTTTTTTATATTCAGGAAAGTGCTGAAAATGAGTAAATGGGTAAAAAATATTTTGTTTAAATATTAAGCTACTCGAGGACCAGCAGTAATTGTTCTACTGAAAATGATAATGTAAACAAGGCGGTATTTAAAAAAAAGCAGTACAGTTGATAACATGGATTTAATTGTTATGCTAGATTTTTTTTTCCACCTCACTAAACAAATATATTTTAGATGTAAACAAATTTTAAGAGTAAGTCCTTGCATGTTATTTTATTTAATAATTAAGGTTAGGTTTACAGTTATTCAATCCAACAATGCACAATCAATTACAAATTCAAAGAATACCAATTAATACTTTTGAATCTTATTACCCACTAAAAATTGCTTCTGTTAAGAGGTTGGCCAAAGTGGCAAAGGTCTCAAACAGATCTAACTTACTGATTCATGAAATTGCCCTCTCTCTTGCTTGGACAGAGTGTATTTGATATGTGATGCATAGGTTCCTGATTTTCTTTGTAATCCTCACAATGACCATTCAATGGTGTGCTGGAGAAATCATGGTTGGTCCCATGAGTTCTAGACATGATTATACGGTGTAACAAGGAATGGGAATGACTCTTTTAACAAACTTCACGCAGATTATAAAAAATCGCAAGTGTTGGTAAATTGTTTTTTTGTGTGTGTACATATTTGATGCTTTCCTTGTAATAATTAATTACTTAGTATTGTTTAATCTAACCGTACTGCTTTTTTTCCTTTTATATTATCCGCCTTAATTGCAATTAACGTAGTGAAGATCTTTTTAAAATGATTCATTAATGACACATAAAAATTCAAACTTCATTCCTTGGATTAAATGAAATGATAGTGCATTTCTGTAAAAACTAGGCTTGATACAGTCCCAGAAAGAAATGTGAACAAAGCTTGATAAATAAATATACTTTCAAAAAGCCTAGCCAAAACATTTGAAATTCATTAAGAAGGTTAAAAAGCCCTAGACCTAGAATTTTAGTTCCTCTCAATTTAAAATAGAGTTACTTACTTTAAATCAACAGGATTTCCATCACCGCTAAACAAAAATATTAAGACTTAAATTTTTGAAAAACTTTCTCTTAGTCCTTGTCTTTGTATCTACTAATGTAACATAATAAATAATAAGAGAAACAGGAACGAAAAATGGTATTTAGAAATGCAACAAAGGAAAGCAAATCTGACATCCTTATTTATGACATCACAGAACTAGACCTCATGCCACCTGATATATGCATCATGCTGGGGAACAAATGCAAAACCTTGCTTTCAAACATTCTAATAATTATACCAACCTCTTGCGATCTCGCATAGCTCCCTCCTTAGCTTCTTTAAGTGCAGTTTCAAGAGACTTAACCCTGTCCATTGTCGCACGAAGTCTTTTTTCTAGTTTAGGAAGTTCACAACGAAGGTCAGCATTGTCCCGCACCAACTAAAATAATTGAAAATAATGATGTGTAAATGATTAATAATATCATCCAAAAGTAACTAAACTTTTGAAATAAATTCTTTTTAACTTATTCGCTACTAATGGGACTCAATGCGACATACCCCCCTCGCTACTAATGCGCCCAAATGCAACATGGCGTCTAGCAACGCGCATATAAAAAATGATCCTGCGAGAAGCATTGTTACCGTGCGAATAGCTCTCGGCTTTTTAAAAAGTAGAAACATAGCTGATTTCGTTTAAAAAAAACGGATGTTTATGTCATTTACGGTTCAAAAGCTGTGTGTCTTAGAAGTTGGACTCTATTTGGTGAAATTTGATAGTGTGGTTTCTGAATATTCTTATACAATGGCCTTTCATTATCTTTACTCTTTAATTGCTGCTTCAACGTTTAATTATGCAGCAGTTAATAATTTAAACAATGAGGAATCAGATGTTGAAATTAGTGATAGTGATACTAATAATAATTAACTCTTAACTCTAATCAGAGTGACGCTAACGAGAGTTATGAAATGAAGGAGATACTGTCACTAGTGTCACTGAATCTTGGTCAGACAATTTGATTAGTGTTACAGACAATTTAATGAAATTACAGGGGAAATCATTTTCTCCCTATTGACAGCAGTCTCATAGACTACTTCAAGCTTTTCATGAACTCTGCCATGATTGAGTTGTTAATTGCTGAAACAAACAGATACGCTGAACCGCAGCAAACGGCCAAGGGTAAGAAGGACGCCCTGTGGAAGGAGGTTACTAATGAGGATATATATAAATTCCTATACATTGACATCATGATTAGCCTCAAGTAACCAATTACAAAATTGTATTGGTCAGTGGATAAGATGTTACTCAGTTTCATGAGACAATAAATTGACAAAAAGGTGACAAACAACGGAGGTCGCATCCCAAAACAGCGATGTAAATTTTCAAAAAACACTTTTCAAGATTTATTTCAAATATATTTGTGAATTAAAGTGCAATAACCTATACATTTTTATAAAGCTCATTCAATTTTCTGTTTTTTGGTGTGTGTTTGTTTTTTTTTAAATTTCATTTAGGTGTTTAAAAATATTTTTATTTAACATGGGGGTGCATGTTTTTGAGAGTAATCTCCCTTTGCTTAGTATTTCAGGGGGTGTTTTGGTTATTGCGCTTAGTAGCGAATGAGTTAAATAAGCTAACTGGGGGACAGTAGCATAAAGTACAACTATTTGAAGAAAAAAAATAATTCAACCTTATTTAATTAATAATTTTTTCTTTAAAAATAAAAAAATTAATTAAATTTTTACATTGATGAAGATTAAAGGTTTAAAAAATTAAAAACTCACCTGTTTGTGAACCTTAGTAAGCTGTTCCAAATTATTTTCCAAAAACGAAATTTTTTGTTTCTGAGCTACATTACCGCCAGCTTCCTCATCTTCTTCGTCTTCTTTTTTGTTAGCAGCCTGAAGAATATAGATAAAAACTAAAATAACAAAAGATTGAATGCCCATACTTTTGCTTGTATTAAAAAATATTAGAATATTTTTAAAAATAAAATTATTACTGTAGATTAGAAAGAGGATGAATAAAAAAATATCATTACTTCATTTTATTAGGTTACTTTTTCTTAATATATTTTTTGGGGACTTTTATAGGCTTTTAGTATGTTTGATTAGTGTTCACTGCACATGAACATAAAATAATGTGACAATTCAATGTGTTTGACAAGATAAAATAAAAATAGAAAGCAGTAGGCAATATTCACAAACTTAATATTAAATGACATTTTAAGTAGAATAGGATAATTCTTCTACTGTTTTGAATCTGAGCAAATACTACATCAATATCTGCTTTTATAATTAGAAATTATGATTCATTTATTATTGTAATCTAAAACATCAATTTTGTTTTCACTAATATCATTATTTGCATGTGAACATGTAATAACTTATGATTTTAAAAAGTCACATTAAATTTCTAATATATTTTATTAATATTTTGTTCTAAATTATTTTCAATACATCTGCAAGCATGTCACACAAATCTTAAGTCTCTAGGATTTCCAGTTGATAACCAGTTTTGTTAACATTTGTATTTAACTTTAATACCCAATAACAGTGGTCCAGCCCTCATGTGTTGTGTCATACGGTGGTCTACACCCAAATAGTGACACCACTGTTTGTAGATGTTACCTTTTTAACTCTGTTTTGGAGATCCTGAACAAAGAGTTTTCTTAGGTTATGTAGAGTCTGTAGTTCTTTGGCAACAGTTTCCTCCAAACCTTTAAGGTCTTCCTTTGCCTGCTCCCTTTTTTCCATTTGGAGTGTAAGCTCTGAAAGACGACTTGCTTTTTCTGCCTCTTCTGACTTCAGAGATTCATAATCCTTTTGCATCTTGTCCAAAGCAAGAGTGAGTTTCTGATTGGTTCTGGCAAAGATTTAAAAAATGTTGACACATATAGATCTTTACTAAATATAAGAATGGCTTGAGTTTAAAAGCCACATAGCACTGAAATTTAATAAAATATTAGAATGAACTAGTAGACGGTTATCATTGATTATACATACTGAAATGAGCTTTAAGTATGTAAGAAAAAAATAGTACTCTTTCAATTCATCAATAAGAGTCTGTTTATCTGAAATTTCCTCTCTGAGACTTGAGAGCTGTTTTTGGTGCTGCTCACGGTGACTCTGCATCTGTTTCTCTAAGGCTTCTTTCATCTCAATCTCAGATTGCAGTTTGTTGGAAGCTTCTTGAACTTTCTGAGTCACTGTAGCATGCATTGTTTCTGAGAATATAAATGTATGCTTCAATATAATATACTAAATAACAAAGAACATTTAAGGTTAAGATGGGGTTAGTCAACACAGACAAAATGGTAAAGTTTAGTGTGAAATAGGTCTAAAATCAAACAGATACAAATAGAAGCCACTTAAGTTATAAGTCAAAGCTGATAATTAAAAGATTTATTTTAAAACGCAAACAAACCATTTGCTTTGTATCTTGCAACTTCTTCACTGAGAGAATCAACATTTTCCTCCAACTGCCGTCTTTTATGTTCTACATCTTTAATGGTTTCACTTAAGGTAGCCATTTTTGCTTCATACTGTCATGGATGAATTTTGATATGAAATTATTACTTGATAAAGACTAAAGTCTAATACTTTGAAAAATGTTTAAGCTTATTTTCAATGAAAGTGAATTGTGATAACAGGATGAAGATGGTCTTCAACCAGGAATTTTGAATCAATAAATCAATGGTATAAGTAATATATTAGTAGTAAATACAAGAATAAGATTTTTAATTTCAAACCTATTCACTATTTTTTTTACTTTACATGTCTTCAACCTCATATATTTTTTTATTCAGTAAAATATTTTAATATAAAATAATGCTCTTTTGTTCAGAATGACTTAATAATTACCTGTTGAATTTTAAGTTGGCATTCTGATAATTCTGAACTTGCATCCTCCAATTTTTTGTGACTTTCCACTTGTGCAGTTTCAAGATTTGAAGCTCTAGTAGCAAGAGTCTTAACTTCTGATTTCATTTTACTTATGTAAAGACGGGCCACTGTGAACTCTTCCTCAAGCTTTTCTCCAGCTCCACTGTTTGGCTGGATGATAAAAAAAGGTTTGATAAAATCAAATCACATCCAGCTTGTAATATGTTGTACAAGTTTTAACCTTGCTTTTAATTGAAAATCCCTCTCCAGTGCAAGCATTCATAAGAAAAATTAAGTTGTTTACTTCATTTTTTCCATTTGAAAATTTAATAAAACACATGAAGTAATGGTAATTCTTAAAAATTTAAAGTGCAAATTAAATTACTTTGTTCTCAGCAGCATTGCCACCAATAACGGCTCCAATATCACCAAGATCCTTAAGAAGACTAGACATCATTTCAACAACTCTTTTCTTTTGATGAGTAGATGAGTCTCTCAAAGACTCAAGTTCTGCCTGCAAACTGCTAATTTTCCCCTTTGAAACAAAAAGAAAACATTTTTATAGCAAATTAATTTCTTAAATAGGAGAGCTTTAAAAAAAAACTATATGAGATAACAAAGTTTGTAAATAAACACATTTTAAGCATAAATATAGACAATATAAAGGTTATTTCAGTAAAAGCCATCATTAGTACAGTACAAATAATGAGCACAAGACCCTAACCAGAACAAAGCCCAGAGCTGGGGTTAATTTCCTAAAATTTTAAACAGCTAGATCAGATTAAATGATTAGTTAGTTAGCTGAGAGTTCATAGTTCAGAATAAATGATTACTCCTTTAAAACACCTAACTCCTAGTAGAGTGGTGAAATCACTTAAATCACCAACCACAATACAAGTAATGGATATTTATTTTATAAGTTTTATACGTTGATCTTAATAAAATAATAGTTATAGAATTTCATTTTAAAAACCTTTATAAAAATCCACTACTGGTTTAAATATTAACACTTCTAACAATTTAAAAATCATTGTAACTAAATATATTCAAATAAATTGGGTGAAACTTCCTTTAGGTATAGATCTTATTTTCTGTACTTTATAAGGGAAAGTATTTTACCATAATAATTAAAACTACTTACAGTCTTTTGGCTAATCTCTTCATTTAGAGTTTCTATGTCCCTGTTCTTGTTTTCTACCTCTTGAGATTTTTGATCATAGTTCATGGCCAGCTCTTCAAGGGCTTGAAGTACTTCTTTAACTTCTTCTTTAGCAGATTCATTATCAGCCTGGATGCGGGTCATCTCAGCTTGAGAGTTTTCATAATCTCGTCTGCAGTTGGTAATAAGCTCTTCCTGCTCCAACATTTGCTCCTTTAGTTTTTCAATCAATTGACCTTGACTATTAATTTCATCATCCTGTAAACAAAATAACACATTTATTAGGGTATTATAAGTGAAAAAAATGCAAGAAATCCAGGAAATATAAATTTTCAATGGGTTTAGTTGGTCTTTAATAGTATAATAGGTTAATTGTAAATGTCTTATAGATCCATATCTTGACTGAAATTTTTTTAATATTATTTTAGTTGTTCAAGATATTAGACCATGCAAAATGGTTTTCCTTACTGTCCACACATATTATGCAAGGCCACTTTATTCACATATCTATCAGCTTATAGTATTTTATACATTTATACAAATTAATATTATTTGTTGTAGTTAATAGTTACTTTATCATCTAACTGTTGATATAGTTTCATCTTCTCCTCCTCCAGCTGAGCCTTTTCAGCCTCTGGAATTGCACTGACACCTCCACTAACCAAACCAATGAAACTAGATTGCATAGCTGCTGTGTCGATGGCTGCCTGACCTGGGGGTACAGGTTCAGCTTCCATTGCAGCAGTTTTCACATCTACCTGCTCCTCAACAGGAACTGATTTGCCTACCAAAATACAAAAAACTAAGTTTACCCAAAAAAACAAAAAAATTCCATTTGAATGATGCAATGATTTTTATGGATATAATAATAATAAAAATTAATACAATATGATTTTTTAAAATAAACTTTTTTTTCATTTACCACTGTTTAAAATCTATGCAGTCTCAAAATGTCTCATTTAATATTAAACAGGATACATGAGACAGAATGTGATATGTATCTAAGAATTAGAAGGAGGGGAAAAAAATATCACTAAACCATTTACCAATGATGTCATAAATAAATTCCAAATCTTAATGGATTCTATTAAAAATACTCCCAACACAATATAAACACAGAACTTTAAAAAGGTCTACTTTAAGTATCTTCACAGATTATGTAAACAGTCATTAAAAATATGCTATGTTTATGTACCATTTCTCCAGGACTGCAGCTCTGCCTCTAACTTTAATATAATCAACTTCATCTTGTTGTTTTTCTCTTTTTCTCGCTCATATCGTCTCTTCCACTCTTCAGCAGTCAACTCTTCATTGACACTCACAACATTCTTGATCGTCTTGGCTCTGAGATAAAAAAGTTAATCTTTTACACTTTAAAACAAAGATTATTTAAATAACTGAAAAACATAACGAAAATAACTTTTTCATTCATCACCATGTAGAAAAATCTACAACTTATTCTGATGCAGAATAAATGAATTAAATTCCATGTAGAAATAATTACTGTAAAATATATCTAAATTTCTGTAAAGTTAAAAATCAAAAAGAATTTACAAAAATGTGTTTTGTTGATATATTCAATAGCCTATTGTTCATTATTTTCACAAAATCTTTTTTTATATTTTATTTTTAAAAATTGAATACATTGCAATATGGCAATGAAGATCATTGTCAAGTGTATTCAAATATCTATTTTATGAGTATGTTAAAAATACTATACCATGTTTTATTTATAACAATGGATCTTTTACAATATCTAAAAGAAACAGATATTTTATAATTTAACTACCATTCAATAAAATGACAAAATCACTCTTTAAAATAAAACTAAAATACTGACCTTTGTCCAAACATAAGTGTAGACTTGGTTTCACCTTCATTATAGGATGCAGGAGAACAACATATGACCATAGTTGTTCGAGCATTTCCACCTAAACTTTCTTGTAATATTCTTGTTAGTTTACTGTCTCGATAAGGAACATGAGATTTCTAGAAGAATAATTAGAGAAATATTTTTTTTTAAATAGTGAAATTTTAAAAAGACAGGCATAATTACTTAATTTTTTTTGTTGACTTAAATAAAACAAAATCATTTATTTTGAAAATGAGTCCAACATCTTTAACAGTTAGCATGACTTGATTTAATTGTAATCACTGATTTAGTTAAATTTGCCTGGTTCATTATTATTTTTTTCCCAAATAATTTTAAAAGCATTACTTACATTTCCATCAGCCAAAGCAGCAATAACATTACCAAGGGCAGATAATGATTTATTTATATTTTTTGCCTCATCAAGAACAGATCCTTCTGCGCCTGTTTTACTGACCTAAATTTTAGGAATTCACATGAAAAAAATCACTTTGAAAAGATATGTTTTTAATATATATATTCTTTTGACATTTTTAAGTTATGTAAACATTGTTATATGTAAACATTGTTAGCCAAGTTTGTCAAAAAGATCACAACTATCTATTTCTGTTATTGTTAGAAACAAAATAACAATCACAAATTTATTATATGAGCAATGTTAATTAAGCTGTGCAGATATCTAACTGACACCACAAAGCAGTTTAGAATTATTGGGCACCAAATTTTGCTAAGGATAATATATAATATCTGTGCTTGTGGAAGGTAAAACTTTGGATGCTGTGAAACTTTGCTCACAATTTTTTTTATTTTGCACACAGACCACCCAACCTTAGTGGGAACATTGGATATGAGTAAAAGATATTTAATTATTACAAATAAATATTTTAAAAATTTATTTTTCCAGCTTGAATAGTCTACTGAAAATTAAGACCATACCTTTTCACTACCTGCCAAGTCAACAAGATATAATTTTCCGTGCAATTTTTTTTCATTTTCTACATTTTCTTGTTTTACATGAATGAGAAAGACACTGTGACTTCGGGAACTGTGTTCATTCATATCTTAAAAATAAAAGGTCAAATAATTAAAATTTAAATTAAAGAGACCTCCAAAGAGTATGGTTTCATTCCTTTTTCTCCCAAGTGAGGCATTTGTTTTAGAAAACCACCAAAACAGTTGTTACAGTAGTTTAGAGAGCTACAGCAAAGTGTTTATAGAGTTTAAGTAACACTAGATTAATTTTTTTAAATCTTAATGATCTACTTTAAAATTTTTAAAGAGGAAAACTGTTCAAGTACTCTTATTTATATCTTACTTGTTACTGCAACATGTCTGTTGGATTTTCCTTCTTCAATAACATCCATAACCTCCTCAGGACTTGATACAAACCTTTCAGTGCACCCCTAAATTTTTAAAATCAATTTATTAAAGAAAATTTAAAAAAAAACAACAGGACTATGAAAGACTTTTTTTTCCCGCTTTCATATGTAAAATTTCATTGGTGAAGATAACTGAGTTTTGTATATCCATATTAAAAAAAGAAAAAGAGATCGGAAACATATCATCGCAATATATTATCAAAATTGAGTGTATATTTAATATAGAATTACTAATGAATCATAGCATTGTTTTTCCACATGTGAGATTTTCATTTCTTTCCTCTTAAAAAAAATCACAACGTACTAGCAATCCTTTTGGACATTGAACAAAATATCAATTGAACAATTAACAACTATTTAATGCTAAAGTGGAATTATCTTAAACAGATTGAAGTTTAACATTGTAAGTGTAAAAGTGTCAAAAAAAGTTTAATATTGAGTTTTTAAGCCACTATATGTCAGGATATAAACATCACGCCCCCTTAGAATAACAAGCTTCTAAGTCGAATTTGTGACACAAATGAGTTATAGCCACCGGGTTATAGTAGGTACTTTGACAGAAAATTTAAATGAAGTCCAATAGGCTTAAATAATATATCATTTTAAAGGGCTTGCTAAGACCTTTTCAACAACACCTGTCTTGTCTTCCTATATTTTATAGAAGTGTAGTTATGAATTTTTATGTCAATTTTTTTTGCCCCTTATATACCCTATATAATTTATTCCAAAACTTGTGACCCACATTTCAAAATTCTGTACTCATTCCCTCACAACTTTTTTAATTTTAGAGATATGGGTATCAAATTTTCAGGAGACATTCACAATCCATTATACAAAACAACGAATAAGAAAGGTTTCAGGTAAATCAAGATTTTGAATTTTTTAATAAATATATTTAAAGCCATGTTGAAAAAAATGATGTTGAAAATTATAACAAAAATACAAATCAGTTCAAACATTTGCATGCCTATTGTATTTTAATTGAATAGATGGTACAATTAAATCAATAACTATATTTAAATGTTTGAAGGGTAAGTATTTGACTTTAAAATAAAATTTAATGCAAATTATTAAAAATTATTTGTTAAAATATACCACATCAACGACGAGGTCTCATTACTAAAATTTCAAATTAAGATGAAATGAACAAATATTTAAAGATTGAAGTATCAAATTAAAAGATAAGAACATTTTCCCTGTCATTTACTGAGTAAATAACTTGTATGTAAATTTCTCTGTATGTCATTCATAAGCTTTGTCATTGTCTTTGTCAACTATTTGGTGATTAAAGGAATTCCAAGTTCTGCAATGGAATATTATTATTATATCTTGTTATTATACCCATACTTTGTTATATTATTTAATTTTAATTATTGAGATTTATTTCTATTGTTTGATTTTGTAAAAAATTATTTTTTGTCAAACGTCTATGTCAATATCTATGTAAAAAGATGATTGTAAGTAAATGATAATTTTTTTAATATATATTTTGTTTTAATAATTATATTACCCTACAAAAACCATTAAATTTTAAATAAAAGGATTACAACACCATTATCATTTTTAATTCTAAGGCAAGGTAAATAGCAATTTGGACTTAGTATTAGACAAAACATTTAATTATGTTCTTAAATTTAATTTAATAGTGAACATTGTTATAAATAAAATATAAGTTATTTAATAATACTATTACTATCATTATCTAATACTAATACTATTACATTTAATACTAGCAAACTACTAGTATTAGGATCTAATTTTAATTTGGCCTATTTTAGTAAACTTACTTTGATATCATATGTAGTAATAGTAATAGTACTATTAGTTTAGTATTATTAGTAATTGCTGAGTATTAGCATTAATTATTATACTAATACTAATGAGTAGAAATAATTTTCATATTAAATTATGATTGAAATAACTCATTACTCAGAAAAATCAAGTTAAAGTATAATCTTTGGTGTTACTATTCTATTAAATATTATTAAACTTACTAAACCAATTAATAACTGTAATCATTTCTTATCAGTTCAATATATAATTATATTTATGCATTACATCATATTTAGGATAAACTGATTAAAGAAAAGACATTTCCCACAACTCCGTTTTTATTTTGAAAGGGGGATGACTCGTGATTCGGTTTTTATTTCCACCTTCAAGTCCTAAAATTGGGGAAGGCATAACTTTTAAGGGCTAAAACCAATTTTAATGATGTAAAGTTATTTAGGTTCTAAAATGAAATAACTATTCTGACCCCAAACCACAATATCGTACCCTTTAAGATAAAGTTTATTTTAAAGTTTATTTCATACCCTTTTCAATAGAATTAAAGTGTTCCGGTCCAGAGATCGAACTCGCGGCAAAAAACGGTATCTAAATACTAGGAAATTCTGCAGTAAACATCACTGATTAAGAAGAGCTCTCTATTTTGTAAAATGTGACGTAGTACGCAAGAATAATGCTATCGCCATGACAGTTTTTGGGTGAATTTACGACATGCGCAGAAGGATGCGCGAACTAGTATTGAAGTACCTAGTTATAGTCCATGCATAAATCTATCATGGTAAAAAATATGAAAGCTGTATATTGAGACAATTTTGTAGGAAGAATAACAAGGTTCTAACTCTATATAGGCCTATTAAAATAAAATTTTCAAACACAAATATCTCTGTTCGACCAAAAGTTCACATAGAACCCTGTTATTCTAAGGTGGCAATCAGTTTCTTGTTTGAAAACAACTAAAATGAGTATTATCACAAACTTCAAGATATGAGTTATTTTATAGCTAAAAATATTAAGACACATACCCCCCTCCCATTCCCACTATTATACAGGGTTCCCACTTTTTTCAGCAAAAAAATTCAAGACTATTTCAAGACTTTTTCAAGACCATAATAGAAAAATTCAAGACTAAAAACTGCGACGTCGCGGCATTTAAAAAAAAACAGAAATTACTTATTTAAAACAAATTCAATGTAATAATGATATGGTCTTTATTCAATGTTTCATCAAACATCAATACATAGGGTGGATTCTTAGTTAATTTTTCCAACAGAAATGAAAAATATAGGGCAAGCAAAAAACATGTTATATTAGTCATCTTTGTTTCTCCAAGGCTTATTGTTTTGGCCAATGTACATGTTGGAAACATCTTTTGAAAAATTTGCAACACATCCGATTGATACTTAAATGAATAATTGGAACAAATGCACCTGGTGTCCATAAGAATTCTGCATTCAATGTATCATTTGTGGACACAAAATTGATTATTATTGGCTGTATGTTTGAACATGTTGCTGTATCAATTAGTTTCTCCTGGACAGATGCATCTGATGTATCCTCTGCAGCAACATCATCCTCTTGAAATTTCACAAAAAAATGTTTATTTTTACACGCTTTTATTTAAGTCACACTGTTTGTATGTTGTATCCATCCATCCTTCCTTCAAAACTTGAAACGTAAAATTATACCACTTCTGATGGTCCTAGAGATCTAAAAATTTTACCATAGATAGATCTTGGATGACAATGCATTGTATCAAAATTTCAGATAGATCGAATGTACCGTAATTAAATTAATCAATTTTTAGTTTATCTCTATTTATCACTATTTTAGAATGTATAGTCGTCTGCTAGAGTTGACCTCCACGGCTCACTGGTTTCACTCCAGCCCTAATTCCCATGTTTACATCAAGGGCAGGGGAGATCAGCGCGTTTCAGTCTGTAAATGTTTGTAAATAAAAGCGTGTCCTCTTTAAATAAAAGATTTTTTTACATTTTACTTATTAGAATGTATAGTCGTCTGCTAGAGTTGACCTCCACGGCTCACTGGTTTCACTCCAGCCCAAATTCCAGTGTTTACATCAAGGGCAGGGGAGATCAGCGCGTTTCAGTCTGTAAATGTTTGTAAATAAAAGCGTGTCCTTTTTAAAAAAAAGATTTTTTTTACATTTTACTTATTGCTGATTTAGTCTCTCTAAATTTTATCAGCATATTTCTTTCCTTTCATGTGGGTCACAAGTGCTGACTTTCTCATTGCAGTTACTTCAGTTAGGCGAAGTTGAAGATTTCTGAAAAATTTAAATTTAGAAAAAAATGTAAATTTTGTGATCAATTAAAAAATTGTAATTAACACTATTAGCGTTTTTAATCATTATTAATGTCAGGTTGAAATTATTTTTATATTTAGCAGTCATTTGAAAATTTACTAGTAATAGGCTTATATTTATACCTATTATATTGAGTTCTCAAAAATATTATTTATAGATGCAAAGGAATTTAAAACTTGTTTTTACTACAAGCGCGTACGCAGGCCAAGGATGGGCTCGTCGTTTAGCGTTAGTTAGTTACAGATTAATTAAATAACTTTAAACAAATTACAATTCTTTTTTTTTAATTATTAAAGAAATACAAATGTATTGAACAGTATTTAATTAAAGAATATAAATTCTCTAATTCATTAAAAAAATCGCCATCGTCGTTAAAGTTTAAAATATTTACAGGTAATAGGTATTTTTATTGATTAATAATAATTTAATAGAGTATAGAGCGCTATATTTATATAACATAAAAACAGCTATTCAATTATTTTACCTATTACAATAAAATATTTGATTATTGAACTTTAAAGATTATCTTATATGGAATTAGTTCAATAATATACTTCATTTAGACGGCTAAACCATGCAGTATGCAGAGTAATTATAAATTTTCATAATGATAATGTACCGTGTGATAAGTTGTCCTTGGCAACCATTACTATTCACTCAAACATTTTTACTCCTACATGTACTCCAATTACAATGCCTTCAATAGCTTCATTCATTAGATGTGGCCGTGTGCAAAAACTATTTAACCATTGGTCAGGGTTAAATTAATTAGTCATGAGCCAAAGTTGAAGGTTCAAAGGGAGGTCATAATTTTAATTGTACATGTTTATTAAGAGGACAATTCGTTTTGGCATGAGTCTTAAATAGTCATAGTCATAGCTATATTTAATTAGTAAACATTAATTATTTGACATATTAAAATAAATACTTACCACAAAGGCTGCAGAAGATTTTAAATTAACTAAAATCTTGATTTGTAAATCGCGAAGAACAAATTCCAAAATAGTCGAGCATACTCCATTAGTTTTAGGGTGAGGAAAATATGTGGCAGAACGAGACGAGGTATGCCTTCTTAAGCGGAAAAAACAAGAATTTTAACGCATGCGCAGAAAATTAAAACTAGTAACTTAAAAGTACTATATCAAACATGACAGAGCCATAATCGAAGCCTCTTGCTTTGATTTTTTTTTAAATATATATATATTTTTTAAAAAAAATTTTTAAAAATTTTCCCGACTGATCCAAAGATTTCCCTACTATTTCCCGACTTACAAGACCGGGAAAATTAATTTTAAAATTCCTGACTTTTTCCCATTCCCCTCTTTGTGCCTTTGTAAAACTATGAATGGCACAAACCAATATTTCATTATAAATTCATAAAGGCTGAGAATTTAGAAAACTCTATTATCAAAAAAAATATCTTAACATGCCTAAAAAAATAAAATTTCTGACAAGTCTGCATATAATTGTAAAAGACATCCAAAATTTTCTACATTGTCAGAAAGTATTATTTGATTAACCAGGCCTGAAATATTTACCTACCTTTACATAAGGAACCCTGTTTTTGTCTTCATGTACGGACAGGTTAGTCTTAGTTACTGAAACAGCACAAAAATTACTTATAACTAATTATTCTTGGTACTAATACTATATAGACTTTTATTTTTTAAAAGTATGACTAAAGTTAATTAGTCAAGCATTTTACATATAAAACAAATATATAAATATAAAAAAAATTTCATTTTTAAATTTTTTAAAGTTAATTTTTGTGTCCCCTTCATTAGTATATTAGCAAGGTTTCATATTTAATTAAAAAAAGTATAAAATGTTTCAAAGTGATTTTAAATGCTGTAAAAATATTTCAGAGAAAAATATAGAGCATATATATCTTGTATAACAATACCATCAAGTAAATCCCTAATCTTGTCCATGTAGATTTCAAAGTATGAGACCTATTTATCAGAAAAAAGTTAAGGCAAATAAGTAAAAAGTTTCATTCACTATTAATTTCTGTAAAATATTATTTTTAGCATTACTTAATTCTAGAAACATGCTTTCATTGACAAAGTCTAGAATAAATTACTATTTTTTCAATTAACAAAATAATGGGCACTAATCACTATTTGTAAATTTTCAAAAGAAAGCAATTTACACAAGCATTGCTCATAAATAACTAAAAGCAATAAACCAAATAATTCAATTACCTATCTAAATCTTAATACAAAGGTAAAATAATGAGATGGTTTTATTTTGGTCACTATCAACATTAGCTTAACAACTTAGGCACATACTTTGATATGAAACTCCAGGTTTTCATCCATTCCATAGATGTAATTAAAAATGTCTTGCACAATTCTAGGAATAATACCTTGAAGTGCCTCACTTCCCATGACACCCTGAGTCAAAATATGAATATTGCATTTTAAAATAATATAAATGATAAGTCAATTAGGTAATAAAATATTGCAAACATTTTTCTTTAGTTTATTGGTTTTCAAAGTGCTTGGTCCATTAGCTTATATAATATAACCATGAGATTATTTAATATTATAAAATTAACAATACTGAACATCTAGTTAGCTATCAAACATAAATTGACTCTGACCTCCATTGTGTGTGTTTTACCACTTGATGTTTGCCCATAAGCAAAAATGGTCCCATTGTAGCCACTGAGGACATCTGCAATTAGAATATTATTAATTAAGTAATGTATTTTAGAAATTAATTTAATCTTGAGTAATTTGAAAATCATAGTTAAGACTAAAGCTGAAAATTACATAAATAAAAAAAAATCCAAATGACATGATTTTCAGACTGTCCAATCTTTCATTGTTGCTATTGCCGATCTTGGCATTAAAGTATCCCATGAGGATGACAATGTTCCTCCGTAGGCGACCCTGGACTACGGTCATTACACTATTGTAGAATTCTTCTTTGTCTCCTAACACAGGGTGCGAAGAGGTTATGGGACAGCAAGGGATAGGCGAGATGAATGACAGCGGTGAGAGGTTTGCGGACCTATGTGCCACAGCAGACCTGGTCATAGGGGGCAGTATTTTACAGCACAAGAGGATTCACAAAGCTACATGGGTCTCACCGGACATGAGAACGATGAACCAAATAGACCATGTATGTATTTGTAAAAAATTCAGACGATCTCTCCAAGATGTACGTGTTAAGAGGGGAGCTGATGTTGCCTCAGATCACCATCTTCTTGTGGCCAGGATGAAAATAAAGCTAAAGAGACATTATACCAAGCAAACAGCATACAGGACTCGGTATAATACCTCCCTCCTGAAGGACCAAGCCAAAAAGGAAGAATTCAAAATCTCACTATTCAATAAGTTCCAAGCCCTACAAGAAATACTCGAAGATGAAACCACCGAAGGAAAGTGGCAAAGCATGAAAGAAACAGTCCAGTCACCATGTCAGGAAGTGCTAGGAAACAGGCACAAAAAGAATGGATGACAGCAGGTACGCTGAGTAAAATAGAAGAAAGGAAAAGAAAGAAATCAGAAGTGAATAAGAGCCGCACCCGAGCACAGAAGAACAAGTCCCAGAAGGAGTATGCAGATGCAAATAAGGAAGTTAAGAAAGGCATCAAGAGGGACAAGTAGGAATTTGTTGATAAACTTGCTAAAGAAGCAGAAGATGCAGCTCACCAGGGGAACATGAGGGAACTGTTTGATACCATTAAGACACTGTCAGGGAAATTTAGCAAGGTAGAGACCAGTGAAGGACAAAATGGGAAACACTATACCAAGTGAGGAGCAACAGAGAGGGAGATGGAAGGAGCACTTTGAAGAGCTCCTAAACAGGCCTGAACCAAGGAGTCCACCAGATATCCAACCAGCCGACAATGACCTGCTAATTGACTGCAATAGTCCCACCAAAGAAGAGATTGGCAGTGCCATTAACTCTTTTTCTCCGGAACAACGCTACCATCGTTGATTTTAAAAGGACGTTTTTGATGGAGCAACGATGCCAGCGTTGATTTATTAAAACTGAATTGTTACGTTTCATTCCTTAACTATTAAATGAAAAGTTGCTGATGATCTTGCACATACCCAACAACAGATGCAGGAGAAAACAAACTTGTCGCAGCCACTTCTGCTAGCATGGGTCTCAACATACACAAAAGGAAGAGTAAAATCCTCAAGGTTAATGCCACCAGTACATCACCCATTATGCTTGAAGGAGAAGCCCTTGAGGAGGTGGACAGTTTTGTTTACCTTGGCAGCGTGGTAGATAAACAAGGTGATACAGATGCTGACATCAAAATAAGGATCGGAAAAGCAAGAGCCCTTCCAGCAACCCAAGAATGTTTGGGTCTCCAACAACTTAGGCAGCAAGTTAAAAGTAAGGATTTTTAACGCTATGGTGAAACCTGTGCTGCTATATGGAGCCAAGACATAAAGAACAATGGCCATAAATCTGGCCAGAATCCAGTCCTTCATCAACAATTGTCTAAAAAAGATTCTCAGAATTCACAGGCCAGACAAAATCAGCAACCGGGAACTGTGGCAGCGGACAAAACAGAAGCACATTAAGGAAGAGATTCTCCAGAAGCGGTGGAGATGGATTGGTCATACACTAAAAAAACCTGCTTCTAACACAACAAAGCAAGCCCTGAAATGGAACCCACAGGGTAAGCGGAAAAGAGGCAGTCCAAGAAACACTTGGCGCCGAGAATTGGAGGCAGACATCAAGAGAATTGGGCATGAATGGAAGATCCTGGAGAAGCTGGCCCAGGATAGAGATGCCTGGAGGTCTCTCGTAGGTGGCCTATGCCCTTGGAGGAATCGCAGATGCCGACGATGATCGATGGATGCCCCTCATGGACGAGAAGGCTCAACAACAAAAACAATCTTTCATTAAGTCTTTTTTTTTATTAATCACACTCATGATTAATGCAGACACAACCTGTAGCTAGTACATACTAGTATACCAGATCATCGATGCTATAGCTTGTTAAGCAATGCAATGAATGGAGAATTGTAATTTATTAGCCATCATAAATCAAATAATCTAAAAATCTCATACAGAACCATAAAATATAAAATAATATGAGGCTGGATGATCACTAAGATTATCAGACTCATTGTGGCTTGATAAAAAATAAGGCAAACATTTTAAAAGTAATGATACACTTTAATGAAGTGCATCCCTTGCAGCATAAAAGCTATAAACTTAAATTAGCTTTTTACCCGAAGTTGTTTTTTTTGTGTTACGGTTACGATGAAGGGCAGCATACGAGACTAACACATGAAAGACAATGACATCAAATCACCTTCTTCATATTCCGTTATATGTATAATATACACATCAACACACCGGCCCACGGGCCTAAATCGGCCCGCGATTAGGCCTGTCAACAGGTACCCGGGACCCGGGTACCCGTTGCCGTGTGATTACTCGGGTAGTAAAATTCCGCCCGGGTACCCGTGAAAATGTGGCTTCAATGTCTATATTAACCTAACTTCGGCTCGCATGCAGCTTTTTTGTGTTTAATTTACGGCTCGCGAAACAATTTATCAAATGAATTTTTTTTTCTCAAATAAATGCTGTGAAATACATGTAAGGAGAACTAACTGTCAACGGGAAATACAACACGGTCTCGACAAACCACAATGTATTTTGACATTGGGTTTACGATTGTCGACCCCCCTCATCTTTGGCATTACAATGTTGCAATAAAAAATTTCTCAAAGTATCTCAATTTTGTTTATTATTTTAATCTCCCCCCCCCCACGAACATCTTTACTTCAAGGAATATGGCCCGCCTGTAAAAAGTTTGGACCCCCCCTGGGCAAGGAATGATTTTTTTTTAAAATTTGCTTAGCAAAGGCACTGTAGAGCAGTGCTTCTCAAGCTTTTTAGTATGGCGGACCGGCAGGAATTTTTTTCATTGCACCAGGACCGGTGCACTATTTTCCCTGCACTGACAATTTTTTCTGTCCTTTTTTTTAGAACATCTGCGGACCGGCGGCGGATACCCCATGGACCGGCACCGGTCCGCGGACCACCACTTTGAGAAGCACTGCTTTAGAGAGCTAACACACATGGCCTTTGGTGTGAACAACAGTCAAGGTCGCGAGTGTTACTATTTATATTACAGGGGACATTGGATAGACGTAGGAGAGACACTTCACGGTTAACCGGTACTAAAATTCAAGTTCGGTTTTTTTAATGACAGTTTTCCCGCTAAGTACCAGCATAATTCATAAATTCATTAATTCCATAACTGATGCTTTCTAAAAATTCATTTGGTGTGCGTTGGAAGAGGAGTACGGCAAGGAAAACTAGGAGGGATTGTCTATTGCGCCGCAAAATACATTAATTCCGGTGAGTTGACGATTGAAAAATAATATGGCATATAAACAAATACCATATCATCACTGTTTACCATGTAAGCTCGAGAAATTTTTTTTTAATTCGCCGAGTTGACGTGCATCATGCAAGAGAAGTAAACACGATGTCACCAACGGACGAGGCGTGGTTAAATTAGGGTTCTATTAGTTGTTTTTTTTAATAGCTCGCTATCGCTATTAAACCAGTTATAACAATTAACTTATCCATTAAAATAAATTGACCTTAAATCACCAGTTAACTTTTTTGTTTGGACGATTTTTTTTAAAATTCGCCGAGTTGACGGCGTGCGCATGAGAGCTTAACACGAGCGGTGACATCAGACACGCTTTGATGTCACCATTTGACGACGCGAGGCGGAAATTTACGGACCGAGGCAGAAATTTACGGACCGGACGGTTAACCGGTCCTCGAAAAAAAAAGAGCGGTCGTAACCAATGTTCCCTTTAAGCTGCGCAGCTACGCAGATATTTTACCGACGCCACGCAGGAGTTATGAATTACCGCGCAGCAAATTTGGTAAAATATTGCACACAAAAATGGATGCTGTGCAACTTTGCACACGAGTAGTTTTTTTCACTTTGCACACGGACCAACGAACCTTAATGGGAACATTGGTCGTAACAACCTTAAACTAAACCCACCCTTTGTGTCATTAACAGGTCTAGACAAAATACATGTATAGCCCTAAAACCCTTGGAAAAATAATTGGGAGGTTTGCAAACCCAGCGATTAGTAACTCTACTTTCTGGTTTCTTTATACTTAAGGGCATCTAACTAAATGTTTCTTATTTCTTAATATCAGAGTCAGAGGAACATTAAATGTTTATATGTAAAACCATGAATAACTTCTTACACATATCTAATAGTGCATTTAAAGACAAACAAACAACACACTGCAACGCATAGCCTTCTATGCCAACATCAAACATCCTTCACCTAGCTGGATATTGATTTTCAAGTTATTGATTGATATGGCTGAAATGACACACCTTGGTGCAGTGGAATGTTGTCTAATTATAGATGCTATAGAAAAATAGCGTTCTGCAAACTAGAATAGTAGTTACAATGATTACTTATTTGAATGGATGTTGAGATTATTAAAGGGCTAAAAAGACTTGAATAAGCACATCACTAAAGATTTCAGCGATGACTCACTCAGCCATCTAGTCCCCCTTTATTCTCCCAGCTGTTACTGCCCTCAAACACTCATTTTAATAGAAGCCGATTTGGCAACTGAAGTGCCACACTGGGTCATTTGAAGATCTTGAATCGATCCACTGCTTTATGTCAACCCTTTATGTCAACCGTTACTACTTTCTTGTTTTCTATCTCATTATTGAAATGATTTAAAATACTTAAGGAAATAGTAACCCTAAATAAATTTTACATATTTCCCCTGTTTTCATTTCTTACATTTTCAGCACACAGAAAAGCCAAAGTCAAAATAATAAAATTACATGAATGATAAATTGTATATTATTCAAGAAAAAGAAATTAAGCTATGTCCATAACTGACATGTTTAAGATGCCTAACTAAAAATTTAAGGTTGAAAGGAGAGTTTTGTAGCAAGTTTTTATTTTAGGTCTAGCTAAGGAACACTGCAAAATAGATAAGCAATGACTTAACAGGATACTAGATAAATTTTAATGTATTTATGTCACTATCCCACCTTGTAATTGTAAGCATTATACCAGCAACATACCTAGAGGAGTGGGCTGAGTGGGGCAAAAATTACTGCTAGTGGCATAATAATTGGGCAGAAAAGAATCCCGCGCCAAAAAGGAGGAAAATAGATTTATAACAAAATAATCATTTAAATTTAAAATCTAGGATATATAATCTTTAACCCTAACCCTCTGAATTCTGAGTTTAGGGGGACCTTTATAAGGTTTGTTAGCAATTACGTTTATGCTTAAACCATTTTTTTAAAGGAAAAAAAAACAACAAAAAAACTGGGAGGATGGCTTTCACTTTCAATATTGTGTTGCTGAACCATACCATCAACTACCTACGTACTTAATTTAGCTCAACTGCCAACTTTGTTGTTTTAAGAAAGGTGGTGGTCAAAATTAGACAAAGGAAGGCGGCTGTAGCTACCGTAAAGCCCTACCATAAATGTGCACAGAGGGCGACAGGGAGTTACGTTAGCATGTAATGCATTGGGGAGGGTCTTTGGTGAATTATAATTTCTAGATTCCAGTTAATCATTATTAGGGGACATTTTGAGCAGTTAATCATTATTAGGGGAAATTTTGAGTTGAAATGACACATCTTTCCTAATAGCCAACATCTTTCTTAACAACTAACAATCACAAAAATAGTTATCAGTGATTATATGTTACATGGCTGTAAAGTTGTATTCAATGGAGTAGCAAAAGCTATTTCCTCAAAGTAAGAATTAATCACGATACTGGAAAGTATGTTTTGTCAAGTAAATTTTGTAAATGATAAATTCAGATTTCCCCACCGCCAATCCAGTAATGAATTAAAACCAGTTCCTAAATCTACCATTTTTGTCTCGAACTGTTAACAGTACCCCCTCCCACACACACACTTTCTGGCGATATTAAAACGGTGACCGCCTCACCTCCTTGCTGAATCCCAGCCCACTCCGCCACGTTCGCATTACGTCAGCAAGCAGACAATCCACGTATTCACGTTGAATATGCATAGTACTAGGATAGTATGCGACAGGCTATCTAGTTATTTAAGACGAAGTAAATGGCCTAAAGCAACTTGGTCTTGGCGAGATTAACAGACCGGTTATAACCTCGACATGACGGCTAATGCATTTAAGACATACAATTTAAGCCAAGGCTAACATAAACTTGATGTCTCAAAACTGACTAAGCAATGAACCCGTGCATGGCTACGGTGAAGCAGCAAACATGTCCCGATGTATTCTTAAATGACATTTAATAATAATCCATTTCATCCCTGGAGTCTAAGAACAATTTTGTTGTATCAGGCCTGATAATGATAGTACAGGTGAGATCACTTTACGATTTCAGACAGAACTACAAATGTATGTCACTTAGTAACTCCTGAGTACGAAGTCAAAAGTGGGACAACGCAGTTATAAGTTATAACATCACTATGACTGAAGCAATGGAAATGGCATCCTTTCTGGGCTGGTGGAGGTGTGTGTTCATGGACCCGTGACAAAGCCGAGACAAGCTCTCGGATCAAGATTGGAAGTGGTGGGTGTTGACATGCTATAAAAATAGCATAGGCTATTTACACTGATCTGAATTGTGCCTTTGGACCCCTCTGATGGACCCTTACACCTAATTACTGAAATGTTACAATGATCAGAGTGTTAATAATTTTTTCCATTCACCTATTTATTTAATATAACCAATATGATACATGTCAGCGTGTCATAGAAGTAATTACGCCAATGGCGTATGTATTTATACTGTAACCGAGCACGTTGTTGATACAAGGTGCAAATATAAATTTGAGAGTGAATGCTTTGAAGTTCTTGGCCTAAATACTGGTTAAACAGATCGTTGGAATTTATATGCCTACAAGCTAACACACAGTAATGTCCAAATGTGGATTTGTCTGTTGATTTCAATAGACATGTTCAGCACACACAGATGAAATATTAACCTAAAGGAAAAACATTGTTTGAAACCAGGCACAGGAACTATTTACTAATTTCTTAGTAGTTTTTAGCTTTTAATGTGATTTAAAATGACACTAATGATCCCGTATAACCACATGTAGGTGTGCTAGATAGAATGATATGTCTATTTATAATTTTTTATTAAACGTTTTTATCTACAAGAGACATTTTCACAAAGGGAGCTGACATTAAAACAAGGATTTCCAGTGGATCTATATAAAATCGAGTCTCAAAGTTTCTGAAGACCAACTTGATTAAATCCATGGGGTGATAGAAAGCTGGGTGTGAGTTGAACTTAAATGTTCCAGGGAGAAATAATATCCCGGTATCACAATAAAGCAAATCCGCAGTGTATAACAATAACGCCAATCCTCAGTGTCACAACAAAGTCAATCCTCAGTGTCACAATGAAGTCACAGATGGATTATACTTTTCAATTTGTATGCTCTTAAGAAGATGTAAATTTAATCATAAATTTCTGAAAGGTTGACAAGGGGCCGTCCATAAATGACGTCACGCGATTTTGACGATTTTTTACTCCCCCTTCCCCCATTGTCACGCGTCGTCTCAAAAACTTAGACCCCCCCTCCAATATGACGTCACAAAGCTTTGCCGCAGCCCCCCATAAAAGCTGTATTTTCTATTTGAAAAAGAGCATGTTTCAAATCACTTTTTTGTCATTTAAGTATTTATTTAGTGTAGGCCTGCATTCTAATATCCCAATGGTAACACGCGTGAAGTCATGTAAAACTGAACTGAACCCGTCGTTGGGTGGGTCCTTGGGGCACCATCGTGAACTGCACACTATCTCACGCCATTTGTCCCGGTCCTGTGCTGCCTGTACATGTAAAACACTATGTAACAAATCAAATATTTAAGTAGAACTTTTATTTGAAGTTGCGAGTTTTATTGTGACGTCACATTTCTCAGACGTCACATTTCTCAAACGCCCCCCTCCCCCACGTCACAAATATGTACCCCCCCCTTTTTTTTGTTTGTTGTTGTTTAGGTGCCTGAAGTCATTTATGGACGGCCCCAACTAATCATAAGAAGATAGTTTTCAAAATAAAAAATTAGGGGAGCTCAGCCAAGAGGCCTCATGCAGCCAGAAACGTCTTTACATGTAAGAATGAAAAACTATCCTAACATTCCAATGCATTCTATACCAACATTGTGCACAGAAATTTAAGACAACAATCTGCAATACAAATGTGTCTATATGGGACAGCTGTTTCTACCCCCCCCCCTTTTTTTTTCTTAAGAGGTTTGCTTGTACCTGGATGTCTACTATCCCAGTTAATAGCATGAGTTAGTGGCCATAATCAGTCTTTATATCAAGACCTTGCACATTTGTGTCTCAAAATTATTAGCATTTTATGCACTATTTTAGGTGATTAACGCGATTTTAATTTACAAAATCTTAAGCCTTTTGCTGATAATCTAAGCTTAATACTCCTAAAGAAAATCACTGGAAGTTTTGCTGATAAAATAGACAAGTTTTTAAAAAAATGCTATCTTTTTTGTTTTTGCAGTATCATCTAAAAATTGTTTTTAAATTTCCTTCTAACTTTTAAAAGATATTTTCAGCTTGGTTATTTTACCATTAATAATTGAATAATAGATGATTGCAGAGTATTAGCAGATTTATTAATGAATCTTTAATTGGGAGTAGTATGTATAAAATATGTTAGAATTAGAGCTGATCTCCACAACCCTGCTTATTGGAACTGGATTAATTTTTTTTTAAAACATTTTTCACATATGTATGAATTTCAAAGGATTTTTAATAAATACCTTTTAAAATAAATAATCACAAGTTAAAACAATCAAACTTTAGAATAAAAATCAAAGCTTGACTGAACAAAACTGTATGCATCTTTAATAAATTTAACATTTCCAATACACTAAACTTGGCCATGAAATCAATTGTTTTCTTTGGTTAACTTAAAACTGAATGTAAATTTGATATAAAATAAACAAGTAATCATAAAGCAGTTTTCAGCTCGTGTATACAATTTTTCTAATCACAATTCAGTAAAAACAAATCTTAAATGAACCATCCCACGAACAAAAAAATAATAATATTTTACTAGAAATACCCCCACTATTACAACAATAGTGACAGCATTCTGAGAACTTTCAAACTAATTAAGTACTGTACTTATCAAAACATGCATTCAAGCTAACGTTATTTGAATCCCAAATAGTTACCCTCTTGTATGCAACTACATAATGGTAATATTTTTTCTTTTTCCTATTTTACATATATATTTTTTACATGATTTATCAAATTTAATGATGAAAAGAAAGTATTACACTCTGAACACATTTTTGGTAATTAAAGAATCTCATAAATCAGGGGTGGGCAGTTGTTTTGGGTCAAGAGCCACTTTGTGGTGGTGGATTTTAGCAGAGGGTCGCTTTTTTTAAAATGGTTTTATTCTTTAGTTAACATCCATATATATATATATATAATTCACCTAAACGAGGATGTGCAAGTAAGCATGACGAATGACCCTCGATGGGGTCAACAATCACAGTTGGCAAGCGTAGTGGGATGAAAAGAAAGAAGAAAAAAAAATGATGCTTCTTGCGTTGTTCCTTCACAAAATAACATATGATTTGTAGTGTAGTGGTTATCACGTCCGTCTTGCATGCAGTAAGTCCTGAGTTCAAGCCCCGGCGTGAACATTTTATTAATTATTAAAAATGCTTGTTTCCGCTTTTTTTCCATTACTTCGTACTGCTGTTTGTGTCCTTTCTCTCACCCCCTCCCCGTTCTTTGCACTATCTATGATGAGCATCTCTGCGGAGTATGCTGTGCAGCGGGTCGTATCTCGTTACATTTTATTTCAGAAACATTATAATTGGTGTATCATAAAAATCAATAATTAAAACTTACATAAAAGTGGTAGTTTTATTCAATTTATATATTGTGCTTAAGCCACTTTATATAGATTTCAGGCTGCCAGCACATTTAATTATAGAATCAACTTGAGACAGTTGCACCCAATCACACTTCAAGGCCGGTTACTGAATGTCTTTGCGAGCTGGTTTTTTTTGTTATAACATTTGTTTCTATGACAGTTATCTAAAGAATTACTGTATATACTCGTTCGCAAGCTGACCTTTTTTGGCTAAAATCTAGGGGGAAAAGTTGGGGGGTCGGCTTACGAGCGGGTCATGGGTGATTTTTGCATGGATATTCCATATCGGTGTTGTTATTGTAGATTGTCAATGACCGTTTCTACATTCTACAAGATTAGACTGCTCTACCAGAAGCTATAATACAGGGGTGGCCAGCCCTGTGGTATCTGAGAGCCATTTTAAATATTTAAAAAATCGTTGAGAGCCGCATTGAAGCACTATGGTTCAAGAACCCAATCGCAATGAAAAATTGCTTTAGCGATTTATTTTTTTAAAATGATTATTGTTCATGCGAATATAATGATTTAAACATTTCAGTTGTTTATACCCTAACCGTATGTTGAATAAATTTCAGTTACATAATTAATAATTAGTTATATATGTGATGATGACCCCTTTTCCAGTCCATGACGGACTATGGGGCAAGTGATGTAGCGTTCACAAGTTTTTAGCCACCACTAACGAGCAGGGGAATGTGTGGCCAGCACAATGCCCCAGGGGCCTTGCCAGTACCTGGGCTCGAACCCCCGACTCGGGATCTGCCTCGGATTGATACTGCTGAGAAGCCTTTGAAGTACAGTGGGGCCCACTTAACTCGAGCCCGGTTAACTCGCCAGCTCTATTAAGTCGACGGTTTTTTTTTGGAACCGCCAAATTCTCTCTTTGCCTTTACATTTTTTCAGCGGTTAATTCGATTTTTTAAAGTCGCCGAGCCCTAATATTTCGAGCACAAAAGAGTGCCAAATTTGCCACTTAGTGTTGGTTATCTCGATCCCCATGACCAATCGTCAGCTTTTGAAAATGTTAGATGTGATTTTTTATAACCAAGTGAAGGCATAAAATTTCTGCCTCGCAGGTGACGTCACAGCCCGCTTGCTCACAGCGCTGTGTTACTAACTTAAATCGCCAGCTTGTGAAAATGTTCTTATCGATAGGGCTGAACCGATCGGTTCGGCTACTCGGCATCGGCCGATTTTCATACACTCGGAGATACTCGGCAATCGGCCGCGTAAGTGATGCCGAGTATTACGTAATTGCTCCAATAGCAAAGATGCACGCAGAATCGCATGTCTAAAACATTTCGTTTCGTATGGAATAACAAAATGTACCGTGTGCAGACTTGTTGTCATAGGCAACCATTCATCCTTCAACCTCATTTTGACTCTATTACTACTGCTTTGTTCTCATTGTTTCATTCATAAGAAGTGGCCGTGTGCAAAAGCCATTTAACTATTGGTTAGAATTAATTAAAATGTATCAAAGTTGAAGGTTCAAAAGGAGTTCCTAATTTATTTTTGTACACTTTTATAGAGAAGAGTTCGCTTTGTTATGAGTCATATATAGGTCATGATAAACAAATAACGGCAACGCCTTTGTGTAAAAAAAAACCCTCCAAAATCATGTGCATGTACATTCTCATTTGTTAACGCTAGTGATGGGATGAAAAATCATAGGGTGCTTACGGTAAACAAGGCTCCCCAGATTTTAAAATATATAATATAACAGACTACAGACAGTTTACCCACCCCACTCTCAATCTCCCACACCAGGGGTGGGCAAACTACGGCTACGGAGCTTTTTGCGGCCCGCGGAAGCCTGCGGTTATACTGAAAAAATCAATAAATTTATGTTAAAGATGGATGTTTGTACTTGATTCTAGGCTAAATTTAGGTTAGGTGCGGCCCCTTGATGTTATATTTCTTACTAATGCGGCCCTCGCCCTAAAAAGTTTGCCCACCCCTGTCCCACACCATTGTTGTTGTTAGTCCGATTAGCACTCAAGTGACCAAAGGAATTCCGAGTCCATTGTAAGCTGAGGGGACGGACGGGGTGGGTTATTTATTTGTGTAGCTTGTAAGGAAAGTCACGCAAGTCACCAGCTGACCCTGCGCGCGCACACGGTGTGGCGGGCAGGAGTAAATGAATTCGTTATACATGTAGTTATGTACTAGATAAAAAAAACTGCGCTAACGCAACAAAGGGTTATATTTAAACTTAAACGATCCTTAAAAACGAACGGTCTTAACAACCTTAGGAAAGAGTGAAGAAATGGGTCCCGATATTCAGATACGATTACGATTAATCGTCCCATCACTAATTAACGCACATCATGTATATAAAGAAATTTTAAGCGCATGTTAATATTTTGCCGCCATATTGGTTTTCGTTTAACTCAATGATCGGTTATCTCGGCGCCATTTTTCATACCCCGAGCCCGTCGACTTAAACGGATCCCCCTGAAGTTACTTGTCAATGCTTTGATTTTATGAACTTTATTTTTGAGTGCAAAGATTGATTGGAATTTGTATTATCATTCGCCAAAGTCTGGAATTATTTGCCTCTAATATTGAAATTACTCCACAATATTCTTTTTTAATAAATCCCCCATCAGCACAAAGTTGTTTAGCACGAGTAATATTCCTAACGATGGCATAGGTTGCCTCAGTTAAAGTGACAAATTATTTGCTTAAAGCTGAAAAAAAAATCTGACACATTCGAGCCTTCAACTCAGCAAGTTTGCTTTTAGATTTCAGTGGATACTGTGATGCAAACCCTTCATGACTTTTTGATGGTGTCGCTTCTGTGTTTGACAGATCAGGCTAATTGGCTTAAAGTCTTTAACTTTATTAATAAATGCAAAGTCTTCTTCCTATTCTGGTAGAGAACGTCTATTTTATTATTTATAATTTCTTTTTCTAGCAACCTATTGCCATATTTAATGTAAACTTTTAAATAATAAACTTTAGTAGGCCTAACAGTAATTGTAATGGTCTATACATCGAAATGTGGATTTTACCAAAACCGGAACCGAAAATTGAATAGTTTTTTTTTAAAATACTGCCTAACAAAGAGCACAAAGACAAAGATAGGCAGTACAAAGTAAACAATCATAATGACTGATTTAGCTAGTAGTTTTTAAAAAATGTGTACCATTTTGTTTAAGCAGTGCTATTATTTTTTGGGGGGCGGCTTGCGATCGGGTTATACACTTTTAATACTTTTCTCTGCCAAAAGTGTCGGCTTATGAACGAACGGGCTATAGAACAAGTATATACGGAATGTGGTTTTTATTTATACTGAAAAAAGTATAGGATTATCTTTTAAACAGATGAAAAATCATTAAGAAAGTATACATTTTTCTTAAAGTGGATTAGCAATATTTTTGTGTTATAATATAACAACTATTCAGAAATCGATCTTAATTAAATTTAAAAAGCATAATGGCAAACAGTTAAACTTTAAATAAATAATGTCTATAGACAAAGAAAAATAATTATGACAAAGTATCATGTAATTAATTATCAGTTCGGCCTAGTTTCAACTTTGGTTTGTTAAATTCAGCAAAAATGTAATTCAATCATTCATTTTAAAAATGTTTAATTTTTTTTTACACGAAACCAGGGAGTATTAAATATTATACATGTAAAAAGTAACTAGTAAGTTCAAATTTTTGGAAAATGTTATGATTAATTCACTCCACTACTTCCTTGAATCAGATTATAAATAATATAAAAGCACAAGTCACAGGTTGTATGTGGAACGCTGAGGAACGATGTACAACAGTCTATAGCAGTTAAAAAATCGTGTGGTGATTAGCACTGTAAAAATATTTAATATGACGTCATTGTTTGATCTTATATTTAATAAAAGGTGTGCATCAAAAATTGTGCAAATTAATTACAAATTAAAGACTCGCTGTAAAAAATATATTATATGACGAAATTGTTTTAGCTTATATCTTAATTTTGGAAAAGGGAGCGATGTAAAAATAGGATTTCAGGATTTATAATTATAAAATTATTCAAATACTTTGTGTGCATTTCAGGAAGTTTAATATGTCGTATTTATTTATTATAAGTTACTTGGGGTTTTGACAAAAAAAGTGGGCGCCATAGGTGCCCTAAAGCCGGTGTGGGCGCCGTAGGCGCCCTACAACCCCTAGTAATAAAATATAACTTAACTATTTCAAGAAACATCAGGTTTAAAAAAAAAGTCATCCATCAAACCAACAAGCCATTAATATTTTACTCACCTGCAACAATAGGTTTTGCTGTAACATCGTAGACATATTCCTGTGTAACGTTTGGTTTAAGCACCTTATCATAAACAAATAGTTTGCCCTGAAAAGAGTATCAGTAAAATCTATTTTATTCTGAATGTGAACAAAGATAAAGCCTTAAAATGAACAATATAGGTTGTTGTTTTTTTAAAGGAGACATAATAACTATTAACTAGTCCAATGGTCTATAACAAATAGCTATTATTGAGATAATAATTAAAAATTAACAGTATGGTATTTTAAAAACTAGCTAATAAAATTTTTATTTTTATTCTTCCGAAACACAAAAAGTTCAATTATAGAGAGCCAACTTCCACACCCTTTAAAATCCACCAATTTTTTAAATATTAAAAAAAAACAAAAAAACATGGCTTAAGTATATCCAATCACCAGTGGCGTAGCTAGGGCGGTGGGGTGGTCAATTTATGGGAACCCGTCATTTTTTAAAAATTAATGCAAAGCCATTGCATGGAAAAAAGAGATGTGCAAATACAAAATGCTGTTATATCAGCCAAACAATTTGTGAAGAGATGGAGATATCAACTGAACGCCTAGTTAGAAGGAGAAAAATATGAGTTGGGGCAATTCAGAAGACGTGGTTCTATCTTTAAAATAAAATATTTTTAAAATCTTTTTTTTTAAAAGCACATGCTTTTATTTACATATAAAAATTGAAAATAAAAAATTTCAATCCGTGAACCTATCGACTGCACATAAAAGCGTGGGGAGCCCATCACAACTCATTTCTTATTGCAACTACTCTTTTGCATATAGATAAATTTTTCTAATTACATGTAATATGATAGTAGCATGTATATGATCAAAGTTGTGAAACTTTAAATGTTTATTAATATTCATATAAATTTGTATTTATGTTTCGCAGCCTTGTACATGATAGCGAGTTGTGATGAGGGCCCCACGCTTTTATGTGCAGTCGATAGGTTCACGGATTGAAATTTTTTATTTTCTTCTTTTTAGTGCACTTTCTATATGTAAATAAAAGTGTGTGCTTTTTAAAAAAATATTTGAACCCAGTACCTCCAGGTCGAAAATCCATTACGTTAACAATTCGGCCAACTAGGCTACACAAATTCCAGTTGTTCCTCTTGTATTATGTCAATTTAGATTTAGTTTCGTATTACTGAGCTGTTTAACACCTGGAATGTGGTCACCAGTGGCTGGTGGTGAACTCCGGTGATATTCACGTGAAAGTCAAGAATAGCACGGATACAGATTATATATAAAGATAAACTTAAAAATGCATTTATTTAATTACGGTACATTCGATAGATCTGAAATTTTGATACAATTTATTGTCATCCAAGATCTATCTGTGGTAAAATTTTGAGATCTCTAGGACCATCAGAAGTGGTTTAATTTTACGTTACAAGATTTGACGGATACAACATACAAACAGTGAGTTAAATAAAAGCATGTAACAAGAGGTACAACGAGAAATGTTTTTATCCATGGATGGAATTATAAAATAAAATAACGCTTTGATGAGTTGCATTTCCTTGCAAGAAAATATTCGTATATAATACCATGTAACCTACTAAATGAAGCATTTGAACATCAAATAAATTACTTTATTGACATTGACAGTTCAATATTGAATCAAAAGGTTCCAGGTTTTTATGGCTGTACCTACATTACAAGAAGAGGCATTATGTTAGAAAAATGGGGGGAAAGGCACCTTTGATCTAATAAAATTTATTCAACAGTATAGATTGGAAATTATGTACCCAACATTGTAATGAATTTTTTCAACTATTGCTATCAGTGTCGCTAGTTGTGAAAGGAGCTTCTCCAAACTGAAGTTGATAAAAAATTATCTTCGTTCCACAATGAGCGATTACAGACAACAAAATCTTGCAATACTGTCCATAGAACAAGATATTAAAAATAATTTTAATTTTGATAGCGTAATACGCGATTTTTCTATTATGAAAGTCAGGAAATTAAATGTATAAGTATGTTAACATACTAATGTACAGAGGCGTAACTAGGCTTTTGACGCCCTTTGCTAATTTATTTTTGGCGCCTTTTATTTAAATAAAAATTTAAAAATTAGAGATTTAGCTGCGCCCTTTTGAACTGGCGCAGGCCCGCGCCATTGGCAACTGCCCCAATGTCAAGCCGTTGTTATGCCACTGCTAATGTATACAATTTCTTTGTTTGTAAAAAAAAGAAATCATTTATTTATAAATAAAACATAAAAGAATAGTAATAGTAAGTGGTAATGTTTTTTTTGGGGTGTAAATTTGGAATATGTTTTGTCTCATTGGGGACAGCAAGCTCAGTAACTTTCTTGTGGCCCTTAAAAAAAAGTATCTTGTATTTTTATAAATGTGTAGCCTATTTATAGGTATATAATCTTATGCGGCCTCTTTTATTACTGCTTACATAATAAATATGGCATGCAATGGAACACATGTTCCCCACCTTTACTTCGTTTTAATTACAATTATTTTTTTATGTTCATTAATTTTTAAAAACCATAACATAATGCACGTAGTGGCCGTCCATAAATGAAGCACACTATTTTGGCTGATTTTTCACCCCCTCCCCCCCTCGTCACAAAAACTTAAAGACTCCTTCTTCAATAAGACGTCACAAAACCGTATTTTCTGTTTGAAAATGAACATATTTCAAATTAAATTTTTGCCATTTAAGTATGTTTTTAGTGTAAGGCTGCATTCTAATATCGTAACACGCATTTTACATAAACGTCATTAAATAAAGTGTCAGTAATCAAATATTCTCGTGGGAGATGCTGATCTTCTATCGAGCGCCTCCCCAGCCGGTGGATAGGGGAAAGCCCATCAGATATGGAGGGTACCGGGGAAATAAAATACCCGGGGTGGACCAAAATCAGCCCTACTGCCTTGTAGGAAGTGGAGGGATCCACAAAGGCTAGGGACCTAACCCGAACAAAGGCAGCTACCCATTGAGCTGTGAGGGGCAACCCCCCCAAGTGGTTGTGCGCAAGGCCAACAACCTTGCCGTGTAAAAAATCATAGTTACAAAAACACCGAAAAGAGTAACAAAAGACATTTCAGTCCTGGGAGAGGATGGATTCCTTGAGGAGGAAAATATGACGCCTAATAGTGAAAGCCAAAACCTGGAAGCTATTAGGCCGACAACTATCATCTCTACCAGGACTACCACCGACATTGGAGCTTGGAATGTCCGCACCATGTACGAGGCTGGCAAAGCTGCACAAATAGCCGCGGAGATGAGGAGCTATAAGCTCACCATTCTCGGAATTAGTGAAGCAAGGTGGACTGGATGGGGACAGAAGAGATTAATCTCAGGAGAGATGGTGATATTTTCGGGACACGAAGAAGACGATGCCCCACATACCCTGGGTGTTACTATGATGCTATCAAGGGCAGCACAAGGGGCACTCATTGGATGGGAGGCCCATGGACCTAGAATTCTTTTAGCAACCTTTCGAACAAAGAAACGTAGCATCAACCTAGATGTTATACAATGCTACGCACCAACGAATGAAAGTGATGAAGGAGACAAAGAAGAATTCTACAATAGAGTAATGACCATAGTCCAGGGTCGCCCACGGAGGAACATCGTAATCCTCATGGGAGACTTTAATGCCAAGATCGGCAATAGCAACACAGGGTACGAAGAGGTTATGGGACAGCAAGGGATAGGCGAGATGAACAACAATGGTGAGAGGTTTGCGGACCTATGTGCCACAGCAGACCTGGTCATAGGGGGAGTATTTTCCAGCACAAGAGGATTCACAAAGCTACATGGGTCTCACCGGACATGAGAACGATGAACCAAATAGACCATGTATGTATTTGTAAAAAATTCAGGCAATCTCTCCAAGACGTACGTGTTAAGAGGAGAGCTGATGTTGCCTCAGATCACCATCTTCTTGTGGCCAGGATGAAATTAAAACTAAAGAGACATTATACCGAGCAAACAGCATACAGGACTCGGTATAACGCCTCCCTCCTGAAGGACCAAGCCAAAAAGGAAGAATTCAAAATCTCACTATTCAATAAGTTCCAAGTCCTACAAGAAATACTTGAAGATGAAACCACCGAAGGAAAGTGGCAAAGCATGAAAGAAACAGTCCAGTCAACATGCCAAGAAGTGCTAGGAAACAGGCTCACAAAGAATGGATGACAGCAGGTACGCTGAGTAAAATAGAAGAAAGGAAAAGAAAGAAATCAGAAGTGAATAACAGCCGCACCCGAGCACAGAAAAACAAGGCCCAGAAGGAGTATGCAGATGCAAATAAGGAAGTTAAGAAAAGCATCAAGAGGGACAAGAAGGAATTTGTTGATAAACTTGCTAAAGAAGCAGAGGATGCAGCTCACCAGGGGAACATGAGGGAACTGTTTGATACCATTAAGACGCTGTCAGGGAAATTTAGCAAGGTAGAGAGACCAGTGAAGGACAAAATGGGAAACACCATACCAAGTGAGGAGCAACAGAGAGGGAGATGGAAGGAGCACTTTGAAGAGCTCCTAAACAGGCCTGAACCAAGGAATCCACCAGATATCCAACCAGCCGATAATGACCTGCTAATTGACTGTAATAGTCCCACCGAAGAAGAGATTAGCAGGGCCATTAAACAACTCAGAATGGAAAGGCTGCGGGACCTGATGGCATCCCAGAAGAGGCACTGAAGGCGGACTTGGTACCCAGTGTGGAAATGCTACACCCTCTGTTTATGAAGATATGGGAAGAGGAGCAAGTTCCTTCCAATTGGAAAGAGGGATACCTTATCAAGATCCCAAAGAAGGGAGACTTAAGCTCCTGCTCCTGCTCGAACTACAGAGGGATCATCCTGCTGTCCATCCCAGGAAAGGTTTTCAACCGTGTACTACTTAACAGGATGAAAAACGCTGTAGACCCTCTGTTGCGGGACGAACCAGCTGGCTTTCGCACCAACAGAACCTGCACGGACCAGATAGCGACACTGCACATCATTCTAGAGCAGTCACTAGAGTGGAACTCACCACTCTATGTCAACTTTGTTGACTATGAAAAAGCCTTTGACAGTGTTGACAGGCAAAACCTGTGGAGATTGCTAAGGCATAAGGGGTGCCACAGAAGATTACTGATATAATCAGAAACATGTACGAAGGGATAAACTGCCGAGTTATCCATGGCCAGCAGGTGCCAGATGCTTTCCAGGTGAAGACTGGTGTGAGACAAGGTTGCTTGCTGTCACCATTCCTCTTCCTGTTAGCCAATGACTGGGTGATGAAAACATCTACACAGCAGAAAAGGAATGGCATCCAATGAACCTTGTGGGATCAACTGGATGATCTTGACTTTGCTGATGATCTTGCCCTTCTTGCACATACCCAACAACAGATGCAGGAGAAAACAAACATTGTCGCAGCTATGGTGAAACCTGTGCTGCTATATGGAGCCAAGACATACAGAACAATGGCCGTAAATCTGAACAGAATCCAGTCCTTCATCAACAATTGTCTAAGAAAGATTCTCAGAATTCACTGGCCAGACAAAATCAGCAACCGGGAACTGTGGCAGCAGACAAAACAGAAGCCCATTGAGGAAGAGATTCTCCAGAGGCAGTGGAGATGGATTGGTCATACACTAAGAAGACCTGCTTCTAACACAATAAAGCAAGCCCTGAAATGGAACCCACAGGGTAAGCGGAAAAGAGGCCGTCCAAGAAACACTTGGAGCCGAGAATTGGAGGCAGACATCAAGAGAATTGGGCATGAATGGAAGATCCTGGAGAAGCTGGCCCAGGATAGAGATGCCTGGAGGTCTCTCGTAGGTGGCCTATGCCCTTGGAGGAATCGCAGACGCCGACGATGATCGGTGGATGCCCCTCATGGACGAGAAGGCTCAAATCAAATATTTAAGTGGAAATTTATTTAAAGTTGCGCGTTTTGACGTGACGTCACATTTCTTAAACACCTCCCCCCTTTGTCACACATTGTCACAAACCTGTGACCCCCCCCCCAGGTGTGTGACGTCATTTATGGACGGCCCCTAAAAAGGGCGGCAAATTGGAGATCGCCCCGGGCGGCAAAAGTTCTAGCTACGCCACTGCCAATCACACAACTGAAGTCTGAGATTAAAAAAAAGATATTAAAATGTCAGATCCCTTAACTCTCTGTATGCTATATTTAATTATTTGAATATGACACATCTAATATGATGTATATATATGATATAAGGCTCGGTAATAGAAAATGATATCTGGAGAATTTGTACAAACCATGAACTTTACCAAAGACCCACCCATAGTGACGATAAAAAAAGGAAGCTTAAACTGGGCAGGACATGTTGAAAGGATGCTAGAATGTAGAGCAGCAAAAGTTATTTACAGGCAGAAGCCTAGGGGCAGACGACTCACTGGTCGCCCAAGACTGAGGTGGATGGATGATGTGGAAATACACCAGCTGGGGGTTCGGGCATGGAGGAGGAAAGTCATGGATTGATCCAAATAGAAGGATGTGGTGGCGCAGGCTAGAGCCCTACATGGGCCGTAGTGCCATAAATGATGATGAATATGATGTAATAGTTATAGAAAACATCTTTTAAATTTACAATAATGACAATAAAGGATTTAATAAATTTCCTTATATATGTACTCACCCCAACACTTATTGAGTCATCTGTTGGAAATTTTAGAACAAATTTGCTCCCTGCCCTTTCTTCTGATTCATTAAGAGGTCGCACACGACATATAACTTTAATGTTACATTCGCTGGCGTCAATCATGGCTGCGGCTGATTGAAGTTCCTTAATTTTGTCTGTCAAGTGTTTCTTTATTTTAATATAAACTACAACTTCTTACAGTTTTTGGATGAAGAATACGCTGCACTGCTTTCAAAAGATTGCCGTTTTCTCCCCTAAAATGTTCAATAATATTTTAAGTAATATTTTTACTTTAAAAAATATATATTATGTTGCATTATATTTAATTGGGATATGAATGATATTGTTGACACTGTAATATAAATGAATTATTATGACTTACAACAAGTAATATTTAAACTTGTATAAATATACATTGTGCTACTTAATACTTAATATATAAAGAATATGGATCGATATGGTATATCAACATATATATGGCTCAGCACATACTGGTTATCACTAACAAAACCAAATAAACTTAAGTTATATCTCAGTGAACAATTAGTTATATCTTATTTAATCTTTAATTTTAATAATAATTTGTTTATATTTATAAGTTTATAAGTATAAGTTTGCAAACTCCTCAAACAAAAATGTTTGTTGATAACTTTTTAAAAATGCAGGTTTAATGAGGATGAAGTTTAAGTGAATTTTTAAGTACAAGTTAATTAAGTTTGCAAACTCTTTTAAACAAAAATGATAAATTGCTTTTTTAAAAAATCAGGTTAGCCTAATAATTAGAACAGCTAAGTTTTTTTTGATGATGTTAGATTAGGCATAAAAACATTATTTCTCTATAAAAATGTACAATTACAATCAATGCTAAATGAAATGATTATGCCTAGACTACTAGACTAAATAAATTAACTAAATAGCTGTTAATTTAAAAGTGTGTACTGTATCAAGTGTATCCACCCAATCGCTCAATCCCTACAAAAAGTAAAATCCTATAAATAACTTACTCTTACTGAACTTACTACAAAAAAATTAATAATTAATAGGGCTGCAGAAATTAACAATGAATTGTTAAAAATTTTAACTATTAAATTATTTTTTTTAACGATTAATCAACCCACCACTTATAAATGTATTAGAAGTCAAAAAGTAAAATATTTTGACCAATAAATATAAACTAATTTCCGGACGATTACTCGAACAGTTTGGTTTTAAACTATTGACTGACTGTTCAAAATGTTGATTAAGGTTATTGTGTCCATTGAGAGAAATTGTTTGCCTACTACACAATGTTCCATCTAAGTCTAAGCTTGGTCCATGTGCAAAGTTTTTTAAAAAAAAACACTCATGTGCAAAGTTGCACAACGTCAATTTTCGGTGCAATATTTTACAAAATTTGCTGCACTGTGATTCTAAACTCCTGCGTGGCATTGTTCAAATATCTGAGCAGCCGCGCTGCTTAAAAGGAACATTGCTGCCATGGTTCTTACACTTTGCTTACATATCATCTGCATACCAAACATCCACTGCCACTACAGTATCGACAATTTCAGCTATGTGAACGATTGTTCAGCTCGGCTGGTTATATTGTCAATAAGACCCGCTCATCACTTGAACCAAGTAATGTAATTACACTTATCTGTTTGCGTTGTTGGTTAAAAGATGTCATAATATAAAAATAAAGATGATATTCCAGTAAAAAAGTATTATTCCAGTGTTATTTCGATTTTCGACAAGTATTTTAATAAATGTTACTCATGACACCATAAATTTCAATTTTTGGCTTTAATAGAAATTAACGAGTTAATTAATCGTTAATTTTTCAAAAGTTAACAATTAAATTTAAATTAATCATTAACAGCACTAATAATAATAATAATTAGTAGGCCTAATTAGTAGGTCTTGACACTTGAATACAATTTGAAAGCTTTATCACAGTCCAACTCTGATATATAAAATTATGGAATATCTTAATCCTGCTGACATATAAAACTGTTACACTTTGGGCTTTGGGAAAAAAAAATACAAATGAAAAAGAGGTAGATTTCAAGATGTTTTAGTTTTAATTTTTATTTAAAATAAAATAAACTTCATGGCACAAACTATTACTATTATTTTTGTTTCCTATGACTATGAGCAAAGTGCATGCGTAATGCTGTCAATGTAATTTAGTCAATGTCTTAGTATAAAATGAGTTGCTAGCTAGTGGCTAAACCTTAACTTAGTGATGGTGACTAACACTAACAGTCAACCAACACAACACTGACAGTATCGGGGCTACTTGTACTCCTGAAACTGAATTATTGCCGTTGCAGCATCGTTCGCGGACTTAAAATTCGACTAATTGTAACGACAAATGTGTCAATTATCAAATAATAATATAAATAATATTATTAGTTACTAAGACATCCAAAACAGCTAGTTATCCGATATATAAACTAATCAAAATGATTTCGATGACTAACCGTGTGAACAAATAATTGTTATATCGGAATAACAGTGCAGACAGTTATCAATAGCCGTGAGCAGCCATTGCTACAACGGACTTCTGGGTAGAATATGACGTCACCTCATTACCCATTCGCCAATAAAGAGCAAGATTGTTCTAAACGACAATAAAAGCAAGCTCTGAGATTATTAATTCTCTTACTCAAAACTTCAGCAATAACAAAGATAAATATTAAGTATACGATTCTTGACATGACAGCTTCACTGTGTTAAAAAAAAGTGGTTTTGGGGGAAAGCTTTAACTGCTCATAAAAATTAATATGTTGAGGACTGAGTTGGATTCAGCAGTTAAGACAATTTTGCTCTGACACATATTGAGCTCACAGAAAATCCCACAATTCTCACCCGCACCACGAGTTAATATAAAGGATTTAAAAATGAAATAAATCTGAGATAGTGAAAAAAAAAGTCTCTGATTCTTGACTTAACATTTTTTTGTTTTTACTGCTTTTTAAATAATTTTAAAAATATTTTAAATCGATTTAATTTACTTGACAAGCTTTTAGGAGCTATAGTAATTTTTAATTTTCATCAAATTGTATAGTGTAGGCCTATCACAAATATATAAAGAATTTAAGATAACTTTAATTTTCGCCCAAGCCCAGCCCAAGATTGCATTCTTGATTATTCTCATCGAATTAGAAGTGGGTCAAATATCGATTGGCAAAATATTTTATTAGTGATATAGTGATTTTTTTAAAAATTTAATCAATGATTTAAAAAACAAATAATTCCATGTTTGTCTTTTGACTAATTGATGGTGTTTTTTGAAACACTTGTTAAAAGTTAAAGGTCATTTCAACACTTGTTTTAAAGTTAGGGTTACCATAATTGTCAGATGAAAAAAGAGGACACTACATTAGCATAAAAAATGGACAATGTTAAGTGTTGTACAAATAAAATTAAAATCAACATAAAATATTGTTCTTATTTAATTATAAAAGGGCCGTCCATAAATGAAGTCTTATCTTATCTTATCTGTTTACAGACGCTCCTTCTATACAGAAGATTATTGCGTCCTACGCTTATCTATGGCTTGTGTTTAGTCCTGCATTTTTATTAGAGATTTAAATGTTGATAAAGTGTTGGTTTTCCTGGTCACGTGATTTTGGCCGATTTTTCACTCACCCCCCCCTTTGTCACGCGTCGTCACAAAAACGTAGAGTAGACCCCCTTCCAATATGACGTCACAAAGCTTTGGTTGGCCACCCCCAAAAAAACACACAAAAAAACTGTATTTTCTATTTGTGAAAAAGAGCATGTTTCAAATCATTTTTATTATTAAATCCTTAATATTAACTCGTGGCGTCTGCTTGATGCCTTGCTTGATTGGTTCTCAAAAGCATTTGACAAAGTTCACCACCTTAGTTTACTTTAAAAAACTTAACTACTTTGGAATCTCAGGTCCCTTACATCACTGGATCCAAGACTTCCTTTTGGGCAGAGAGCAGATTCCACGCCCGAATTCCGGATGGGAAGAACGAAAATTTGTATGTGTTTGTTCTTGCATACGGAATAAGAAAGGTGTTTTTATCCTTATGTCTATCTGAGGGTTGTATTAAATTATCTTTGTGTTGTTTTCTAAATTAGAATTAATTGCTTTATGTATGATTACTACTTTGCTCTTGGTTCTTCTATCCTCTAGTGTTTCAAGGTTTAATGATTTAATTAATGGTGTTATTCTTGTCAGTTTTGAATATTCTCCAGCAATGAATCTGGCAGCTCTTTTTTGAATTTGTTCTAGTTTATCGATGCTTTCTTTGGGGGATGGGTCCCATACAGAAGATGCATATTCTAGTACAGGTCTCACCAAAGTGAGGTAGCATTTTAGTTTTATATCTCTATAGACTCTATTACATTTGTTAACGTTTCTTTTTATAAAGCATAAGGTTTTGTTTGATTTTTTAATAACTTCATTGATATGGGGATTCCATGAAAGTTTCTTATTTATTAAGACTCCTAAGTAATTTGCATCTTTAGTTTGGGTCAGATCTTTTTCATGAATGTAATATTTTTAATTTATTTGTTTTTTTTTCTTTGTTACTCTTAACAGTTGACACTTTTATCTTATCTTATCAATACAGACGCTCCTTCTATGCAGAAGCATATTGGCGTCCACAGACCATGAGAGATGATCTGTTGGCAAGTGATGCAGCGTTCACATGCCTCGGCTTTGTGGGTTCCACGCATTACCCAGCCGCCTAACTAGTGTTAGGTACCCATTCGGAGCTGGGTGACTCAGGGACGCCCTAGGCCCCGGGAACAAGTCCTTGCCTTGACATGGATTCGAACCCGTGACCATTGGTACGCCAGTCGAGCGCGCTGCCACTCGACCACCACGACACTTTTCTGGGTGGAAAGACAGACTTCAGTTAGTTTGCCATTGTATTAATTCATCTAAGTCTTTTTGTAAAATTTTGCTATCTTGTTCTGTTTAAATTGTTCTATAGATTATACAATCATCAGCAAATAGCCTAACTTTTGTTCCTGTTGAGATGTTGTTGGGTAAATCATTTATATAAATTAAAAAGAATAAGGGAACTAGCACAGTTCCTCGTGGAACTCCTGAGTTAACCTTTATTGGTGCAGGTTTAGATCCATTAATTATTACAGTTTGCTCCCTGCCCAAAAGGAAGTCTTGGATCCAGTGATGTTAGGGACCTGGCTATATTCACTTTATTAATTTAACTATATTGAAATTTGACAAGAATGAGAACAACACTGATTGAAAACAATCTAAATGATAAATGAAAGAAAGTTGCCATTTAAAAAAGTGGGCTGCCTGATGTATTATCAATTGTAATATAATATCACTATTTTTTTTTAATTTGGCATGGATTACACTCACGAAACCGTTAATCACAGCCTACATTTCGTTGATCCTATTGTTATTATCGTTGCTAACACCCAACTAATCGAGCGGCCTTGGAAATCAGTAAAGGAGCCAAATAAACGCCACAACGGGACTCCGCGTCATATTATAGATATAAAACTATATTAACATTTATTTAGTAGTAATTTGTAAATTGTAATAGCCTAAGTTTCGCGGGGTTTCCAGCGGTTGGTACCCCTCAAAAAAATTAAAAACTTTTTGTGGTCGGATAACAGACCTGATTTGCCTTGAATAAAAAATTCGGAAATTCTTTGTTGGAAATTGTGTTTAAATACTCATTCGAGTTTTTATTACTTGTTTTTTTTACTATAAATCCTTATATATCACTATCAGACATAACTACAAATTTGGATTTTTTGGATTGTCGTGCGATGCGTATTATAATGAACATACTTTCAGTAATGTCTCGTAAATAAAGGATTTATATTCAAAAACTTTGTTTTTTGCTGGTTTTTTTGTTGTTGTTGTCATTCAAGTATGTATTGGTGTAATGTTGCATTCTAATACCGTAACACGTGTGAAGCAACGTAAAACGTCATAAAATAAATTGTAAGCAATAAAATAATATTTAAGTGGAACTTTTATTTAAAGTTGCAAGTTTTGATGTGGCTTCACATTTCTCAAACACCCCCTCCCCCTCGTCACACATGTGTGGACCCCCCTCTCCTCTAGGTGTCTGACATCATTGATAGAATTATAGACGGTCCCAAACTTGTATTAACTGAGTGTTCAGTGCACCACACTAGCTGACTGGAAAAAAAAACAGTAAGTTAGTAACTAAACTACTGAAGTTTACCAAAAGTAGTGAAAAACCCAAGGAGGTTTGATTAACTAATCAAACCTCCTTGGAAAAACCCGTACAAAAGCCTTTTTTTCTGGAAAGGCGCTCGGACAGGTGCATAAAAAGAGGACGTGTCCGGGGAAACCCTGACGTATGGTAACCTTATTTAAAGTTCTTGTTTCATGTAGATTATTTCACAAATTAGGCACAAATGACTGTAAGGAGCGAACCCAAAGAACTTCTTTCAGTGTCCATTTAGACTAGGAACGCTCAGAAAGGACTGTGAGGAAAAGCGTAAGACCTTTGAAAATACATGTTTTGATCTAGCATCTTTCAAATAATCTGGTGCTGATCCTTTCAAACGCAATTTAAAAAATAGGACTTTGTGTTATTTTTGGTTATTAGCAAGCAAACTTTTAAATGGAAACTGTTAAAGAAATGTATGATAGGCTAAACAATTGTATGTAATATTGCTACCGCTATCATATTATAGGAGTGCATCTGTCACTAATCTGTCATTTTCTCTCTCTCTCTCAATTGGAACCTTGATGAGAGAGAAAAAAGGGTATTTAAACAAATGAATTATGAATTTATTTATTCAAGACATATAGGCCTATTCGGCATGTTTGCCCCCCCCCCACGAACTTACTATGCCCTCAAACCTTCCTCACCCGTGACATCGAAATGTCACTCGGCCGGTTTTGAAGTGTTACGTCACTACACAATTCAAATCAAGTATTTTTAAATGAGTGCAATTAACCTGATGACAGAGATTCCCTAACCGTGAAAAAGTAATGTAATAAATTTAATGTCTGTTATTTCAGCCAGTCACTTGATATATACTGTTGGTTTCTTGTAATTGTTACCCAGCCTACATTCGGTTGAGGTCCATCCCTAACTCTACCACTGATGACCCCTTTCACCCCCTACGGCCTACGTGATACGTCATGGTTAGCCCGTTAAGAAAATACCGTAAGCCGAGGTAATCGTATTAAATAATTTATAATAGTCAAATGGTGTTGTCGCTAGTGCAAGGGGGCAGAATGCGCACTTATTCTGATCATTTTGATAGTCCACAAATATTATTAACATGCAAAAATATCGCTTTTGTAACTTATCGAGTCCATTATCGCAAATTTATTACAAAATTTCAAGCCATACAATTAATAAACAACGCCCCACCTTTAAGGTTGGATAGAACGAATTTGAGATAAGGATGATCTAATGGTACATAGTAGATCTAATGGTACAAACATCTAACTGTCACATCTCTGTAATAATGCGTCAATTTTGGGAAGATCCTTTTGTTACTCTTACTAAGAGTCTACGAATCTTTGTGCTAGATATATTTCTGTCATATTTAAAGAAATAAATATTCCCTACTTTTACTATTTACAAATGAGTACGGTAAAACTTTTGTTAAATTTAAATATATTTTTTTTATAGTATTAAACTTTTGATCTTTAGGTGATGGGCGTTGAAGAGATATAATTATTTCAGTATGCCCCGTCCTGCATTATACTTCACTCTTCCGAACCACACCTCGCTAAATCTACAAACAGCAGCAGTCTTCTCAAGATGCAGACGGAATGAGCCACGATGAGGAAAACAATTTTTTTAAACAGGAAATTACACCATACTGACAAGATAGAAATGCAAGTTGAAATAATTATAGTGAACATGAAAATAAAAGCTTTAAGTGTTTACATAGATTGAACTTTGGTAGCCAGCACCCATTTTTGTGCAATATTTTACACAATTTGTTGCGCGGTAATTCTAAACAGCTGTGCATAGTCTGTTAGATATCTGCATGGTCACGCAGTTTAAAGGTAACCTTCAGAGGCAGGGGCGGATTAAGACTGCACTGGGCCCCTGGCTGCAATTAAAACTGGGGCCCTATCCAGCTAGCGTACCTTTAAATATAATGATTGCTAGCAGCTAATATAAGACTGTAACTTGTAACTAAATAGTCCATTGGTTCCTTGCTCATAATTTGTCTGTACTCCTGGATCGGATTCATCAAAAAACCGAACACAAAGAAATAACTGTTTGCCGGGAAACTAAAATTGAGTGTAAAAAAATAATTTTATAAAAAAAAAGACAAATTAAAAAAAAAGCCTACTCTGGGAATTGAACCCGCTATCTATAGCGCCACAACCGACACGCTGCCACAAGACCACGAGATTCCGACGAACAAATAAAATTTAAAAGATGTATTCATTAATATTTTTTCTTATTGAGTCAATCAAATCAAGTTTTTTGATACTGAGGCCATCGGGTCCGAATAGGGATTAGATTAATAGATAAGATTTTATTGATTTATTTAATTTATGATATTTTTAGGGATTCATGCAAACATTTGTCCACCTTTATTATAAAAAAATACTAAATTTGGGGCCCCTTAATCATCGGGGAACCTTGGCTTTAGCCCGTTCATCCCCCCCCCTAATCCGCCATAGAGTAACATTGGCATTGGTTGCCAGTACTCACCATAATTGCAGTGAAAGTCTTATGGATTTTACAAGCTTTTATTTAACTCACACTGTTTGAATGTTGTATTTTCCATCCATCCATCCTTCCGTCAAATCTTGTAACGTAAAATTAAACCACTTCTGATGGTCATAGAGATCTCAAAATTTAACCACAGATAGATCTTGGATGACAATGCATTCATTGTATCAAAATTTCAGATCGATCGAATGTACCGTAATTAAATTATTCAATTTTTAGTTTATCTCTATTTAGAATGTTTAGTCGTCTGCTAGAGTTGACGTCCACGGCTCACTGGTTTCACTCCAGCCCTCAATTACAAAATTCCCGTGTTATATAAGGGGAGTTCAGCGCGTTTCAGTCTGTAATTTTAAGTGGATTAAAGAGAAAAAAATAAAAGCGTGGTTTTAAAAAAAAATGATTTTTTAAAAAGTATTTTCTTATTTATTATTATTTACACGCTTTTATTTAAGTCACACTGTTTGTATGTTGTATTTTCCACCCATCCATCCGTCAAATCTTGTAACGTAAAATTATACCACTTCTGATGGACCTAGAGATCTCAAAATTTTACCACAGATAGATCTTGGATGACAATGCATTGTATCAAACTTTCAGATCGATCGAATGTACCGTAATTAAATTAATCAATTTTTAGCTTATCTCTATATAGAATATTTAGTAGTCTGCTAGAGTTGACCTCCACGGCTCACTGGTTTCACTCCAGCCCTCGATTACCAAATTCCCGTGTTTTACATCAAGGGTAGGTCAGTCCGCTTCAGTCTGTTAATGTTTGTCGCGCAATGAATATTAACATTACTTTTAGTTCTGTCTCATATATAAGGGATTTATAGTAAAAAACTTTTTTACGGGTTGTTTAATTACCACTATCACATTTAAGTTATTGAGAATGAACTTCAACTAATTAAATAGAAGAAAATAAAATATTTAAAAAAAATCTTTTTTTAAAAAGGACATGCTTTTATTTACATATAGAAAGTGCACTTAAAAGAAGAAAATAAATTTTTGCTATGATAACAGGTGAAATCCTTGAACCTATCCATTGCACGTGAAAGCGTGGGGCGCTCATCACAACTTTCTATCATGTGCAAGGCTGGAATTATACAAATTTGTATAAATATTAATAAACATTAAAAGTTTCACAACTTTGATCATATACATGCTATTATCTATATTAAGCAAAAGAATAGTTGCAAAGAGAAATTAGTTGTGATGGGCGCCCCACGCTTTTATGTGCAGTGGATAGGTTCAATTTCACCTGTTCACTGTTATCATAAAAAATGTTTATTTTCTTCTTTTAAGTGCACTTTCTATATGTTAATAAAAGCGTGTCCTTTAAAAATGTTTTATTAACAATTGCATACCATTAGAAATTCTGAAATTTTAATATTTGTGGCAAAGCCATGATACAAATAATAAAGATTCACCCGCAACATGAGATACAGCTTCTTGCCAATGAAGCTTAAGACTAGTTAGAGTTAAGGATGCCACTAAAGGAAAAAGATGAAACAAAAAGAGACACGAATACTCAGAATAGTGACTTTCAATGTTCAAGTTTCAAATGGCTCTGATTTAGTAAAGGGGACAATTTAAAACAAATTTTTTTAAATGTACCTTAGAGTTGTAGAAGAGGCTGGGAAGAACTAGAAATTAAATACCAGCAAGATACCCATTAAAATGTCAGATCTCTAGATAAAATAGAAGCATCTTATTCAGGCAGGGGTGATGAAATGAGCCCTAAGCATAAATAATAAACATGACCACTTAATATTGATTACTATTTATAATTTATATAGAACTTATCAGGTCCAAAAATCATTTGTCACAAGAGGCCGTCCATAAATGACAACACGCACCAGCAATGGGGTCACAAATTTGTGACGATGGGGAGGTGAGTGTTTAAGAACTGCGGCGTCACATAAAAATCACGTGACGTCATTTATGGACGGCCCCCAAGTTACTTGGAATCCATGGCTGATGGATAGTAAATTAGATGGAGAGTGACTGAACAGGCCAAGGCCCTACATGTGTTGCACCAAAGATTATGATTTGTTCCTAGTGAGAAAATCACTGTTTGGTTTCAGTGATCAGGGCAGATGTTCTAGATATAAATCTTTGAGTTCTGTTAAAAGTCTTTGAACTATCCCGAGAGGTTTCCAGAATCCCAGCAACAACACAAAACAAACAAGTTCCTTGTCAACAAAGTGATATGCTGGAATAGCTTCAGAGTTAACAGACTTTCATAGGTTTTCTAAAGTGATGGAAGTGTCAGAATAGACTAAAGTGGTACCTCGAGATACGAATGCTTCAAGATACAAAATGCCACCAGAAGATTTTTTGTTCCAAGATATGAAAAAAAATCCAAGATACGATAGGCCACTGGAATATTTTTTTGTTCCAAGATAGGAAAAAACCCACAGCCGACAACACTGGAAATAACATGACGTCATTGAACGTGCCACAACAGTTCTGCTCTCCTACTGGTTTATTCCAGCTGTGTGTTCGTGCTTTTCATGCATACCTTTTTACTGTATAGTTGGTTTGGTGTCCTAAATTCGTGAATAATTTCATGAAATCTTTGGAAAAGCGTATTTTTATGGCTTCAAAGAAATTAATATTAATCGCCTCACTCGAGAGGTAAAAGTTCACATTTGTATACAATTTATTTTCCTTTATCTTATTCTGTTTTTTATTGTTTTATTATTGTTTATTTATTTGTTTTATAATGTGTACTTTTAAGGATTGAAGAATTCTTCTTTGTTTTTCTATAGCTTACCATGATATTTTCATTTTTTAGTGTTGTTTCTGTGTGGTTTGGAACATATTTTATATGTAAATCTTTTTTTGAGATACAAAAGATCCAAGATACGAAAGCCACCCCAGAAGGGATTAATTTCTTATCTTGAGGAATGTTCCCTTACTTTAAGCTGCGCGGATGTGTGCCCGCGTAGAAATCTGACAGACGCCGCGCAGCAGTTTAGAGATACGGCACAGCAAATTTTGTAAATTAGTGCACAATAAATGGATTCTGTGCAACACAGCTTTTTTTTTACTTTGCACACGGACCAATGAAGCTTAGAGGGAACATTGAACTTGAGGTACCACTGTATTTCAATTTCACTTCCAAAAAACATGAAGAATCAATGAAAAATGGCCAAGAAAAAGAATAAAACATTTCTGTGCAAGAAGTTACAGTGACAGTAAAAGAATAAAACATTTCTGTGCAAGAAGTTACAGTGACAGTAAAAGAATAAAACATTTCTGTGCAAGAAGTTACAGTGACAGTAAAAGAATAAAACATTTCTGTACAAGAAGTTACAGTGACAGTAAAAGAATAAAACATTTCTGTGCAAGAAGTTACAGTGACAGCAGAATGAGGTATTTCTGTACAAGAAGTTACAGTAAAAGAATAATCAATGATCAGAGCAGGTAATGTAAAAATGTATTACTCCTGAAACACAGAAAATGAATGCAAGAACCCAGATATTGTGCCCTTCAACAAAATCAAAGGATTCTTTCACGTCATTGACCAAAATTGTTTTGTCAAATCAAAAATTAAATGGAGATATTGTTAAATTAATATTGTAAGTTTAAAATAAATTGCAAGACTTGAGTGACTAGACACATTTCATCAACAAAACTTTCTAACAAGAGAACAGACAAATCAATGTTAAAATTAAAACTTGTTTAATGATAGTTTCTAATGGTCATCAAACAGAAAAAAAAATCTAATTTCAAAATGGTTATCTAAAACTTATATTAGGACACGGTTGATGATTATATTTAATAAAATGTAAATAATGTCATAGAGAAAAGTAATACATAAACAAACAAAATTTAATTTTAATATAATAATAGCAATAAAAATATGTACATTACAAATGTCTTGAGCCAAGAGGTTAACAATTAGTACCATTGGGATGTTATTTCAGCAAAAATTAAATTTTGATCAATGTTTTTCATTTTAAATTTGTTGAATAGAAAACAATGTTAAGTGAATAATCAGTTTGGTTAAAGAAAATTGTATTTAAACTTGTTGAATAGAAAAATTTTTAAAGTGAATAATCAGTTTTGTTAAAGAAAATTGTATTCAATGCTAACCATCGTTTCTTCAGTGGTTTGTAATAACAAATTCACTTTCTTTTGTTAACAGTGTTGTAAAGTAAAAAGTCTTATTGCTGGGTGTTTTCAATTTAAAATACGAATATAATAATGGACTGCCCAGCTCAGCTCATGTAGCAAGACTATTGACTATAGCTAGTTTTTAGCAATTACAGATCTCTTAAATTTCTCTCAGTGAGCATTGTATAAACCATCCACCATCAGTCTTGAAATGTTGGATCTTGAATGCTATGTAGTGGCCTGTCAAAAATATTACATGCTTTATTATCGTAATCATAACAAAATGGTATAAAATTAACCTTTTAAATTTATTGCCCATATATAATAAATATGATGCACCAAGACTCCAATTTTTAAAAAAGATTTAATTTACAATTTATATCATTTTCAAAACAAAACCTTATAAGAGTAAAATGTGCAAATTTAACAACACATATAAATTATAAAGGTGTGAATAATTACAGATGTTCTTACCTTTTAGGTGTTTTGGGGGTTTTCCCTCTAGCTATTGGTGTTTTTGGACAATCTAAAAATAATTTCTCCAATTGGACTGTCACTTCATCTTTATCAGAAACGACTCTAGAACCTTTTAAAACAGGTGTGGCAAAGACATTGTCCTCTAAATCACTTGAAAAGGAATCAGATAAAATAAATTAATACTCAATGTTGTGGGCAAGTTCTAAGTACTTTATCAAAATATCCAGGTTAAAACACAAAAATTATTATGTATTACAAAAGAAAATAAAATAATTTATTTTATGTTGAAAGCAAATAAAGCTATCAGAGCACAAAGCAAGCTTAACCCTGAAAATAAATCAAAGTGCTCTTATTTTTACCTGGTTGCTCTGGCTTTGCTAGCTGACTTTAACAAGCTCTTCCCTCTATTGGCATGTCCACTTTTTGTAAGTGTCTGGCTTGTAGCATTATTGCCTAATGATCATAATAATGAAACACAAGTGGTATCAGTTTTATTGGAGAAAGCTCAACATATGAAATTTTAAATAAAACCACTAATAAAATCATTGTATTTAATAAATTCATACTTGTAGTTTTAGTCCTTTTTGCAGTGGATGATTGGGTGCATGACAAACGTAAGTTGCCAACAGATTCTGCCAATTTCATGGCTATGTCGTCAGCAGAGGGTTGTTTTTGACGCTCATCTTCTACTTCATTTGCTCCTCCATCTCCAGCAGCTACTGACGCCTCCTGCTGTTTTTTTGAAGCTGCACTTTCTGTATCTCTTGTCTGCTCTTTTTCATTATCGATCATCATAAAAAGACTATTTGTGAACTTCTTCAAAGCATTGCAGGACAGCTTGTCCATTATTACCTGAATTTGAAAAGTAAATAAAGTGCATTTTTGGAAGACCCAAAAGAGAGAGAGAGAGAGCATGCTTTTAATTTAGGCACTTTGTAATTATTTTATATGTGACTGCTACAATAAGCAGAAATAAATTCTCATTTTTAAGATAAACTTTTGGTAATACTTTATAAAAACATTCAAACTCAAAAGAATGTTTTTCAAATACAAGCACTTTTGAAAAATTTGAGTACACTTAAAAAAAAACAAAAAAACTCTTAATTAATACACACTGTTGCCATATGTTCACACAAAGCCAATACATTTTTCAGAAAACTTGTATTCTCAGGATTGATACTAAGCTGATTAAGTATTTTTAGCCACAATTTGGTGTCCGGTAATTCAGGATCAGACAGAATTTCATTGCAAAGTTTAACAGCTATGTTGTCGTGACATGGGTTTTCCTGTAAAATGTAATAGTAAAATAATCTAGTAGCTATAGACTTATATTGATTAATCACATCATTTTTAAATTAACAAGAAATACGTTAATATTTTTTCATTGAGCTGTTACATTTCAATAACTTATCTGGGAAAAATTAATTGCTTTGTTGAAATTTTAATTTTTTAAAATAATAATGTTGAAATATTATCACTTTTGATTAAATTTTAAAACCAGGCAATTATTTTGCATTTATTGATCATTGATAAGTCATCTTAGGCTGTCAGAAAATTAAAATCTTGTAGATCATGTGTTTAATGATACCTTGACAAGACAATTTTTCATTTGGTTGTCAGCCAAATTCTGAGCATCCATTAGTTCAATTAAAAAGTTGGCCAGATTCATCTCATCGATTTCTGCCAAAGGAGATGTACTTGGCGCATGCAGTACTGTTCGGAGCGTAGGCACAAACGCCTCCTCTACAACCTCCTGGTTAGCACTGGAAAGGAAATAATTCCATTTAACAAAGTTATTTAAGTGAGATAGAATTACTAGGTAAACAACAGGCAAAATTAAAATGATAATATGAGCTACCTGTTTGCAAATGCAAAAAGTGGAAAGAAATCTCCTAGAGTCCTTATCAAAACCTCATCATCTTCCACAAGTGGATTGTACCATAACAGCAACAAATGAGATAACAGCTTTGATGATACAACTCTGCCTGAAAGGAGCAATTTTGCTAACCCTTCAGCTGCAATGTTCCGCAGCTCTGAATTCTGAAATAAATAAATAATGTTATAAAAGCCATTAAGTCAATGCAAATTGTTATGGCCTAATGAAAGTTAGGTGTTTAGTAGTTAAAAGTGAATTGAAAGCTGGTTGAGTTAATTTTATTACAAAATCAAATTAAGAGATCTAGGAAAATTTCAAGGATAAATAAGCATTTAACTTAAGCCTGACAACTGGAGAATTTTAAAACAAAAAATGACAACAGGTCATTCATGATTAAGGGATACTACTTTCTAAATAAAGAGATATGTATAACAAGTTTTAGGAAAACCTTAATTAAGAAACAACAAAACAAACAAAGTTTGCTAAAGGCCTTCTTCAGACAAGAAAAAAAAAGCTGAAATGTTTGCCAGAGAAATTTTTCTTAACAATATTCTATATATATATATTCTATAACATTATGGAAAAACATAATTTGGCAAATTTTAATACAACTTTTGTTATTTGTTCAACCTACTGTTCATTTGGTGTTAATATAAGAGTTTTTGTTTCAATTAAAAAATTACATAAACTTATAGAAGCTGTTACTTTGTATAACTTTTTTGTGTTAGCATTTGTCCAAAATTGATAGTGTAGACTTCAAAAAGGCAAAGTCACAAGTCTTGGAATTTTCCTAAAAGAAGATAACTTATTACCCTTGACATCACCTCTCCATACTTTTGGATAACCCAAGGTCACATTTTTCATGAATAATGCAGCTTAGCCCCAGTGGAATCTCAGAGGCTGTATCAATGAGATATAGACTATGGGACGGCATCTCCAGTCTTCCTTCTCGTTGATGAGTTGCGATCTGAGGTTAGTTTGCGTCTTTAGTTTAGCTTCAGTCCATAAGGTTCAGGTTCTATCAGTTTACATGACAAAGCCACCCAGCACTCTCAATGACACTAGAGTCTTGGCAAGGAACAGTATGCTGTTTTGCTTACCATTATTTGTCATAGGTCTTTTTAAAGTATAAAGCCTGCTCAGCTGATAGTGGATAAAATGTTAATGAATGGCCAAGGAGAAATTGAACACTAGCTAACAGCAAGTTTACAAACCTCATTATCCAGAGTAGCGCTGAGAATTGTTATAACCTTGCTGGCACTTTCACTCCAAACTGTACTGCCTTCTTTCTCAGTACCATTATGTGGTTCTGCTGATTCCCCACTCGACATATCGTTAGTTTTGTCAAGATCTCTAGTACAGTTGCTGTTGTCACTGAAAGCTTCCAGGCCGTAGAAGTGAACCAAATCAAATATAGATTTAAAGGACGTGGATCTAACGAGCTGCGTGTCCATTTGGGAGGCCTGGCAAAATTATTTTTAAAGATGAAATATACTTGCAATGATTGTTATAAGGGGCCATCCATATATTACGTACGCAAGGAGGAGGGAGGGGGTCTCAAATTTACGGCATTTTGCGTATGCATGCGTAGGGGGGGTCTCGACTGAATGTGTACGTACGCTCAAAAAATTTAATTTGCATAATACTAAGCATAGTAACGTAAACCGTTCTGGCTGCAAACGGCAGTCGAGACCGACTGAGCCAAGACTGATATGCAATAATGTTTTATAATTTATTGCAAACGAAATTTTGAACTTGTAATTACTTAGAAGTAATCCGATTCAGATCAAACGTTTACACATTATTAAAATATATCCGTCGGATTTATATTTCCATTTCTTGAGATTAGGCCTAGTTGAAGTTTCTCTTTCGCCCACCGGTGCCTTTGCCGTTATAAACACACAACGGGAAGGTGATTTCACACATCTAGGGGAAAGGGGAGGGGGGTGTCTACATATTTGTGACGATGTGTGAAGTGGGGGTGTAAGAGAAATGTGACGTCACAACAAAACTCGCAACTTTAAATAAAAGTTCCTCGTTAAATATTTGATTTGTTACATGGTGTTTTACATGACTTCACACGTGTTACGATATTAGAATGCAGGCCTACACTAATAAATACTAAAAAGACAAAAAAAGTGACCAAAAAACTTTTAGTGACGCGGGGTGGTGGTGTGTGTGAGATGATGATGAAAATAAGCCATAATCGCGGGACGTCATTAATGGATGGCCCCAAAGCTTTGACTCCCCCCCCCCTCACCACACACACAAAAATAAGTTATAAAAAAATAAATTAAAAAAAAAGCCGCATTTTCAAATATTTTAGTGCGCATTTTGATGTGACGTCACATTTCTTAAACACACCCCCCCCCTCGTCACAAATGCGTGACCCCATCCCCCACCCCTTTTTAGGGGTGTGACGTCATTTATGGACGGCTTCAAAGAGTAAAACCAATATTTTCTGACTCTGGCTTAAACTGTTTTTTTTGTACGTACGCATGTCGGGGTCCCGAAAATTTTGTGCATACGTAATATATGGATGGCCCTTAAGAGATAGAAGCATCAAGGTTAGCATTAATTTTCAGACATAATCCACCAAACACCGGTGCTGAGAAGAAATGAACTTTCCAACTACTGATTTCCTTGACTTAACAAACATTCAAACAATCAAGTTCATAAGAATCACAATTATTTATATCCCACAGGAAATATATGTTACCATTTTGCATGACCTGTCAAAAGAGCGAAGATGGCAAAACATTTAAAAAGCGTTTATAAATTGACCAACCATTTTTGTTTGAAACAAGATCACATCAAAATCAAACTGGAACATCATCTAGCTGAAGTTAATCAACCACAAGCTTCAAAGAAAAACTATGTTCAGCTGAACCAAAGATTGCAGGTGATTGTTCCAACCTATGTTAATGTTTCATTGATGGACTACCTACAAGCTATAGCCTTCAACTTAGAAATGTAAATGCAACTATGAAGAAAACTTTTATAGACTGAACTGCCACTTATTTTGACACATTTCATTTCAGTTTAAATTATTTTCTAACTCTAAAATGAAGAATCCTTTTATGCATTATTAATTGCGTTTTGAATAATGAGACTTCAAAGATCTGTATCAAGTGATTTATTGCAAATAATGGAAATGCAATCTGATCTGAGTTAATGTTCTTGTTTCCTTTTTTATTAAAAAAAAATGTTTTTCAGATCTTTAGTTTGGGATCTTTGGCCTGCACTCTGTGGGCAAATCAGTGCGCTCTTTTGACAGGATTCTTCTATTTTGAGCCTGTATTTAACACAACATTTGGTATATCAGAAGAATTACTATTTACATGAATATCTGTTGGTAAGAATGATTGGATACTTCACACACTGCCCTTCCCCAAGTTATTTATTTGCTGTAGCTATCAAGCTTTCCTGAAAAATCATCACTTATTTTTCCATTGATATACCTAACACCTTATAATAGTAACCTTCACCCTAACAAAAAAGAAAGAGCTATTCACAAAGTTCAGACTGTAACAAATGAATCCCCACATTCCCATTTGTATCCCACCCTAAGATGTTATAAGAACAAGTAAAGTTGATGGGGAAGGATGGTTTCAACAACTCACAGGACATGGTTTCACCTCACTTTGATCAATAAAACAAGAGAAAGGAGTTAGAACTCTGAACAAGTAGAACAATTTAGAAAAACCAAGCATGCACTTAAGCCTAATTAAATAGAAATGACAATGAAAAACACAACTTTCTCCCTGTGATACATGTCCTTTTGTTTTTATCTATAACCTCAAACACAAATGTTGAAAAGAACTAATAAAAATAAAATCTATATCAATGAATGAGCTATAAAAAAATAGATACCTGCAAAAGTATTGGTAAATTTTGCATCACAAGGTCCTTGCTGATTAAACAATACAGGCCAATAGCTTTGACTGCTTCATTGCGAATATTTGCATCTTCATTAGCCATTCCAGGTAATATCTGCTCATAAAAATAGACATAATGGCAAGCTGTTATCTAACTGCACATAAAAAACAATACCAATAAAACCTGAGTAACTGTAACAAGAGTTTACATTAGTTAAACATGCAATAGGAAACTATGAGTATTAAATGTTTGAAATGATATCTGTTACTTAATCTGTAGTTTTCAGTTATGTAAAGTGGAAACAATTTTTTTTAAAAATGTGTCAATGTTCCCTCTAAACTTCTTTGATCCATGTACAAACTAACAAACACATGTGCAAAGTTGCACAGCATCAAATTTCTTGTGCAAAATTATACACCCCACAAACACTGATATATTAAACCTATCAAAATTTGCTTCACAGTAATTCTAAACTGCTGTGCGGCATTGGTGAGATATCTACATGGCCGTACAGCTTAAAAGGAACATTGGTGTCAATAGTTTTATTGAAGGGAGTATTCATACCTGGCTTTCCATTAGGCCTTGCAGAGCTGGTGTAATCCTCTTAACAGTGATAGTGCTCAGCACATTACTAATAATAGTCAGGCACTTAAGCACTATTACAGGATCATTCTGTAAATATTACCAATCAGAAATTAGAACTCTGAAATCATTATTGCCTTTTTTGTGTTATTTTTAAATTGTCATGTAATGCAAAATGAAAAAACTCAACACAAATCAAAATAAGATAGATACCCTTTGTGTACGGACTTCCTGTAGTTTGGGCTCTGCTTCTTCTAGCAAAGATGAACGTTCAGCATCCAGATTTGAGATATCAGACTTCAGTTGTGCAGCTCTTTCAAACTCCTGCCTTTCAATGCACATGGAGAGTTCATCTCTCAACTCATGTAACTTAACTCTTATGCCTGCAATCTAAGTAAGATTATAAATTTATTACTCAAATTTATCTTGAACAAATAATTTTTCCTCATTCTCAATTCACTCACATGTGTATGTTTATAGTTTTTTTGTTTTTTTTAAAAAGGCTTTAAGTAAAAATTTACATACGATTTAGCATTAAGTAACATTCTTGTCAAAGGAAAAATTCTTTGTAGCAACACAAGTCACAGTCATTGCTTTACAACCATCATTTCAATGTAACAATAAGATGTCTCATTAACAAAACAAATAAAAACCTTTTTGTCAATATTTCTCTGATCTTCAGTATTTATTTGAGTCTCAATGGTGGTTATAGGTTCTCGAATTTCTGAAATGATTTCAGCAATGCAGTTGATAAATTCCATGTCTGTGTATATACTCTTCATACATTTTAAAACTGGTGGCACCAAAGCTGGCCCGACACTATCTGACACCAGCAATCCATGTACAAGTTTTTCTGTCTGTTTTCTGAAAAATATAACATGATCACAAGATTCATCTTTCATTAATTTAATCATTTAAGTATAGTATTGTTCAGCAAATCTTTTTGTAATAAAAACTGGTGACTCACAGTGAGATCAATAATTTCATCTTACCTGGCAATATAACAATTTCTCTATTCTAAATAACCAAATAACTAACCTGCTGACTTGATCAGACAGGTCCATATAAAATATAATTTGTAGCAATTGCTGGATAACAAATTCCATGTCCAAAATCTTTTCAACACTGTGGCATTCAGTAAGAAGAGAAGCATAGCTAAGGAAAAAATAGATTTTCATAAATGTATTACATATACATAACATCAACAAATAAAATTTTTAAATGAGCTATTTGACTCAAACCACAAATATATAAATTTGAGTTAAATCATAAAGAAAAGCACTGTAATTAAACACTTAATAGATAACACAACCCCAACAGATTCCATAATAGATGGCTATGGAGTTGTGGAATATAATGAACAGTCATTCAACTGATAAGATTTATTTTAAAACTTTCAATATGAACCCCTAGCAGCAATCTGTCCAGTAAAACTGCCTCACCACAAAGGTAACGGAGAAATAATTTTTTAAATTTAAAAACAACATTGTATTCTACTGGCGACATGGTGTTGTTCTGGCCCTAACACATGAGTGACTGCTGTAGGATATTTGCAATGTAGGTTAATACACTGCCAATCTCACAAGTTGGCCAATTAAATTAAAAATTAAATTGTTACAGCATAAACAGATTGAGTAATTTGTTATTTCCTGGTTGATTGGTGGTCCCTCTTATTTCATCAGCTTCTGACCTTAATTTAAATATCTCATTCATCTTGCAGGTGAGTATTTTGCTCTCAAGACTTTTATTCAGGGCCAAGGTGTGACACTGACAAATATACACTGGAATGAGAACATCATTTTAGCATAGCTTAGATCTCTATATTCATTCTTTGGTGTCTTGGTAATGGAGTGACTAGGTGTTAGCCCACTGAACTCTTGCCAATACTAAATCCATACATTCCTCCATTCTTCCATTACATGGAGCAGCTGACAACCAGAAGTCATGTTCTCTACAGTACAACTGAAATCTTTCATAGAATCAGATCTCAGGCACAGTTTAGGCTATCAACATGGCTCAGCAACTCTCAGGCACAGTTTAGGCTATCAACATGGCTCAGCAACTCTCAGGCACAGTTTAGGCCATCAACATGGCTCAGCAACTCTCAGGCACAGTTTAGGCTATCAACATGGCTCAGCAACTCTCAGGTACAGTTTAGGCTATCAACATGGCTCAGCAACTCTCAGGTACAGTTTAGGCTATCAACATGGCTCAGCAACTCTCAGGCACAGTTTAGGCTATCAACATGGCTCAGCAACTCTCAGGCACAGTTTAGGCTATCAACATGGCTCAGCAACTCTCAGGCAGTTTAGGCTATCAACATGGCTCAGCAACTCTTAGGCACAGTTTAGGCTATCAACATGGCTCAGCAACTCTCAGGTACAGTTTAGGCTATCAACATGGCTCAGCAACTCTCAGGTACAGTTTAGGCTATCAACATGGCTCAGCAACTCTCAGGCACAGTTTAGGCTATCAACATGGCTCAGCAACTCTCAGGCACAGTTTAGGCTATCAACATGGCTCAGCAACTCTCAGGCACAGTTTAGGCTATCAACATGGCTCAGCAACTCTCAGGTACAGTTTAGGCTATCAACATGGCTCAGCAACTCTCAGGCACAGTTTAGGCTATCAACATGGCTCAGCAACTCTCAGGCACAGTTTAGGCTATCAACATGGCTCAGCAACTCTTCCTTGTTATCATTGAGGATTATTTGTTACCTCTACAAAAATCAATTCATTGAGTGTCTCAGGATTTAGATTTGAATCTTTTTTTAACAGAGTCCATGTAAATACTATTGGTGTCCACGATTGGTTGAGTCATTAGATCATTTACTCCCAACAGTAACTAATATAGTTAATGAAAGTCTAAAATCTGGCACCTTTCCTTCATTATGTAAATCTGCTATTATAAAACCCTTGCTGAAAAAACAAGGGTTAGACCAAAACAATTTAAACAAATATCGACCTGTGTCTAATATTTCATTTTTGTCAAAAGTCATTGAAAAACTAGTCTTAAAACAACTGTTTGCTTATCTAAATGACCACACTCTTCTAAGTACTAATCAGTCGGCCTACAGACCTTCTCACAGCACAGAGACCACCCTGTTGAAGGTAACAAATGACCTCCTACTCGCACTGGACAGTGGGAAAATTTCTATATTGGTCCTCTTAGATCTTAGTGTACTGTATACAAGGCCACTACTTCTACTGCTCGAAAAGCATTCAGTTAAAAGCCAATCATATGCAGATGATACTCAGCTATATACTCACACTGATCCCTCTGATATTGACTCCACTGTCCAATTGATGCAAGAGTGCATTGGTGAGGTAAAGTCTTGGATGACGTTCAGCAAACTCAAGCTGAATGATGACAAGACTGAAGCACTTCTATTTTGCAACAATAAATCACGCAGTACTTTGTCTGTTCCGAAGTCAATTCACGTAGCCAGTTCGGATATTCTGTTCACAACATCGACTAGGAATCTTGGCTACATTATTTCTGACAACATGTCTATTAACAATTTCATCAATCACATCTGTCGCTCTGCCTACACTGCCATTCGTCAGATCAGCTCAATTCGTCATTACTTAACAGTGCAACAAAAACTCTAGTCTGTGCTCTTGTACTAGCTTGTATGGATTACTGCAATTCTCTTCTGTCAGATGCGCCAAAACAATGCATTGAAAAACTACAGAAAGTTCAAAATTCAGCTGCCAGACTAGTGCTCAAGGCAAAAAAAACATGACCATGTTACTCCACTTCTTCATTGGCTGCCTATACAAGCCCATATTGATTACAAACTGGCCGTTCTCTGTCACAACTTCTTTTCGGACTCATTCCCATCGTATCTTACTAAACTTTTGTCGGTCTACTCACCCACTCGCCAGCTACGATCTTCTGCAGACACACGCGTTCTCTCTGTTCCTAAGACACGCACCAAAACATTTGGTGAAAGGTCGTTCTCTTTTTGTGCAGCCAAACAATGGAATTCTCTACCATTACACATACGTAGTATTCAAACAACCAAGTCCTTCAAGATTGCACTTAAGACACATCTTTTCAAAATTTATTTTCAAAATTAATGAAACACCATTTCTTGTAAATGTTTAACGTAGCTTATGTATAATGTACTGTAATTTTTGTGATTGTTATAATATGAAAGTTAATTTAATACTTATAGGTATGTTACTTCTTTCATGTAAAGCGCTGTGAGCCCAGTTCCTTACTGGGATACAGCGCTATATAAATAATCAATTTATTATTATTATTATTAAATAACAGCAACAGAATGCAACCATCTCTTACTACAGATTTTTATAATAATCAGACCAAGCAGGAAAATATATTTGGACTACATACAGCACTTCTTGCAAAAAGTGCCCTTGGGTTATCTAGGAGGTTTCTTTTAACAACAGTAGACACCTGATACAGTACATAACTTGTGTGCCAGCACTGGTGCATAACATAGCAACAACCACCCCACACAACAACAAAAATAAATTGTTACAGCATATTGGCTGTCGAGATTAATATCCTGCATGTTTTCAGGATTGTTCAGTGGAATTTCATCTCCCTGAAGCTTTGTTGTACTAGTACCCATTAGGGTGGCCCAAAAAACTCAACTTTCACCTACAGAGCAAGACACCCTCTAACTTTTTTCCTTATAGCAAACCTTTAATTAGGGCAGAGTTTCAGCGTCTTGTGCCAACTGCAAGGTGATGCTCAACGACCATGGATTTTTAAAATTTAATAGAAAATTGCCGAACTTTCATGTAATTGACATTTTGCATATTTACCTACTGTATCATGTTCTTTGTGTTATATTTTACATACTTAGGGTTGGCTGTTAAACTATTCCATGTCATAACTTCCTGTTTAGTGTTACCTTCTGCCATAATTGTTGATATAATAATTAATTTTTGTGTCTTTATTGATTGTTTTCTGTAAACTTAGTGCTTAGCAGGTCTCACCATTTTAAAGGCCTATTGAAAAAGTAATATAGTAAATTAATCTTGTTATTTAACATAATAAACACTAAAAGTGTATGATATTTTTGCAAATGTTTCAAAGCATTTACTCGTAGTGATTTGATAATGAAGTAATTATTCTGCATGCCAATCACATGCTGCAAGAATGATATAATAAAAAGTTCATAATCAGATTCTGAATTATCATAAGAATGTTCTTTTTTAAATTCTGGGACTCAATTATTTCATCATGTCATCAACACGTCATAGCAGTGAGATTTACCTTATTGGGATATGTGAAATGGAACCACTGACACATCTGAAACAGTTGCCGACAAAAAAGCAGGTTCTTCAAAGATTTCATGAACATCTACGAGTAAAGAAGTCCGTTAGAAATGCTTCTCATACAACTGTTAAAGAAAAACAAAGGACTGAAATCTGAGGCACAAAAATCCAGAGAACTAGAATTTGCAGAAAAACTGAATCAAGCGTTTGATATTGCACATGCTGATGCAATGACAAAAATCAAAATTGAACAGGATAAGGAATTTCTCAATGATCAGAGAACTGAGAGAAGAAAGATAATGACAACCAAGGATAAGGATATAGCTGAAAAACAACAAAGATCAGAACTGAGGCGACAAAAAGAAGAGGAAAGAAAGCGCAATGCTTCACGACCTCCAGCATCTATAGCAGCAGCCGCCTTTGCCCAGCCTGATGACTGTGCATTTGCAAGCAGTGTTCTTGATGATGAAACTTAATATGACGATGAGTACTTACCGAGCAAAATTAGCAAATCAGATAAACAGCAAGACAAGATAACTCAAGTAAAGAAAACCTCTTGAGACCAATTCTTCAATCCAAGTGTAACAAGTGCCTTTGACTGTAATAAAACATCTGATCGTGAAGCTATTTGACTACTTATTCCTATTGCTGCAGCCCTTGGTCACGATCCAAATGCACTTCCTATTTCACGTAGCACAATTCAACGAGCGCGGACAAGTGCTAGGCATGAAATTTCTAAAGCAATGAAAGATAATTTTGAGCCAACTTGCCCATTAGTAATCCATTGGGATGGAAAGATACTACCAGCAATATTTGGGGAAGGCTCAGTTGACAGGCTACCAGTTTTAGTTTCAGGTGATGGGATGGACAAACTGTTAGGTGTGCCAAAGGTGAGCTTTGAAACTGGTGAGAATGAAGCAAATGCTGTTCACAAATTGTTGGTGTAGTGGCAGCTGGTTGAGAAGGTTCAGGCCATGTGCTTTGACACAACCTCAGTAAATACCGGCAGAATAAATGGAGTATGTGTTGGCCTTGAAAACAGGCTAGGTCGTGAACTTCATTGATTAGCCTGTCGTCATCATGTAGTGGAGATCATCTTGTCAAAGGTTTTCACCATCTGCTGTGGACCTTCAAACTCCCCAGATATCAAGATTTTCAAATGATTCAAAGGCTGTTGGAGTGTCATCACCAGGCAGAATTTTTCAGAATTCCAGGTGACACCTGAAGCTTCCAGTTTATCAGATGCAACCATTGCAGCCCTGACCAAAGAGCACCTAAAGGAACAAGTCAGAGATGATTACATGGAGCTTATTGAGTTGACTCTGACTTGTGACTTGAATTTGAGTTGGTTAAATTTTCAAGTTTTTTGATGGAACAGCAGAATTTGACCTTTTAATTGTGACAAATGCCAATAACCATATGTTTAAGCTTAGTGGTTAATTTGCAAAAGAGTGTTGAACTGTTGATATTAAAAAGCTATTGCTGGTTGTAATTTTAAAACCTTCAACATATGCGTATTGCTTCATTTTGCTTGAATTTCGTAAAATTGGAATATTATATTGCTTTTGAGCACCGTCTTGTAGTTAGAAGTTATAGCTAAAACTTTACCAAGACATTACTATTAGCAGATGTAAAAACTTGGGAGGGTGTCTTGCTCTATAGCACACATTTCATTTCTTATAAATAGGCTTTTATTTTCAATGCATTAAAAAGGACAAAATAAATTATTCGTACAACTACGATTTTCGTTCAATTTCTCATGTCTAAAAAAAATAAAGCGTGGGCGCCAAGCATGGAAAATCAATAGTATGGGTAAAAGAAAGAAAATCGTAGTTGTAGGCAGGGGCGGATTAAGACTGCACGGGGCCCCTGGCTGCAATTAAAACTGGGGCCCTATCCAGCCAGTGTACCTTTAGATAAAATGATTGCTAGCAGCTAATATGAGACTGTAACTTGTAAATATTCATCCAAAATGATTATTCATGAAAAAAAAGAATTCGAAGAAATAACTTTTTGCCGCTTGCACCATAAGCCTTAGTACTTCACATTCGGCCACAAGAGCTCATTTAGGATTGTCAATTTAAAATATATATATATATTCTTTAATAATTTCTGTTATTGAGCCTATCAAATCAGGTTTTTTGACTGCTAAGACTATCGTGGGAAAAGAGATCATTTTAATAGATGAGATTTTATTACTTTATCATATTTTCAGCAATTCATGTATACATTTGTCCACATTTATTATAAAATATGCTAAGTTTGGGGGCCCTAAATCATCGGGGGCCCCTGGCTTTAGCCCGTTCAGCCCCCCCCCCTTTAATCCGCCATAGGTTGTAGGAATAATTTATTTTGTCCTTTTTAATGCATTGAAAAAAAGCCTATTTATAAGAATACTTTTTTAACCCATTTTTTAAAAACATATAGACTTATTACTTTCTGCCTAAAATCTGGGAAGCGTGCACATTTTTTTTCTTTTCAAAATTTAACATCGTATTTCAACTACCACTGTAAGTTGGGATTGTTTTTGATTCTCCTGTGCTTAAATTTATTACATGTAATTGATTACCAATTATAAAAATTGTTGTTTAATAATTGGTATCATTTATTTACCTAAATTTGTATTATTAGTACAGCTTTTAAATGAGTCACCAATATCTTAAACAAAGATAAATAAAACCACATTACAGTAGATAACATGGTTTTCTTTGGGCTGTTTTCCATCACAACTTCTGAAGAATTTAGTTGTGAACCATTTCATATCGATCTCTCAACATGCTCAGATGCAGATATCATCTAATTTCAACACATTTCATATCGATCTCTCAATATGCTCAGATGCAGATATCATCTAATTTCAACATAATCCAATCCAATAATTATTTATATGGATCTAAAGAATCGATAAACAGCATTTAATCATTGGTTAAAGCATGTGGCACCAGCTGAAATCATCTTCTATTGTAAGAAGAGCTGTTGGGAATTAATGACAGGACTGAACATTTACACAAAAAATCTCAGCAAATTATCATAGACGGAAAACACTACCTTTTCACAAATGAGCAGAACTCAACACAATTTGGTCTGATTTTATCAAGTTGTTCATCATGTTCATGTCCCGCTTCATAAATAAATTGAATCAAGTTCCTCCAATAGAAACTGTTTTCACAAGTCAGCTTATCGCTATCAATCAATGCTCTGAGGAGAAAATATAAAAAAGCAAGTTTAGCATAAAAGCCGCAGAATATGAAATAAGGTTGCTGTTTCCTACTGTCTACAGCAAGAAAAGATAATATTTTCGTTAACAATAAATTTGTATAAATTAGAAATAAAAATCCACAAGAGTCACAAATAAACTTTTAAACTCTATACTAAAAAATGGGTTGTGGTGATGGTGGCTTGTGGTGCGTTTATAAAAAATAGATCATCAAAAAATTATGTAGCTTCCTTTTCACAATAAACTTTAGTGCTAAAATAATTAACAGTAATATTCCAACTACATGTAGTAAGGCCCACAAGACTGCACTTTAGACAAATCTTTTCAAAATTTACTTTCAAAACTAATTAAACAACATTTCTTCTAATGATAAACCGAGCTTATGTGTACCGTACTGTTGTTAGGATATGAATGTTTATTAATACTGATATGTATGTTAGTATCTTTATGTAAAGCGCTGTGAGCCCAGTTCCTTACTGGGGTACAGCGCTATATAAATTATCATTTATTATTATTGTTGAGCCTTCTCGTCCATGAGGGGCATCCACCGATCATCGTCGGCATCTGCGATTCCTCCAAGGGCATAGGCAACCTACGAGAGACCTCCAGGCATCTCTATCCTGGGCCAGCTTCTCCAGGATCTTCCATTCATGGCCAATTCTCTTGATGTCTGCCTCCTATTCTCAGCGCCAAGTGTTTCTTGGACGGCCTCTTTTCCGCTTACCATGTGGGTTCCATTTCAGGGCTTGCCTTGTATTAAAAGCAGGTTTTCTTAGTGTATGACCAATCCACCTCCACCGCTTTTGGAGAATCTCTTCCTCATTTGGCTCCTGCTTTGTCCGCTGCCACAGTTCCCGGTTGCTGATTTTGTCCGGCCAGTGAATTTCGAGAATCCTTCTTAGACAATTGTTGATAAAGGACTGGATTCTGGTCAGGTTTATGGCCGTTGTTCTCCACGTCTCGGCTCCATATAGCACCATAGCGTTAAAAAAAATCCTTACTTTTAACTTACTGCCTAAGTCATTACAGATCCAAACATTCTTGAGTTGTTGGAAGGCTGCTCTTGCTTTTCAAATCCTTATTTTGACATCAGCGTGTGTACCATCTTGTTTATCTACCACGCTGCCAAGGTAAACAAAACTGTCCTCCTCCTCAAGGGCTTCTCCTTCAAGCATGATGGGTGATGTACTGGTGGATTTTACCTTGAGGATTTTACTCTTCCCTTTGTGTATGTTAAGACCCATGCTAGCAGAAGTGGCTGCGACAATGTTTGTTTTCTCCTGTATCTGTTGTTGGGTATGTGCACGAAGGGCAAGATCATCAGCAAAGTCAAGATCATCAGCAAAGTCAAGATCATCAAGTTGATCCCAAAAGGTCCATTGGATGCCATTCCTTTTTTGCTGTGTAGATGTTTTCATCACCCAGTCAATGGGTAACAAGAAAAGGAAGGGAGACAGCAAGCAACCTCGTTTCACACCAGTCTTCACCTAGAAAGCATATTTATTATTATTATTAATATTAATTCAGAGTTTAGAACACAAAGACAACCTACTTGTCATTGATAATGTCAAATCTCATGACCAACTCCCTGATGTCAATTTTTTTAAAGAGAATGGCCAGAGCAGTCTCACAGGTTTTAACAGAGCTTTGAACATCAAGCCGTGCCAACAGGTCAAGAACATTACCTTCACAGTCAATCAGCCAGCGTTGCAAGAGTTTATCAGAGCATGCAGCTTTTACCAAGTCTAGAAAAAATTGAAGTTAGAAAAATATTAGGTTACAGATTTGATGAGTTCTTAAGCTGATACATTGATATTCTAAAATGTTTTTTTTAAAAACAGTATATTTAATTAAATACCTTTTATAACATAAAAACAACAACATGAAAAATATATTCTTGCATTTGGAACTGTCCAAATACTTTGGAGCACAGATAGAATAGCATAGCTGGGGACCAGAAAATAAATAGCTTAAAATGTTAAGAGCAAGTTAAGTAGGGGTTATAGAATATTTTAAGATTTAATAATGATTTTCTCAGTAAGCAAAGCCAACACAAATTTAATTTAATTTGATCGTACCTAATACCACAAACAATTTTATTCTTTGGGGTTTTGTAATAAATGTTTAGGAAACAAGGCATGGTTGTATAAAAATGATTTCAATTACAAATGGATTAATAAAATATTGCATGCGAATCAAAACATTCTAAATTCTAATTTAAATTGCATCCAAATTTTCTTCTTTCAGTAAGGTTTCACCGTATATAAGACACTAAAATAAAAGATACTAACATCTATTTTATCATTACTATCAGGCCTGCCAACCTGCCAAGAAAAAAAAATCTGTTGAGGGGTCCACGCGCGGCGTTGCAGCACCCCACGGCGCTGGTTTAAGAACTACATATTAAATAAATATAAAGTAATAAGTTAAATCCATTATTTTTTAATTTAAGTGTCTACAGAACACCACAGAATACTGGAAATGTTTACATTGCATTCAGATACACGAGAGAATAACCATGTTTTTCACATATGAACAGAGGCTGCATATCCAGCATTTCCCTAGTGGCCTTTTTTTTAACTTGAACAGTTCTTTCGTCAATTGAAGTTACCTTTGCTTTTAGATAAATATTACTTTTTAGTAAGAAACTTTAGAAAGAGTATCATTCATCTGAATTAACCGAATTAATGATTGCTCTTGTTTCATTGTAGTTTTTCTGGAAACATTTGTTTGAATCTGGCATTAAAAAGATAGGTATTAGAAAAATCTTTATTTCTTCCAAAAAGTAGGATGGTAAATAAAACTTTCCATCGCATATCTGAATTTCCTATTCCTTCAACAATAATAACAAAGTAATTGTTAACAGATGTAGATTCACTACTTTTACTTTACTAATCAGCAGTTGTAATTTTTGCATTAAACTATTTTTTATTGTTATTGAACCCACCACTTTCAAAAGATAATTAGGTCTGGCACAGATTGCAAATGTTTCGCCACGACCACAGGCGAGTGTTTTTCCAAATACTGATACTGTTTCGAAAACGAATGTCCCAATGACGTCTTTTCTTTATTTGTTTAGTTAGACTAGTCTTAGTACTAGTACAAACACTCTGAAGCTCAGTCACTGGAAAACCGTTTTTAGCAGCGTTCCTTACAAATGTATCCATTTTTTTTTAAAGTCACAGAACAGCTGAATTTTTTTATATTTTTTATTAGGCTGGTAAAAGGAATAATGTAGGAGTAGGATCGGATGGCCAACGAAGAAAGTTAGATATCGCGGTTCGCTTGGATAACGGAAGTACAGGAAAAAACCTAGGAAGTGGCTTCTTTCATTTTCGAAATACATCACCGCCATTATTAGTATTAGCTTTTTCTTTTTATAATTTTTTCGCATTCCGATTTTTCATAATGAATTTTTTTTTCCGGAAAATCTGGAGATTAAGGGTCTTATCGGGATTTCGTAAGCATGGGTAAAAAATCTGTATAATCCCGAAAAAATCGGGAGGGTTGGCAGGCCTGTACTGTTCAAGCAACTTTACCATTAAATGAATCAAAAAATAATATGAAAAAATATAAATATAGCAAGGTGTTCTATGTATGTTTATGTACACCAGGAATGAATGGATTTAATGACAATATTAACCTAAACTACCCAAACATATTTTAGACTGAAAAATTCAACAAATACAAGAAAAGTAACATCAAAGTTTTACCTGATCTGTCATTCAATCCATCATTCAAAAGTTTAATTCTCTGATCTATTGTCATAGCTTTTAGTGGAAACTTTTCTGCGATGACAACAAATGCAGTTTTTCTAACTTTATCTTTAACGTCACGAGTGCGAGTCAACACAGATGGCAGAGTTGCCCTGCATGGGACTATGCATGATAGAATTGCACGCCTCACATCATCACTGGGATCTCGAGCCAACAGAAGTAGGAATGCTTCAAATGTATTTTAAAAATTATATATGATACTAATTTTTATGATTTACAAAAAAATTAATTATATATATAAATATTAAAGTAACTTTATCAGATGAAATCTGGTGTAACATACGCAAGTCGAGAAATAGGTAAATAAAAAGAAATAACCTTTAATCACACCACATGACTCATCTGTTGGATCTTGTAATCTAGTTAAGGCAAGGACAGCATGTACCCGAACTTGTGATGACTTGTCTCTGAGGCGCTCTCCCATACATTTGTATATGCGATCATACAAATCATCGTCGATCTGGGCACCTTCGCCAAGATCATGGAGCAGTTTGGATAATAACTGGCAAACACGAAATCGGACAGCTTTCTCTACAACACTATGAGCCTACAATGTAATGATACCACATAAAATTTGATTATAACATTTTATAATATAAGTAAGATAAGAACAGAAAATTGCTTAGCACAAGGAGTTTACAGTTTTCATTTACAAGGTAAGTTTGTATAAAACAGTGATAATTGAATAAGATTTAATAAATGGTAAAAACTAGAGATGAGCAACTATGTGCTGTTTTTAAAACCCAGTCCAATATCACAGAAACTCTATTCTTGTTGCTACAAAGAAAAATTATCTTTTCATTTTCTGCAATGAAGAGTTTTCATATTCAAAGGCTATGGGTTTAACAAGAAGATGTGTTTTCACCCATACACCCAGTTACAACTCTAAAGATCCAAAAAATTGACTCTTTAAGACAAAAGAATGTCTCATGTTCTTCACTACTACCTGCGTACAAACAACACTACATAATTGCCAAATAAACTGCACAAAAACTCTCACCCCCCACTCTGCACACAACAAAATGAGACAGTAATGCATTGCATCTTCCACCACCCTGCAGTACTTCCACCACACCAACCCTCCATCTACAAAGAACAATAGTTGCAATTTCTCCACCTTAAATATGAGGGTGACTATCAAATTTTCAAAGGTAGGCATCTCAAAAATATTTTTAAAATCCCATGAAACAGGACAAATATCAAAAGATGCCTGAGGGTCCCCTGTATGAGGCGAGGCTTCTTTATTTTTCAATGAAAGTGAAAATAAAATGTGAAGAGAAATTATTATTAAAAACTTATCCAATTCTGTTTTTAGTGTTAAGTTTGGACTTGCTAATATATTTCATTTCCAGGGATCCATCAAAAACCTCTTAGGTTTAATTATTTCAACAATTGTTGACTTTATCAAAAGCGAAAAGATATTGCTCTTTCAAATTCAAACTATTACTAAAATGTAAGCCAAAATATCAAAAGATAAGCAGGAACAATTAAATTATAAGTGCTTACATCTAACAAAAAGTGAAAAAGTTTAAGCAGCAAAGGATGCATTTCTTCATCATCTTCACCCTCTGAAGTAGAATCCATTTTCTTTTGTTTTGCCATCTCAGATACATTTTTGGAAATGAAATCAATGGTATTTTCAACAGTTTGCTCTCTTGCATAGATAGTAAGCGGAAGCTTGATTATCCTCTTAAATTCCTCCCAGAAAACATCTAGTGGTGTCTAAAAGGTAAACACATCGAAGCTTTAGAGTATTCTTACAAAATTAAATATACAATCTTATGACGACAAAAATATTCAGCAACTAAACATTTGAACTAGCTTACTGCAAGTATTAGGCCCATTTCATTGGTCGGCCCAAATAAAAAGTCAGTTTTAAATAACTTGTCAAAATGTCTAAAATTTAATATTTATTACATTAAAAAAACTGGTATTTTTTTTTGGGATCCAGGAATTAAAACGACTTTACGAAATAATAAATCGCGACTTAACAGGATCCAGATATGCATTATCTTCTTATCTTATCTATACAGACGCTCCTTCTATGCAGAAGATAGTTGCGTCCACAGACCATGACAGATGATCTGTTGGCAAGTGATGCAGCATTCACATGCCACGGCTTTGTGGGTTCCACGCATTACCCAGCCGCCTAACTACATGTAGTGTTAGGTACCCATTCGGAGCGGGGTGACTCAGGGACGCCCTAGGCCCCGGGAACAAACCCTTGCCTTCACACGGATTCGAACCCGTGACCATCAGTACGACAGTCCAGTGCGCTGCCACTCGACCACCACGTGCATTATAAAGTTTATAATTAATCTATTAAATTTTTTCCAGATTAAACGAACAAAATATTGTTACCAGTACCAGCCCTAAATTTTTCATAAATTACCCAAATAGATATGGGATCTACAGTTAAGGCAGAACTAATTTTAGTTATGAACAATTTAAAATAATAAGAACTTACAGAAAAATATAGCTTTTCAAATGCTTTGTTTAGCTGCAGGCTCTGGGAGTGTTGGCATTTCAGGAAAATATCAACTAATTTAAGATTTTGTGACCTCATGTTTGAATCTGCAATTGAAAAATATTTTAGTAACAATAAATAGAGGAAAAAATTATTGCTACTCAAATAACTGTAAGTTTCTGCTTGAGAAATAATTTTATTTATTTGTGATTGTAAGCAGATGCATATTATTACATTGGCAAGATGGGAACAATGCTAAATTACCATAAAAAAAATAAATGCAAAAATACAAAATACACAATCACAAACAAATTGTGTAATGAAAACAATAAATTTGAGCTTTATTATTAAACTAACACGACAGTTAACGTTTCGGCTAATGCTTCATCAGTACAATAAACATAAAATACGTACTGATAAAAGTAATAAAATTATATTTAAATTCTTAAAACATACTATATGATAACATAGTTATGTAAAATAAAAAGAAAGTAAAAACAAACGACACTGGATATAGGAAAAAGGAGGAAGTATGCAAGAATGCTTAATAAGTGTTACTTATGACATCATAAATTTTAATTTTTGGCTTTAATAGAAAATTAACGATTAATTAATCCCTAATTTTTCAAAAGTTAACGATTAAATTTATTACGTTACAGCCCTAGTCATTTTGAATGGTATGGTTTGTTTTTAGGTCTTAATTAACAACCTCTAATAAAATGACAAAAAAATTTAAAAGTTATTGACTAATTACTCTAGTTTTAATTTTGTAAACAGGTTTGATGTTTTTTTAAAAAGCAACCTCAAGACCAATTATTGGAAGTACTTAAATTTATGACTATATGATATTCCTTTATACTTTTTGCAGCTTATCTGGTCCAAATGATTGAGTAAAATAAATAATCTCATACCTTCAAGGGCTTCTTACTCTTTTCATCATCAGTCTATATCAATTGTGAGTTCTATAGTCTATAAATTATTAAACATCCACCAAAATGTTATTAATTTGATGGAATCATTTTGAGATTATCATTAGGCCGATTATGAAGAGGGCAAGTTGCATCCTGAAAATAACTGCGATTAAAAAATCCCAATGTGTCCAAGAAATTAATAAATTTAATCATGAATCATTTAAATTTAATGATCACAAAATTTAGGATGTTGCTAGTGTTACGACTGGTCGTAACACTAGCCAGTAAACTACTGCTACGACAAGTCGTAGCAGCAGACACTTTGAAAAACTAATTTGTTATAATATATTAACAAACTCTTCATTATATTTATATTTTCGAAGTGGGTAGACACTGCGCAATACGCGGCATCCACTGTAAAGCTTGGGTGTAGCGTAAACGTGACGTCACATTTTGCTCTTACTACTTTATAAGATTTTTAAAATTTCAAAATGTACATGAGCTTCTGTGGTCTCACGGTTAGGACATTAGATTCTTGAACTCTGGGTGTCAGGTGGAGGTTCGAGTTTCGTTTGAGTCTTTTTTTTTAAAGTTTGTAGTTTTAGTTTTAGGGTCTGGGTTAGGTTTAGTTGTCTATTTTTTAAATTAAAATAGAAAAAGAGTTTCGTTTGAGTCTTTTTTTTTAAGGTTGTAGTTTCAGTTTTAGGGTCTGGGTTAGGTTTAGTTGTCTATTTTTTAAATTAAATAAAATAGAAAAAACAACAAATATAATATAGCAACCAAAAATATGATTTATCGAGCGCACCGTTCTCTTTGCTTTTACCAAATTAATTTTAAAATCATAAATCTTTAAGCTATTAAGGTGGACTGGGTATACCAAAATAAACAGACTGTGTATTGCGTGTCATCCACCCAACTGAGTGGACACCGCGCGTTACGCGGTGTCTACCATCGGCCAAAAAAATAAGAAAGGGTATGAAATAAAAAGGAAAACGCCATGCTAGATAAGAGACCATGAGATCGCATATTAAGGTGGATTGGGTATACCAAAATAAACAGTGTAATGCGCGCCATCCACCCTCCACAATCTAGACTGCGTAATGCGCGCCATCTACCCTCCACAGTCTAGACAGCGTAATGCGTGGTGTCTACTCAACTGAGTGGACACCGCGCGTTACGCGGTGTCTACCATCGGCCTTATATTTTATACGCATATATAATACGATATTATATAATAATAATAGATCTGGGCTTATTTATGTGTCTATGAATTATTATTCTAAAATCTAAATTCATTTAAATATATTTAATCAACGCCTCCACTTTTCAGAATAAGTAGTACAAATTACAAATATTACAGTTACCAGCACACTTGTTGTGGTTTTAGTTTTAAAAAAAAATTTAATTAAAATTTTGCAGAAATCGAGTTTTAACAACAAACAATCATCCATCCGCCTATCCTCCTCTAGCCTCTAGAACTCTAGTGTGAACCCTAGAGGAGCTCATGTCAAATTACAATTATTTAAGTTTTAAGTTATAACTATTTATCATTAAATGGACAACAATCAAGTTTTTTTACCTTTAAAATTCATTAATCGGCTTACTTAGTAATCACGAAATTTGATTAAGAGAACTAATGTTTAGTCTGACTATAGTCACTATACTATAGTCTATAGTATAGTAATTAGCACAATTAAAATACAGTTACAGCCTGTAACTAATACAGCTTTATTTTTACTTTACAACTAGTCGTAACAGTAGTTTACTGGCTTGGCTAGTGTTACTGTTATAACTAGTTGTAGCAGTAGTACTAGCAGCAGTGACTCTGCAGAGTGAACTGCTGCAGACACTTAGCAGTGTAGTGTGCTTGAGTTAAGGTAGCAGCATAGTAAAAGTTCAGTATGATATAATGCAAATTCATGCCTTTCCAGTGACAAAGGTCCAACACATCATCCCACTCATTTATTAAATGTTTTTACTATATATTAGGTAATCCTGCAGATTTTACACGTATATTATAATTTATTATTTCAAAGCGAAATTTAATTTTCTCATGAGAACTTACATTTTTAATTTATTAAATGCATTATTATGTGTCGTATTTCAGATATTACAGCGCTAATTTGTGAGTCTTTTTAATTTCAAATGCATTTTTTCGGCTCTATATAATACATAATGTGGTCACGATACGTCCATTTTGTTTACCTAGCGAACTGCTGCCAGATGTTTTTTACCTGGCTCGACCCATGCTAAAATAAATTTACTGACTGAAAGATATTTTTTAAAAAGTATTATTCATCTATTTTAATGTTCTTAGAAGATAATAAATATTTTAAAGACAATTTCTTTTTCTTATTTCGTTACTAGATGTTTGATTCTTATTTTCTTTGTTTGTAAGTGAGAAATTTCCATTTGGCATCTTATCGGACAATCCGGCATGTAGTTTGATAATTTAAAAAATGGTTGCATCATCATCAGACTATTTACTGTTGAGAGCCGAAAAAAAAGGCTTAGAAATTAGAAAGACTTACAAATTAGCGCTGTAATAGCTGAAATACAACATATAATTATGCATTTAATAAATTAAAAACGAAAGTTCTCAAGAGAAAATTAAATTTCGCTGTGAAATAATAAATTATAATATACGTGTAAAATCTGCAGGATTACCATATATTATATAATGTATAATTAGTATAATGAAATGTATACTTAAAAACTAAAGTTTAGACGATGACGTCGATGAATGATGATGGGTCTTAAGTAAGTAAGTCTTATTATTATTACTCTTATTAGTCTTATCTGGTACCGGTATTTTTGTTACCATTACAAAAGGTAAATACAAATATTTTAACTTTCAAAATTTTAATGAAAGTTTTTTATTATTGTGGAAAATTTGCTTAAATGTATTTTATTTTTAAAAATTAATTTTGGAATGAGAATAAAAATGATATGTTTACATGGATCAAGGCTCGTCGGCCAATACAAGCGGAAGTTTTGAAATTGTCCGCCTCCACCAGGGTTGCCAGATTGTAATTTGGGTAAAAGGCCAAACTGACTGCCAAAAAAGGCCAAAAAAAGGCCAAACTTATGTTAAATGAAAAATGTCAACAAAAATGACGTCACGCACGTAGGAGGCGGGAGGGGGTTACAGATTTGTAGCGATGTATGACGAGGGGGAGGGGGCTTTTAAGAAATGTGACGTCGTATTGGAAAGGGTCTAGCTCTTGATTACGCGTGACGAGGAGTTTGGTGGGGGGGGGTGAAAATACATTGAAAAATCTGCCAAAATTGCGTGACGTCATTTATGGACGGCTCATAACGGCTGAAAATTAGTTAACTATTTAAAATGAAGGTAGAACCAGGAGAAAAAGGATAATACATTTATAAATGCCAATGTTCGTATGTATGGTTGAACTCACAAAATAAATAGACTATGATACTAACGTACAAATTTGAAAGAAAAGCTTCAGGTCATCCTTTTCCTCTAGACTGCTATTTGCAGTATTATTATAAACGTTATCAGATGTCAAGTCATCAAGCATTCTTGGTGACATGACAAAGTCCTTACTGCATTTATTTGTAAACAAAAGCTCAGCCCTGACTCTAACAATAGCGTCTAAAAGTGTGAGCTGCATTCTATATCTGGCTTTGTCTTATAGCCTCTTCGTTAAACTTTTAAAAAACTTTTTAATGTCTAAAATACACATAAGCTATTCAAAAATAGGAAATTATTAATAAGGTTATTTACTTATTGGCGAATTTTTAAATTTTTGTTTGTGATAAAGATTTTTTATATATATATATTGTATATATTTTTATTTCTTTTTAAGAAAAAGGCCAAAAAAAGGCCAAAAGGTCTCAAAAATTTTTTGAGGCCAAACCCTCTCAAAAAAGGCCAAATTTTGAGAATTTGGCCTTAAAAAGGCCAATATGGCAACCCTGGCCTCCACTGTGGAGTTCCGGTTTAATTGAACCTACCATTTGATTGGCTAAACTTAAAATGTTATTTAAAAACTAATTACCGCTAGTGTTAAAAAGATAATAAATATCAGCAAGAAAAAATAAAATAATTTCGAAATATAAAATAATAACGTTTGAGAATTACATCCCATTTGGAATTTTTTTTTGACATTAACGTTTTTTTAATGTTATTATAACTTTTATTGTTTGCCAGACCAGACATAAACCACGGATAAGCTAATTAAAGGAAATAATGATGTTTTGTATAGAACGAGCATCTGTAATGTATAGTATAAGAAAAGAAAAGACATGCATGAACGTATGTTTACATATAAATTAAAACAAATTGGAGGGTAATTAAAGTTTTAATATTAGTATAAATAATAGCTCGGCTTAATTTAGGTCAAAGTCACGTAGCGATATTTTGACCCATCGGGTGTATCACAAATGACTTTTTTTCCCCCATTCAAGACGCGATTATTCTGTCACAAGATTATTAAAGAGCCATAAATGATGCAATGCGTCTAAGAAATAAAAAAACCCGTAAAAACCAAAGTTTAAACTATAAATCCTTTATATTTGAGACATAACTAAAAGTATTATGTTCAATATAATACGCACCGTGCGACAGACTAACATAAACATTTACAGATCGGGAAAATATTATAAAAAGGATGTTTAATATAATACGCATCGCACCGCACGATAGGAAAATATTTAAAAGGTCGTTCACTTTGGTGAGACCTGTACTAGAATATGCATCTTCTGTATGGGACCCATCCACCAAACAAAGCTTTGATAAACTAGAACAAATTCAAAAAAGAGCTGCCAGATTCATTACTGGAGAATATTCGAAACTGACAAGAATAACACCATTAGTTAAATCATTAAACCTTGAAACACTAGAGGATAGAAGAACCAAGAGCAAAGTAGTAATCATACATAAAGCAATTAATTATAATTTAGAAATACAACACAAAGATAACTTAATACAACCCTCAGATAGACATAAGGATAAAAACACCTTTCTTATTCCGTATGCAAGAACAAACACATACAAGTTTTCCTTCTTCCCGTCCGGAATTCGGGCGTGGAATGGGTTGCCTGAAGAATCCAGGAAAACCAACACTTTATCAACATTTAAATCTCTAATAAAAATGCAGGACTAAACACAAACCATAGAAAAGCGTAGGACGCAATAATCTTCTGTATAGAAGGAGCGTCTGTAAACAGATAAGATAAGATGAGATATACGCATCGCGCGACAGACTAGCACAAAAATGTACATGTTACATAGAAATACACAGAGATAAATTAAAAATTCATTAATTTAATTATGGTACATTCGATCGATGTGAAATTTTGAAACTTCATCTTTATCGTCGTCACGAGTCTGCATGCAAAATTCCAGCTCGATTGGATACGGGGAAGTGGGTTAAAAATCGATCAAAATTTTTTGATGCAGGGAAGCAATCAAGCAGATGCCACGAGTTACATGTAATATAAAGGAATAAAGGATTTTTAAAAAGGATTATGGTGTGGAGGCGTATTTTTGTACCGAAGGGTGGGTATATATGATGTTTGATTTCAGAATAAAACATTCACTAAGTAATACTTGATTACACATATTTTAATAATAATTCGTAAATACAATACATATAAATAAATCTCTACAATATTAAGACCATCACCGTTTTTATTACTGAGACACAGACGAGTATGTGACTCTCTAAAAATAAAAATGTCCAATATCATTTTGAGGGATACCACGGCAGAAAAGATTTGGGATGCAGTGGTGTAGAATTTATGTGTAATTGTGTAATCGGTTGTCAAAGAATACGGGTCTCAGATATTCCCAATCTAAAATTTTCAAATTTATAAAATGATTAGCCATTGTGCTTGTAAGTCTGGCAATAAGTTTTGCTGTTATATTTTAAACAAATATGCAATAGTATAGCGTTCGTCCACCATCTCGATTGACAAAGAGTTAAACATCAGGGTATCAGGAGCAGCAGAAACTATTGCTCAGTGGAGTAAATTGGTGTGAAATAACCGTAACCTTAGTGCCAAAATAAATAAACGTCTTTCAGGTTTGTGTCCCCAGGAAGCTCATGTAAGGAAGTACGTTTCACATATTCAAGACCCAATATTTTAATCTACATATTCCAGACCAAATATTCTAGCCAACATATTCCATACCACAAATTTTAAATTTGGAAAAAAATGTCCTTTTTAAGATCAACGGTGACCTGGCCGTGACCTACCTGCAGTAAAGAAAATTGTCTTTATCATCCTTCATTGTTATCAGGAACAATTAGGTAAAAACCCAATGCCCCTTGCCCTTTCACTTTAGGTCCTAAGATAATTTATGGAAGGTCAATTTAAGATCTGATGGGTGTCACATGTGAATGTCACGTATGCATCACATGTGTATTGCATGATGGAGAGGTCATGTGAGTAATAAGCGCGGGAAGAGAGGAGCCTTCCCATTGGCTGAGAAGGTTGGGGGATCAGTTGTCAGATAACTTCCGTGAGGGAAGGATGTGATGTGTGTGCTTGAGAATTCCACGTTGTATAACCTCAAATGATTCTTGTACAAAGTATACATATTAAAGTTGTTTTGTTGAAACAAGTTCTTCAGTGGATTATTGTGTGCAAGATTCTGTATTGAGAGAACGCCTACAAAAGAGTTATATATTAAATAAGTATAACCAGTTACAGTAAAAGTTACAATGGGTATGTGTCAATGTATGGGGAAAAACAACTTCAGTCCCATTGACATTAGGAAAGTGGTCAATATTGAGATGTCACGCGAGGGTAACTTCAGAAGTGAAAGAAATTTCACGCTAGTGCTGTGTGTAGCGAGTCTAAAATCCTCTAATAATATAAAAAGGCTGTTCTTATCTTATCTTATCTTAACGTATCTGTTTACAGACGCTCCTTCTATACAGAAGATTATTGCGTCCTACGCTTATCTATGGTTTGTGTTTCGTCCTGCATTTTTATTAGATATTTAAATGTTGATAAAGTGTTGGTTTTCCTGGTTTCTTCAGGCAACCCATTCCACGCCCGAATTCCGGACGGGAAGAACGAAAATTTGTATGTGTTTGTTCGTGCATACGGAATAAGAAAGGTGTTTTTATCCATATGTCTATCTGAGGGTTGTATTAAGTTATCTTTGTGTTGTATTTCTAAATTATAATTAATTGCTTTATTTATGATTACTACATTTCTCTTGGTTCTTCTATCCTCTAGTGTTTCAAGGTTTAATGATTTAATTAATGGTGTTATTTTTGTCGGTTTTGAATATTCTACAGGATTGAATCTGGCAGCTCTTTTTTGAATTTGTTCTAGTTTATCAAAGCTTTGTTTGGTGGATGGGTCCCATGCAGAAGATGCTTATTCCTAGATCCTAGATCATGAGGGACGTACAAAAATGAAATGTAAACAGTGAATTTAGCAGGAAAAAATATATCGCTTGACAAATAAAGTGATCCTTAAGAGAATAATCGTAGAGAATTTATTCAAATATTTAAATATAGGGGGGTGGGGTGAACATTAGGATGGGTTTTAGCCAAAGATAGTAGACTTAGTAGACGACATTATAGGATGGGTTTTAGCCAAAGATAGTAGACTTAGTAGACGACATTATAGGATGGGTTTTAGCCAAAGATAGTAGACTTAGTAGACGACATTATAGGATGGGTTTTAGCCAAAGATAGTAGACTTAGTAGACGACATTATAGGATGGGTTTTAGCCAAAGATAGTAGACTTAGTAGACGACATTATAGGATGGGTTTTAGCCAAAGATAGTAGACTTAGTAGACGACATTATAGGATGGGTTTTAGCCAAAGATAGTAGACTTAGTAGACGACATTATAGGATGGGTTTTAGCCAAAGATAGTAGACTTAGTAGACGACATTATAGGATGGGTTTTAGCCAAAGATAGTAGACTTAGTAGACGACATTATAGGATGGGTTTTAGCCAAAGATAGTAGACTTAGTAGACGACATTATAGGATGGGTTTTAGCCAAAGATAGTAGACTTAGTAGACGACATTATAGGATGGGTTTTAGCCAAAGATAGTAGACTTAGTAGACGACATTATAGGATGGGTTTTAGCCAAAGATAGTAGACTTAGTAGACGACACTAGGATGGGTTTTAGCCAAAGATAGAATATGTTGTTCTTAGAAGAACTAAATTTAATTTGTTTTTAATATTGGGAAAATTTTTACGTGATTCTGAACTGTGTTGTTAAGCAAATGATTATGTGCATTTTTACCCTTCAAAATACAATCCCGGGTGTTATTTTGTATAATATTTAACCTATTTGAATTCAAGACTGTTAAAAATTATAAACTAACGCTAGAAACTAGAATTACAAAATTTAATTTGTAAGATATATTTTCCACTGTTTTTTCCCTTCAAATGTTTTACAAACATTCTTATAAGATGTATCTTTTTCCCCTTCACGATTTTGAATATCTTACAGTGTATTTTAAATTTTTTGAATACGCTCACGTTTGTCGTATCAGACCAGCTCGTAGGAAAGGGATAGATAACCAGGCCCACATATAGCAACACTCTTTTCTGTAAATGGGAGCAGACGTAGCTAGGATACTTGCGCCGGAAAGCAATATACAAAACTAGCATCCCAGCATTTTTTTATGCTCTAGTTTACTTTTTATAATGTACCGTCGTAAGTCTTGTTCGGCGCTCCTACACTATACGGCACCCGGGGATGATACGACTCTAAATTCGGGATGAGGGGGACAAGATCTTCAGACAACCGGGCGAGCTTTATTTCAAGGAAAAGTGGGAGGGGAGAAATTTTCTTTCCATCCAGTTTGCACCTTCTCCACACAAATGTGTTTAAGTTGGCACATACTCCACACAACTGTGTTCAAGTTGGCACATACTCCACACAACTGTGTTCAAGTTGGCACATACTCCACACAACTGTGTTCAAGTTGGCACATACTCCACACAGCTGTGTTCAAGTTGGCACATACGCCACACAGCTGTGTTCAAGTTGGCACATACTCCACACAACTGTGTTCAAGTTAGCACCTACTCCACACAACTGTGTTCAAGTTGGAACATACTCCGCACAGCTGTGCTCAAGTTCAAATACAATTTTTTTAGCAGTGTTATGACATAGCAGCTCATTTTGAGAACCACTGGCATAAATGTTGTTCACAGTGGATCAAGTTAATTCACATGTGTAGTTCTCTGAACTAACAATTAGCAACAATACCGTGAATAATATATTTGGCGTTAAAACATTAACATGCTAATTGGCACATATATCATCATGCCTGCGGGTAAAGAACAAACCAAACGTGCCATTAATATATTTTAAAAATCGATGAAAATAGTTTTTAAAAAGTTTAATTTTAATTCATCTTCAAAAGGCGCATACAACGTCATTGTATGGGAAATACACATTTTTTGTGTGTTGTTGTTGAAATTAATTATTTTAACATTGTACCTTACGTCAGTTTTGTCTTGTAACGTCTCACAGCACGACGGTCGAGGAAACTTTGTGCAAGTTTGGAGAGGAGTTTTTGGCATTGTTGTCATTTAATATTGTCGTTGGCGCCATTTTATCTCAATTGCTGGTAACATATGTGATATGAAAAGTTGGCGTGTTGAGATCAAAATGAATACAGTGGGAGGATAATTGTCCAGTTGATCAACCAATCAGTGATTAGTGAGATTTAGTGATGTTGAATTAACGAATGAGCCTAGCTTCAAAATGTTTAATATACAAAAGTTGTTTCCATTACATTTATACTGACGATTTTATGCTGTAACAATTTAACAACATTTTTATTTTAATACATTAAATTTTAATTAAATTTAATTAATTAATTTTTAATAATAAGTTTCCATTTTATTAAATTTTCTTTTAAAGACTCGATTTCAACATAATCCCCTTTATTTGATACACAATGGACGCAATATAAATTTATTTTGAAAAATAATTTATTGTTCCGTTTAGTGATGTCAGCAACATAATTTCAAAGTAAATGGAAAATAAATATCTATCTTTAGGGATGGACTGTCATGTGATTGACGGTAGCCAACTGACTAAATAAGGAAATAACTTCCCAGGGGTCTCTTATAGGGTGGGGGACTCCTCAGGGGGTTGGGATCCCCTCACATGTTCAGGGCGCCCCGCTCATTGAGTCAGTACCAGGGAGGAAGCCTAAACTATTGAAATTCAACAGTTTCCATGGAGTTTGGTCGGGGGATCCATTCTCTTGAGCCCTGCCGATGATTCATTGCTGCTAATTATAGAAACCGAAAGTAAGATTATTCGAAGATCTAAATAGGTGGGCCAAAGACGCTATCTAGGGTTCAGTTAAAAAGTACGAAACCGCGCTCTTCGTAGCTCTTTTCATTTGTGTTTCTTCTCTAGTGTTTGATGACCTCCGTCCTTCTTCGCTGTGACGTCAATATGAATAAATTTGTTTATCTGGAGCGCCACGAAGCAGCCTAGAAATGGTCCAGTCCAATACACAAAGAAATGTTCACTGAGTGCTGTCCCGTGACAGCCCAGTGTGTGTCCACTCGCCATGGCGGGGTTGAAATACATGCCAGTAGTAGTTACTCCTGGGGAAATCGAGGAAAGTAAATCTCTCACAAAGATAGTCAAACGAAATGTAATACATTTGTTTCAAACGGTATGGTGCAATGATATAAACATCTTACAAATTATCACTCATAAAAATATTTCTTTCTTAGAGTTTTCAGTTATAAAATTATAAAATTTCCAGGGTTAGTTCTTACACAGAGCTATCACCTCTATAGCTACATCTTCAATTAACGGCTGAAGAACACCATCTTACCCTGAGTTATCACAATAAGACATCCTGAGAAGAGTTACTACACATAAAGTGAAAAATATATCTTACACGGAGTTATCAACCGTAAAACGTCATCTTATCGTGAGTTACTCCCCTTAATTAAACTTATAAACAAAATCTTACAATTAAACTTATAAACAAAATCTTACAATTAAACTTATAAACAAAATCTTACATTCATAAAGTTTTCATACAGAATAAAGAGACAGAGAAGCAAAAACAGCTAGAATTATGTCCGAGACACCAACAGCTAGAATTATGTCCGAGACACCAACAGCTAGAATTATGTCCGAGACACCAACAGCTAGAATTATGTCCGAGACACCAACAGCTAGAATTATGTCCGAGACACCAACAGCTAGAATTATGTCCGAGACACCAACAGCTAGAATTATGTCCGAGACACCAACAGCTAGAATTATGTCCGAGACACCAACAGCTAGAATTATGTCCGAGACACCAACAGCTAGAATTATGTCCGAGACACCAACAGCTAGAATTATGTCCGAGACACCAACAGCTAGAATTATGTCCGAGACACCAACAGCTAGAATTATGTCCGAGACACCAACAGCTAGAATTATGTCCGAGACACCAACAGCTAGAATTATGTCCGAGACACCAACAGCTAGAATTATGTCCGAGACACCAACAGCTAGAATTATGTCCGAGACACCAACAGCTAGAATTATGTCCGAGACACCAACAGCTAGAATTATGTCCGAGACACCAACAGCTAGAATTATGTCCGAGACACCAACAGCTAGAATTATGTCCGAGACACCAACAGCTAGAATTATGTCCGAGACACCAACAGCTAGAATTATGTCCGAGACACCAACAGCTAGAATTATGTCCGAGACACCAACAGCTAGAATTATGTCCGAGACACCAACAGCTAGAATTATGTCCGAGACACCAACAGCTAGAATTATGTCCGAGACACCAACAGCTAGAATTATGTCCGAGACACCAACAGCTAGAATTATGTCCGAGACACCAACAGCTAGAATTATGTCCGAGACACCAACAGCTAGAATTATGTCCGAGACACCAACAGCTAGAATTATGTCCGAGACACCAACAGCTAGAATTATGTCCGAGACACCAACAGCTAGAATTATGTCCGAGACACCAACAGCTAGAATTATGTCCGAGACACCAACAGCTAGAATTATGTCCGAGACACCAACAGCTAGAATTATGTCCGAGACACCAACAGCTAGAATTATGTCCGAGACACCAACAGCTAGAATTATGTCCGAGACACCAACAGCTAGAATTATGTCCGAGACACCAACAGCTAGAATTATGTCCGAGACACCAACAGCTAGAATTATGTCCGAGACACCAACAGCTAGAATTATGTCCGAGACACCAACAGCTAGAATTATGTCCGAGACACCAACAGCTAGAATTATGTCCGAGACACCAACAGCTAGAATTATGTCCGAGACACCAACAGCTAGAATTATGTCCGAGACACCAACAGCTAGAATTATGTCCGAGACACCAACAGCTAGAATTATGTCCGAGACACCAACAGCTAGAATTATGTCCGAGACACCAACAGCTAGAATTATGTCCGAGACACCAACAGCTAGAATTATGTCCGAGACACCAACAGCTAGAATTATGTCCGAGACACCAACAGCTAGAATTATGTCCGAGACACCAACAGCTAGAATTATGTCCGAGACACCAACAGCTAGAATTATGTCCGAGACACCAACAGCTAGAATTATGTCCGAGACATCAACAGCTAGAATTATGTCCGAGACACCAACAGCTAGAATTATGCCTGAGAATTTACAGCTGGAAATAAGACCGCTTAAACAGCGTCCCAACTTTTTCACGGCGGGCCATAGTCGTTGAAGTACAGATATTCGGGGGCCAGATACAATAATGAATTTAAAAAAAATAATTGAAGTTGAGAAGTCTTTTTTGCAAAATTTTAATGTGATGTGAAACCGAGATCTTGAATGCAGTAAATAGGTGAGATCAGGTTCAATGCCATTGGTTTTGATACGTATGATATCACCCAGGTGAGAGTCACTTATTCACGTCCTCACGCGGTTCTTGTTAAAATTTATAACTGAGAATGTCTGCTCACACAAGTATGTCGAGCCAAACTAGTTGACCATTTTCTTAGTAAATGTTCGAATCTCTTGGAATCTCTCTTTATCCAGCTGATGGTAAAAGACAATGAGAGAAAGATGTTGTTGTGTGCTGCGACATTCGACATCACTTTGCAACTCAATGAGTTCCAGCTGCAGATTGTCTGGAGCAATCTGGGTCAAAATAGAAAGGTTTATTAAAAAACATAATTTCGTTTTCAAAAAATTCAAAGATATGAAAGCGTCTTTGAAATTCAACAGCCAGGGATGCGATATCTGCAATCAAACCTCTGCATTTTCTCATTGAAGTTTCTGTCTCGAAAATGTGTCATGATTTCCTGTAGTGAGAGTAAATGTGAGGCATTAGGCTGCTTTTGAGACAGTTGGGTTTGAAAAAGTTGCAGCTTGTTCCCAAAGGCCTTTGATATGTGAATATAATTGGCTTACCAATGCATTGTGGCCTTAAAGATTTGTGTTAATAACGTTCAGATGTCTTGTCATTAAATGCAAAATCTGCCAGCCAGCAATCTATCAGATACCTCTGGAATTGGTTGTTCCTTATATTCCATGTTAAGTGTGTAGAGGCGCTGAAGTGCCGTGCCCCAACAGAGTCTTCTTATACCATTGTGATACACAACATCTCCGTATTCTCTCTGGATGCCAAGAAGAAAATGTTGAAACTGGCGGTGCATGGCTTAATGATATGACCACGTCTAAGATGTTTGACACAAATAACTTGTTGGTGAATGATACTATACAGTGACGTTTAAACGCTTGACGTTCACTGACTTTGTTAAAGACAATTTTTGTTGTTAGTCCACTATTCTCACCAATCATGGCAGGAGCACCATCAGTAATAATTCCATAGATTTTCCCATGATGCTTTAATGTCATTGACAGCAGAACAAACTGCTTTAAGACTCTGAATTTCAAGTAATTCTTCACTTACACACATGTCATCATTAACTCATCTAAAAAATAAGAAATTGTGAAGTGTCAGATGCATCAGTGCTTTCATAATAGGCTATCGAAGAAAAATCTTTTTTTCTGTTTTTGGCTCTATTTGTCTCATAATGTCAGAAGAGATTTCTTCAATTCTGTGAGCCACAGTGTTGCGTGACAGGCAAACATTGGCAAACTCCCGCTTTTTCCCGGGACAGATATTTTCAACGACTTTCATCACTTATGAACAGTACACAACTTCATCACTTATTAACAGTACACAACTTCATCACTTATTAACAGTACACAACTTCATCACTTATTAATGGTAGTACAATTAATGACTTACCGAGCACAATCATGGTAGTATAATTAATGACTTACCGAGTACAATCATGGTATTACAATTAATCACTTACCGAGTACAATCATGGTAGTACAATTAATGACTTACCGAGTACAATCATGGTATTACAATTAATCACTTACCGAGTACAATCATGGTAGTACAATTAATGACTTACCGAGTACAATCATGGTATTACAATTAATGACTTACCGAGTACAATCATGGTATTACAATTAATCACTTACCGAGCACAACCATGGTAGCACCATTAATGTATTTGATGAGCTCGTCCAGTAAGGGTATTGTCGAGACAGTCTGCATACCCAGCCACGTGTCTGACAGACAGGCGCCGAGCTCGATTAAAAATCCAATTAACAAGGTCACATGAAGGTCACTTTCACAGGCGGTCTCGTAAAAACGCTGAAAACAAAGGGAGCAATCCATGAGAGTAAGATTATTGTTTACGGAAGCTGAGCTTAAAGGAGAGCAATCCATGAGAGTAACATTAATGTAGACGGAAGCTGAGCTTAAAGGGGAGCAATACATGAGAGTAACATTAATGTAGACGGAAGCTGAGCTTAAAGGGGAGAAATCCACGAGAGTAACATTAATGTAGAGTAGTAGACGGATGCTGGGAAGCTGCTATTTATAGTTCAAACATCTGACAGGTAAAGACTCTTAACACTTCAAATTGAAAAAAAAGTAATTGATTTAGTTTGATATTGGAGACATACCATAGATTAAACCCCCTTCCTCGCTCACCTCGTGATGGTCAGCGATGAGATCCAGTGACCAGATGAGTCTGGCCAAACGATACGACGCCAGACCAGCGAGGCTCTGAACATAAATCTTGAGGACCGCCGTCGGGGCGTTGATCTCCTTGGCCACCAGCTGGTGTAGCGCCTTGACCGGGTTCTCACTGGTGTCGCCAAAGGTCCTGGCACACACGAAACATTGGCAGACGATAGCCACGCCAAACCACAGGCTGCCGTAATACTGGAGATACAAGGACATGTTTTTACAAGCACTAGAGTCACGGAGCACTAGAGTCACGGAGCACTAGAGTCACGGAGCACTAGAGTCACAGAGCACTAGAGTCACGGAGCACTAGAGTAACAGAGCACTAGAGTCACGGAGCACTAGAGTCACTGAGCACTAGAATCACGGAGCACTAGAATCACGGAGCAATAGAGTCACGGAGCACTAGAATCACGGAGCACTAGAGTCACGGAGCACTAGAGTCACGGAGCACTAGAGTCACGGAGCACTAGAGTCACGGAGCACTAGAGTCACGGAGCACTAGAGTCACGGAGCACTAGAGTCACGGAGCACTAGAGTCACGGAGCACTAGAGTCACGGAGCACTAGAATCACGGAGCACTAGAATCATGGAGCACTAGAGTCACGAAGCACTAGAATCACGGAGCACTAGAGTCACGGAGCACTAGAATCACGGAGCACTAGAATAACGGAGCACTAGAATCGCGGAGCACTAGAGTCACGGAGCACTAGAGTCACGGAGCACTAGAATCACGGATCACTAGAATCACGGAGCACTAGAATCTCGTACTAGAAACATGGAGTACTAGAAACATGGAGTGCTAGAAACATGGAGTACTAGAAACATGGAGTACTAGAAACATGGAGTACTAGAATCATGGATCACTAGAATCATGGAGTACTAGAATCATGGAGCACTAGAATCATGGAGTACTAGAATCATGGAGTACTAGAAACATGGAGTACTAAAAACATGGAGTACTAGAAACATGGAGTACTAGAAACATGGAGTACTAGAGTCACGGAGCACTAGAAACATGGAGTACTAGAAACATGGAGTACTAGAAACATGAGTACTAAAAACATGGAGTACTAGAAACATGGAGTACTAGAAACATGGAGTACTAGAATCATGGAGTACTAGAATCATGGAGTACTAGAAACATGGAGTACTAGAATCATGGAGTGATAGAAACATGGAGCTACTAGAATCATGGAGTACTAGAATCATGGAGTACTAGAAACATGGAGTACTAGAAACATGAGTACTAAAAACATGGAGTACTAGAAACATGGAGTACTAGAATCATGGAGTACTAGAATCATGGAGTACTAGAAACATGGAGTACTAGAATCATGGAGTGACTAGAAACATGGAGCACTAGAATCATGGAGTACTAGAAACATGGAGTACTAGAATCATGGAGTACTAGAATCATGGAGTACTAAAAACATGGAGTACTAGAAACATGGAGTACTAGAGTCATGGAGTACTAGAAACATGGAGTACTAGAAACATGGAGTACTAGAAACATGGAGTACTAGAAACATGGAGTACTAGAAACATGGAGTACTAGAATCATGGAGTACTATAAACATGGAGTACTAGAATCATGGAGCACTAGAATCATGGAGTACTAGAATCACGGAGCACTAGAGTCACGGAGCACTAGAGTCACGGAGCACTATAGTCACGGAGCACTAGAGTCACGGAGCACTAGAGTCACGGAGCACTAGAGTCACGGAGCACTATAGTCACGGAGCACTAGAGTCACGAAGCACTAGAATCACGGAGCACTAGAGTCACGGAGCACTAGAGTCACGGAGCACTAGAATCACGGAGCACTAGAATCACGGAGCACTAGAATCGCGGAGCACTAGAGTCACGGAGCACTAGAGTCACAGAGCACTAGAATCACGGATCACTAGAATCACGGAGCACTAGAATCTCGTACTAGAAACATGGAGTACTAGAAACATGGAGTGCTAGAAACATGGAGTACTAGAAACATGGAGTACTAGAAACATGGAGTACTAGAATCATGGAGTACTAGAATCATGGAGTACTAGAATCATGGAGCACTAGAATCATGGAGTACTAGAATCATGGAGTACTAGAAACATGGAGTACTAAAACATGGAGTACTAGAAACATGGAGTACTAGAAACATGGAGTACTAGAGTCACGGAGCACTAGAAACATGGAGTACTAGAAACATGGAGTACTAGAAACATGAGTACTAAAAACATGGAGTACTAGAAACATGGAGTACTAGAATCATGGAGTACTAGAAACGTGGAGCACTAGAATCATGGAGTACTAGAATCATGGAGTACTAAAAACATGGAGTACTAGAATCATGGAGTACTAGAGTCATGGAGTATTAGAATCATGGAGTACTAGAAACATGGAGTACTAGAATCATGGAGTACTAGAATCATGGAGTACTAGAATCATGGAGTACTAGAAACGTGGAGCACTAGAATCATGGAGTACTAGAATCATGGAGTACTAAAAACATGGAGTACTAGAATCATGGAGTACTAGAGTCATGGAGTACTAGAATCATGGAGTACTAAAAACATGGAGTACTAGAAACATGGAGTACTAGAGTCATGGAGTACTAGAAACATGGAGTACTAGAAACATGGAGTACTAGAAACATGGAGTACTAGAAACATGGAGTACTAGAAACATGGAGTACTAGAATCATGGAGTACTATAAACATGGAGTACTAGAATCATGGAGTGATAGAATCATGGAGTACTAGAATCATGGAGTGACTAGAATCATGGAGTACTAGAATCATGGAGTACTAGAATCATGGAGCACTAGAATCATGGAGTACTAGAATCACGGAGCACTAGAGTCACGGAGCACTAGAGTCACGGAGCACTATAGTCACGGAGCACTAGAGTCACGGAGCACTAGAGTCACGGAGCACTAGAGTCACGGAGCACTATAGTCACGGAGCACTATAGTCACGGAGCACTAGAGTCACGAAGCACTAGAATCACGGAGCACTAGAGTCACGGAGCACTAGAGTCACGGAGCACTAGAATCACGGAGCACTAGAATCACGGAGCACTAGAATCGCGGAGCACTAGAGTCACGGAGCACTAGAGTCACAGAGCACTAGAATCACGGATCACTAGAATCACGGAGCACTAGAATCTCGTACTAGAAACATGGAGTACTAGAAACATGGAGTGCTAGAAACATGGAGTACTAGAAACATGGAGTACTAGAAACATGGAGTACTAGAATCATGGAGCACTAGAATCATGGAGTACTAGAATCATGGAGCACTAGAATCATGGAGTACTAGAATCATGGAGTCACTAGAATCATGGAGTACTAGAATCATGGATCACTAGAATCATGGAGTACTAGAATCATGGATCACTAGAATCATGGAGTACTAGAAACATGGAGTACTAGAATCATGGAGTACTAGAATCATGGATCACTAGAATCATGGAGTACTAGAATCATGGAGCACTAGAATCATGGAGTACTAGAATCATGGATCACTAGAATCATGGAGTACTAGAATCATGGAGCACTAGAATCATGGAGTACTAGAATCATGGAGTACTAGAAACATGGAGTACTAAAACATGGAGTACTAGAAACATGGAGTACTAGAAACATGGAGTACTAGAGTCACGGAGAACTAGAAACATGGAGTACTAGAAACATGGAGTACTAGAAACATGAGTACTAAAAACATGGAGCACTAGAATCATGGAGTACTAGAAACATGGAGTACTAGAATCATGGATCACTAGAATCATGGAGTACTAGAATCATGGATCACTAGAATCATGGAGTACTAGAATCATGGAGTACTAGAATCATGGAGTACTAGAATCACGGAGTACTAGAATCATGGAGTACTAGAATCATGGATCACTAGAATCATGGAGTACTAGAATCATGGATCACTAGAATCATGGAGTACTAGAATCAAGGAGTACTAGAATCATGGAGTACTAGAATCATGGATCACTAGAATCATGGAGTACTAGAATCATGGATCACTAGAATCATGGAGTACTAGAATCATGGATCACTAGAGTCATGGAGTACTAGAATCATGGAGTACTAGAATCACGGAGTACTAGAATCATGGAGTACTAGAATCATGGATCACTAGAATCATGGAGTACTAGAATCATGGATCACTAGAATCATGGAGTACTAGAATCATGGAGTACTAGAATCACGGAGTACTAGAATCATGGAGTACTAGAATCATGGAGCACTAGAATCATGGAGTACTAGAATCACGGAGTCACTAGAATCATGGAGTACTAGAATCATGGAGCACTAGAATCATGGAGTACTAGAAACATGGAGTACTAGAATCATGGAGTACTAGAATCATGGATCACTAGAATCATGGAGTACTAGAATCATGGAGCACTAGAATCATGGAGTACTAGAATCATGGATCACTAGAATCATGGAGTACTAGAATCATGGAGCACTAGAATCATGGAGTACTAGAATCATGGAGTACTAGAAACATGGAGTACTAAAACATGGAGTACTAGAAACATGGAGTACTAGAAACATGGAGTACTAGAGTCACGGAGCACTAGAAACATGGAGTACTAGAAACATGGAGTACTAGAAACATGGAGTACTAGAAAACATGGAGTACTAGAAACATGGAGTACTAGAATCATGGAGTACTAGAATCATGGAGTACTAGAATCATGGAGTACTAGAAACATGGAGTACTAGAAACATGGAGTACTAGAAACATGGAGTACTAGAAACATGGAGTACTAGAATCATGGAGTACTAGAAATCATGGAGTACTAGAATCATGGAGTACTAGAATCATGGAGTACTAGAAACATGGAGTACTAGAAACATGGAGTACTAGAAACATGGAGTACTAGAAACATGGAGTACTAGAATCATGGAGTACTAGAATCATGGAGTACTAGAAACATGGAGTACTAGAAACATGGAGTACTAGAAACATGGAGTACTAGAAACATGGAGTACTAGAAACATGGAGTACTAGAAACATGGAGTACTAGAATCATGGAGTACTAGAATCATGGAGTACTAGAAACATGGAGTACTAGAAACATGGAGTACTAGAATCATGGAGTACTAGAAACATGGAGTACTAGAAACATGGAGTACTAGAAACATGGAGTACTAGAAACATGGAGTACTAGAAACATGGAGTACTAGAAACATGGAGTACTAGAAACATGGAGTACTAGAAACATGGAGTACTAGAAACATGGAGTACTAGAAACATGGAGTACTAGAAACATGGAGTACTAGAAACATGGAGTACTAGAATCATGGAGTACTAGAAACATGGAGTACTAGAAACATGGAGTACTAGAATCATGGAGTACTAGAAACATGGAGTACTAGAATCATGGAGTACTAGAAACATGGAGTACTAGAAACATGGAGTACTAGAGTCATGGAGTACTAGAAACATGGAGTACTAGAAACATGGAGTACTAGAAACATGGAGTACTAGAGTCATGGAGTACTAGAAACATGGAGTACTAGAAACATGGAGTACTAGAAACATGGAGTACTAGAGTCATGGAGTACTAGAAACATGGAGTACTAGAAACATGGAGTACTAGAATCATGGAGTACTAGAATCATGGAGTACTAGAGTCATGGAGTACTAGAAACATGGAGTACTAGAATCATGGAGTACTAGAAACATGGAGTACTAGAATCTGAGTACTAGAAACATGGAGTACTAGAAACATGGAGTACTAGAAACATGGAGTACTAGAAACATGGAGTACTAGAAACATGGAGTACTAGAAACATGGAGTACTAGAAACATGGAGTACTAGAATCATGGAGTACTAGAATCATGGAGTACTAGAAATCATGGAGTACTAGAATCATGGAGTACTAGAATCATGGAGTACTAGAAACATGGAGTACTAGAAACATGGAGTACTAGAAACATGGAGTACTAGAAACATGGAGTACTAGAAACATGGAGTACTAGAAACATGGAGTACTAGAAACATGGAGTACTAGAAACATGGAGTACTAGAAACATGGAGTACTAGAATCATGGAGTACTAGAATCATGGAGTACTAGAAATCATGGAGTACTAGAAACATGGAGTACTAGAATCATGGAGTACTAGAAACATGGAGTACTAGAAACATGGAGTACTAGAAACATGGAGTACTAGAAACATGGAGTACTAGAATCACGGAGTACTAGAAACATGGAGTACTAGAAACATGGAGTACTAGAAACATGGAGTACTAAAAACATGGAGTACTAGAATCATGGAGTACTAGAAACATGGAGTACTAGAATCATGGAGTACTAGAAATCATGGAGTACTAGAAATCATGGAGTACTAGAATCATGGAGTACTAGAAACATGGAGTACTAGAAATCATGGAGTACTAGAATCATGGAGTACTAGAAACATGGAGTACTAGAAACATGGAGTACTAGAAACATGGAGTACTAGAAATCATGGAGTACTAGAAACATGGAGTACTAGAAACATGGAGTACTAGAAACATGGAGTACTAGAAACATGGAGTACTAGAAACATGGAGTACTAGAATCATGGAGTACTAGAAACATGGAGTACTAGAAACATGGAGTCACTAGAAACATGGAGTACTAGAAACATGGAGTACTAGAATCATGGAGTACTAGAATCATGGAGTACTAGAAACATGGAGTACTAGAATACATGGAGTACTAGAAACATGGAGTACTAGAAACATGGAGTACTAGAATCATGGAGTACTAGAAATCACGGAGTACTAGAATCATGGAGTACTAGAATCATGGAGTACTAGAATCATGGAGTACTAGAATCATGGAGTACTAGAATCATGGAGTACTAGAAACATGGAGTACTAGAAACATGGAGTACTAGAAACATGGAGTACTAGAAACATGGAGTACTAGAAACATGGAGTACTAGAATCATGGAGTACTAGAAACATGGAGTACTAGAAACATGGAGTACTAGAAACATGGAGTACTAGAAACATGGAGTACTAGAAACATGGAGCACTAGAAACATGGAGTACTAGAATCATGGAGTACTAGAAACATGGAGTACTAAAACATGGAGTACTAGAAACATGGAGTACTAGAAACATGGAGTACTAGAGTCACGGAGCACTAGAAACATGGAGTACTAGAAACATGGAGTACTAGAAACATGAGTACTAAAAACATGGAGTACTAGAAACATGGAGTACTAGAATCATGGAGTACTAGAATCATGGAGTACTAGAATCATGGAGTACTAGAAACATGGAGTACTAGAATCATGGAGTACTAGAAACATGGAGTACTAGAATCATGGAGTACTAGAATCATGGAGTACTAGAATCATGGAGTACTAGAAACATGGAGTACTAGAAACATGGAGTACTAGAAACATGGAGTACTAGAATCATGGAGTACTAGAAACATGGAGTACTAGAAACATGGAGTACTAGAAACATGGAGTACTAGAGTCATGGAGTACTAGAAACATGGAGTACTAGAAACATGGATTACTAGAAACATGGAGCACTAGAATCATGGAGTACTAGAATCATGGAGTACTAGAATCATGGAGTACTAGAATCATGGAGTACTAGAATCATGGAGTACTAGAATCATGGAGTACTAGAAATCATGGAGTACTAGAAACATGGAGTTCTAGAAACACGGAGCACTAGAAACACGGAGACTAGAAACGGGTACTAGAAACTCGGAGAAATACAAACAAAGAGCACTAGAAAGAGAGCACATTAGATTTTACATTATCCTCACAGGTATTTTCAGTTGAAATTTATTGACAGCGTTGTCAAAATTAGCTAATATTTTAATTTTTAAAAATTGAAGAAAAAAAATTAAGATACAAAATTAAGACCATGACAGATGATCTGTTGGCAAGTGATGCAGCGTTTACAGGCCACGGCTTTGTGGGTCCACGCATTACCCAGCCGCCTAACTACTGTAGTGTTAGGTACCCATTCGGAGCGGGGTGACTCAGGGACGCCCTAGGCCCCGGGAACAAACCCTTACCCTCGCACGGATTCGAACCCGTGACTATGGGTACGACAGTCCAGTGCGCTGCCACTCGACCACCGCGTCCAAACGTCATTGTTTGAGTTTATATTTTAATACAAGGTAGGTGTGCATTAAGAGGTGTGCAAAACAATTATAAATTTAATAATATTTTTGAAATTACACAACAGTCCATAGTAGTTAAAAAAGCGTGTGGTGTTTCTCGTCGTAAAAAAATATTATATGACGTAATTGTTTTAGCTTATATTTAAATTTTGGAAAAGAGAGTGATGTAAAAAGAGGCTTTGAGACTTTATAATTATAAAATACTTTGTGTAAATTGCAGGTTGTTTAATATTTATCAAACAAGGATAAGTTACTTGGGCTTTTGAAAAAAAGTGGGCGCCGTAGGCGCCCTAAAACCCCTGGTAATAATATAACTAGATATTTTAGCTATACTCTGTGACTGTTAAAAACAGATTTCAATACTCTTTCCATCTAGCACAACATTCTAAATGGTCAAATGCATAAACACAACAGGATGGTTTGTATGCGGTATGTTTTACGAACGTTTACATAATTTGAGTATGACATGGGTGTCCAAAGTCCGGCCCACGGGCCAAATCCGGCCCGCGAAGGTATTTTAACTGACCCGCGGCCTCATCTGAAGTAATTAATTGACTGACGTAATATTTCTGTAACGACATTTTTTAATAAGAAAAGTCGAAATTTTGTGCTGTTTTCAGTACGTCAAATGATGGCGAAAATCGTTGACGTTTTTTTTAACAACTTATTTTCGAAAGCCTGTGAGGAAAGCACCGATGCATCTGAGGCTGAACAACTTTTTATTTTTTAGATGAGTTAAGGATGACATGTGTGTGAGTGAGGAATTTTTTGACCTTCAGAGTTTTTAAGACCAAAGGGGAAAAGCTTTATTTTGCTCCCGCTTGTTCTGCTGTCAATGACATTAAACTACCATGGAAAAAATGTCTGGAATTATTACTGATGGTGCTCCTGCTATGATTTGTAAGCATACTGGACTAGCAAAACGTGTCTATAACAAAGTGAGGGAAGAGGGTGGCCATGCTTTTAAACTTCACTATATCATTCACCAACAAGTTGTTAAGCCAGTAATAAAAGCTATAAACTCTGTTCGCTCTAAAGCCCTGTTTCACCAACAGTTCAACAGTTTCTTCTTGACATCCAGGGAGAATACGGAGATGTTGTGTATCACAATGGTATAAGATGGCTCAGTCGAGGGAAATCTCTTCAGCGCCTCTACACACTTAAATAAGAAAAGGGGCTATTCATCGTGGAAAATAAGGAATAACCAATTCCAGAACAATCTGATACTTCTTTGCTGGCAGATTTTGGATTTTTAGTTTATGTGACCAGAAATCTAAACTCTCTTAACACAAATCCTTAAGGGCGAACAGTATCGTGGTAAACAAATTATATTCACAACTCAAGGCCTTTGGAGACAAGCTGCAAATTTTCAAAGTCAAATGTCTCAAATGCAGCCTAATACCACACATTTCGCCCCACTACAGGAAATCATGACAAGCTATCCAGAAAGAAACAGTAATGAGCAACGTTAGAGGTAGGTTGCAGATGTCATATCCCTGGCTGATGAATTTCAAAGACGCTTTAATGACTTAGCGACTATTGAGGAGGAAATCATTTTGTTGTCTTCGCCTTTCTCTGTGGACCAAGATGATGCTCCAGGCAATCTGCAGCTGGAACTCATGGAGTTTCAAAGTGATGCTGAATATCGCTGCAGACAAAAACATCTTTTTCTCATTTGCCTTTTTTCCTTCAGCTGCATTAAGGCAGATTCCAAGAAATTCTAACATTTGCTAAGAAAATGCTCAGCTTTTTTGGATCGACATGCATGTGTGGGCAGGCATTTTCAGTTATGAATTTTAACAAGAATCGTCTGAGGACGAGAATAAGTGACCATCACCTGCGTGATGTCATACGTATCAAAACCAGTGGCATTGAGCCTTACCTCGCCTATTTACTGCATTCAAGATCTAAGTTTCACCCTTCACATTAACATTTTGCAATAACAATTTCTCAATCTATGTCATTTTTGTTTATTATTTTAATCTGGCCCCCCTATGGCATCCGTCAATCCTCATGGGATGATGGCGTTTCCTCCTGCTCCTCTGCCCCCCTTCCCCTTTCTCCTGGCCCTTTTCTCCTCGCTCTTGACTGTAAGGGAAGCTTCCGCGACTTGGATGCCCTCGCGTACTTTAGCCCGCCAGGAGGTGCGTTCCTCAGCAATGGTTTCCCACGTTTTATGGTCTATCTGCGCCAGACTCATGTCTTTCTTGCAGACATCCTTGAAGCGCAAGCAGGGGCGTCCTCTCTTCCGCACACCAGTTGCCAGCTCACCGTAAAGCAGGGCTCTTGGAATGCGCTCCGAGTTCATCCTGCGGACATGTCCCAGCCACCGCAGGCGCCTCTCACTCAGGATTGAGTGCATGCTCAGCATATGACTCCTTCTGAGTACCTCGACATTCGTTATCTTGTCCTGCCACTTGATGTGCAGAATCCTGCGCAAGCATCGTAAGTGGAAGCTGTTGAGTTGCTTTGTTTGTTTGGCATAGGTCGTCCAGCACTCGCTGGTTTTAACTCTGACCCCTCATGTGCGGAAGATATAAGGAAGACAGCGGTCATTGACAGGGAACTTTCCCGTCTCGGCATCGACATTGCATGTCTACAGGAGACGCGGCTGGCTGAAAACGGCAAAGTGGTTGAGGCCAACTACACATTTGTCTGGCAAGGACTACCATCAGACAGACCAAGGCAGCATGGCGTTGGTTTTGCCATAAAAAACTCTCTTATGTCATACGTTGAACTGGCGGCACTTGGCACTGAGAGGATACTCGGCATTAAACTTTCAACATCATCTGGCGCAGCCCATATCCTCAGCCTGTATGCACCAACTCTCTGCTCCGAAGAAGAGTTAAAAGACAACTTCTACGAGGCTCTAGACTCCGCATTAGCAAATATTCCCACATATGAGAGTCTATACCTCCTCGGTGACTTCAACGCCAGGGTAGGTGCAGATCACAAAGCCTGGTCCACCAGCATCGGCTTACATGGCATTGGTAAAATTAATAACAACGGCCAGCGGCTGCTCGAGCTATGCAGTACTCACAATCTGTGTGTAACTAACACATTCTTCAAATGCAAGGACATCCACAAAGTGTCTTGGAGACATCCCCGCTCCAAGCACTGGCACCAGCTTGATCTGGTTCTCACCAGGCGATCTGATCTGGCCAGTGTGCTCCAAACACGCAGTTACCACAGTGCCGACTGTGACACAGACCACTCTTTGGTCGCAAGCAGAATCAAATTAATACCAAAGAAATTGTGTCACTCAAAGAGCAAGGGTAAAACTCGCATCAACACGCAGAATATCAACTGCCCTGAGATAAGTGATCAACTTAACACCAAGCTTGAGCAAGCTCTTAAACCCAACACCTCGCAGAAAGCAATCCCCTATCCGCATGATGCTATAGGGACAGAACAAATCGATGCGAATTGGCTCCATATTCGAGACACTATTTACAACACCTCTCTTGCCGTCCCCGGGAGGAAGGAAAGAAAAAATGCAGATTGGTTTGAAGCCCACTGGGTTACAATGAATCCCGTGACGGAGACAAAAAGAAAAGCTCTACTGGCCTACAAAGCTTCCCCAGGACCTGACACCCTGAAATGTCTCAGAAGTGCCAGAAACACAGCCCGGAAGACTGCACGTTTTTGCGCTAACACTTATTGGGTGGAATTATGCAAAAGCATTCAATCTGCTGCTGATCAGGGAGATATAAAACAAATGTACGAAGGCATAAAAAAGGCCACTGGGCCCACAACTTCAAAGTCAGCTCCAATCAAGACAAAATCAGGTGAGATGATCACAGAACGAGACAAGCAGATGCGGCGCTGGACTGAGCACTATCTAGAACTCTATGCGACACAGAATGTAGTATCTGACTCTGCCATAGAAAGAATACCAGATCTACCAGTTCTAGATCAGCTTGATGCTCCACCGTCAATAGAGGAGCTTGGTAGGGCTATCGATCATCTGAGAAATGGAAAGGCCCCAGGCAACGATGGCATTCCTGCAGAAGTCCTTAAGCACGGCCAGCCAGCACTACTGAAGCCTCTGCACGAACTCATATGCGATTGCTGGGAACGCGGTCACATCCCACAGGACATGCGTGACGCCAAAATAGTTACGCTTTATAAGAACAAAGGAGATCGCAGCGATTGCAATAACTATCGTGGTATCTCCTTACTGAGTATTGTGGGAAAGGCTTTTGCCAGAGTGATCCTTGCACGCCTGCAAATTCTGGCGCAAAATGTCTACCCAGAATCACAATGCGGTTTTCGGGCTGGCCGGTCAACAATGGACATGATCTTCTCACTCCGTCAGCTACAAGAGAAATGTCGGGAGCAACAGAAAGCCCTCTTTGTTGCCTTCATAGATCTAACAAAGGCATTTGACCTGGTCAGCCGCGAGGGTCTGCTACGTATATTGGAAAAAATAGGATGCCCGCCGCGGCTTCTCTCCATCATCGAGTCCTTCCACACCAATATGCACAGCACAGTGCTCTTCGATGGTGCCACCTCAGAACCCTTCCCAGTCTGTAGCGGAGTCAAACAGGGTTGTGTACTGGCTCCAACACTCTTCGGTATCTTTTTCTCGATGCTACTGCGTCATGCATTCGAGGACTGTTTTGAGGGTGTAAACATCCATACCAGGGCGGATGGAAATCTGTACAACATCAGCCGTCTCCGTGCAAAGAGAAAAGTGGAAAATGTTTTAATTAGAGAGCTGCTCTTCGCGGATGACGCAGCCCTTACCTCACATTCAGAGATAGGTCTCCAACTTTTGGTCGACAAGTTCTCAGAGGCATGCAAAGATTTTGGTCTAACGATAAGCCTCAAAAAGACCAACATTATGAGACAAGGAACTGACTGCTTCCCAGCAATCTCCATTGAGGGAAACACCTTGGATGTCATCGATGATTTTACCTACCTTGGCAGTAACATCACAAGCACACTCTCCCTGGAAAGGAAATTGAAACCAGAATCGGCAAGGCTTCATCATTAATGGCTAGGCTGAATAAAAGAGTGTGGAACAATGCACAGCTCACTGCTAGGACAAAAATCACTGTGTACCAGGCCTGCGTGCTCAGCACACTCCTCTATGGCAGCGAGTGCTGGACGACCTATGCCAAACAATCTGGCCCCCTAATGTCTTTAATTCAAGGAATATGGCCAGCCATGCAAAGAGTTTGGACGCCCCTGGAGTATGACATTGATTAAAAAATATAATTCTCGTGGATAGTATAATTATGAAAAACAAAGATCTACGGTATCTAAAAGAGTATCTACTGTGACGTGTAAGGCTGTTACAATTACCTCTTGTTTCTGTTGTTATTGATTGCTGTGAAGATTAAATTCCACTCCGACAGAAAGTCTACCTTTCAATAATGGCACATCTACTTGAGTTATATGCATTTCAAGACTTAATGATGAAGCGAAAAGATATTCACTTCAGCAACTAATCTAGGTTAATTACCTTCAATACCCAAAGTATACATCAGTTACCTTCAACACCCAAAGTATACACCAGTTATTACCTTCATTACCCAAAGTATACATCAGTTACCTTCAACACCCAAAGTATATACCAGTTATTACCTTCATTACCCAAAGTATACATCAGTTACCTTCAACACCCAAAGTATACACTAGTTATTACCTTCAACACCCAAAGTATACATCAGTTACCTTCAACACCCAAAGTATACATAAGTTACCTTCAACACCCAAAGTATACATCAGCTACCTTCAACACCCAAAGTATACATCAGTTACCTTCAACACCCAAAGTATACATAAGTTACCTTCAACACCCATAAAAAACTTAAATTACCTCTCATACCCTATATGATACTGTGACAATCTTAGACTGAAGTGTCGCCAATGCCTAATTTTTAAACTTGAGTTAACTTCACTAACAAGTATCGTCTGTTACATTCACTGGCAATAATCGACTGTTACATTACTGGCAAGTATCGCCAGTTACCTTCACTGGCAAATATCGCCTGTTACCTTCACTGGCAGGTATAGTTTGTTACCTTCACTGACAAATATCGTCTGTTACCTTAAATGGACACTATTGTTTGAGTGACCTCTAATTGCCCCATGTCACTCACCTTCAAGACAAAGTTGTTCTCAAAGAAGTAGGCACAGGCCTCCATAGTGGAGATAAAGTCCATGACAAACCCTCGTACGGATGGGGGGAGGAAGGCGGAGGAAAGGGCCCTCAAGACAACACCTGCCGCCATATTGATGCTGAAGAAAATTAGCGAGGCCACATAGGGCTCCACAAACTCATCAGTTGGCTCATGGCCACTGGCCAGTGTCCAGATGGACCTCCAATCTAAGCCTGGAAAAGATTTTAAAAAGTATAAATTTTAAAGACTATGTTTTTAAAATGGATTAAAAGGAGATAAAAAATTGGCCACCAGTCTGAGAGTTTGAGAATGGTTGCTCCTGGAAACCCTTACAGCGTTATTTACTAAATAATCTCTCGTTGCTAGATATTGCTATAACTAGAAGAAATGGCGTGCACATATTTTAACAGAGAACTAGTGACCTGTAAGAAGTGAAAAATCCGTATGAACAGCACACGTTTTATTGGTCTTCTTAACTGCGTTTGATTAATAATCCAATTAATATATAGTAATATATATTCTAAAATAACGGTTTTTCACCCTGATGAGGTGTTGCATATAGCTGAATGACGTCATCAGAATCTCTGTAACTAGCAAGTTGATGATGGTAATTAAAAAAAAATCCCAAGGTCAATAACCTTGAAGCTTCCACACAAATAGACAACGAAACATAAGTTATTTTTGTTTCATCCATAAAAAATGAACAGTAAAAATGTTTTTAAATAACCGGACCAACAGTGAGACTAACATCGTCAAAGGTTTATGGACAAAATCCGTTTATTGTTTTCACTGAAACAAGAAGCTAATTTTTTTCACAAGAAAAACAAATATGAATATTTATATTTTTGGTGTGTTCAACTACGATTGCTATTGATATCACCAGAGTATACAATTCACGCCTAATAATAGCGATAATTGAATGTATTCATAAAATATGACAGTGAGTCCTGTTGAAATATTAACAGGTCATTGGACTTGGCTTAAGAAAAAAATATATCCCTTGACTAGATTATAAATTATAGGGGCTTGTATGGTTTGTAATTTCCAATTATGTGTTGGAGGTTTGGTAAAATTCCTATAACAATGTGATGGTGCCTATCTAGAATAGCTTTCCATTGTGATGGTGCCTATCTAGAATAGCTTTCCATTGTGACGGTGCCTATCTAGAATAGCTTTCCATTGTGACGGTGCCTATCCAGAATAGCTTTCCATTGTGATGGTGTGCCTATCTAGAATAGCTTTCTATTGGGATAATGAACATAGCAGGAAAAATACTTTTCAAATAAAAAAAAACTTTAAAAAAAATCTTTGAAATTTTAATCACTGTCTACTGGGGGCTTTACCGCCATCCCTTTGAGGACCAGTGATGAACAGTACAACAAACCAATAAACCAACCAACTAACAAACCAATAAACCAACAAACAAAATAACCAACCCCACCCTTGTCTGTCATGTAAACCAAAGGGACGAGATTTGGTTCATGTAAACCAAAGGGACGAGATTTGGTTCATGTAAACCAAAGGGACGAGATTTGGTTCATGCGACTAAGTGGAAGATTACCTCCCCTATCGCCCTGGATCCCCAGTGGCGTCTGGCATTTACCCTGGCCATTTTACAGTGTTCCACGGTGGTGGTCATTGTTGGGGGTGTTGGGGGTAGGGGGGGTAAGGCGGTCCTTATCGAGCCTCACGTTTTTGTTTCTTTAATGGAGGGGACCAGCTGACAAACTTTCTTTAATAGAGTGGACCAACTGACAAACTTTCTTCATAGAAAAAAAAGGGGGGGGGGTGAGCGAAAAACTTTCAATCCGCCCCGGGTGGGTCTTACACTAGTTACATTGACAAAACAGCTACTAGTAGGCTATTATATGTTTTAGTGAATGGCGGGTGAGCGCATAGATTTAGACGAGGATTAGGTTAGTGTAAGCCAGTAAATGAATTATGCTTAGTACAAATATTGATTTGATGTCTCAGCTGTTTCACTAAATTAGTTATGGTAACATGACGACATGTGACAGGACATTGTATTTGAAGCAATCATTATATTCCAGCGGCCTAGCATAACAAATGATCAAATTTTATTTCCCGAATCCATCATTCACGATAGTAACATTGTGTAATCTTGTTTGAAGATTTAGTTTAGTTTCATGTTCAAGTAAAAAAATAATCTCACAGAGCATTAACCTCAGAGACATGCCATTCATTTTTGAGTTTTGAACACGTCTTTGGCAGCCTTTAGGGACATCGAGTTGTACCACCACCTTTGCCAGCCTTCAGTACCACCACATTTGCCAGCCTTTAGTACCACCATTTTTGGCAGCCTTTTGTACCACCACCTTTGGCAGCCTTTTGTACCACCACCTTTGGCAGCCTTTTGTACCACCACCTTTGCCAGCCTTTTGTACCACCACTTTTGGCAGCCTTTTGTAACACCACCTTTGGCAGCCTTTTGTACCACAACCTTTGCCAGCCTTTAGTACCACCACTTTAGGCAGCCTTTTGTACCACCACCTTTGACAGCCTTTTGTACCACCACTTTTGGCAGCCTTTTGTACCACAACCTTTGCCAGCCTTTAGTACCACCACCTTTGCAGCCTTTTGTACCACCACCTTTGGCAGCCTTTTGTACCACCACTTTTGGCAGCCTTTTGTACCACCACCTTTGGCAGCCTTTTGTACCACCATCTTTGGCAGCCTTTTGTATCACAACCTTTGTCAGCCTTTTGTACCACCACCTTTGGCAGCCTTTTGTACCACCACTTTTGGCAGCCTTTTGTACCACCACCTTTGGCAGCCTTTTGTACCACCATCTTTGGCAGCCTTTTGTACCACAACCTTTGTCAGCCTTTTGTACCACCACCTTTGGCAGCCTTTTGTACCACCACATTTGGCAGCTTTTAGTGACATCGAATTGTATCAACATGACAAAGGGTCCTCACACATACCGCTTTCTAATTAAATGTTCAACATGTATATTCCCTAGAACATAAGTAGTTCGACATTCACCTTCATGCTCTCTAAACTCTAAACTCATATGCAATGAAATTTTTATTTTTAGGTAAGACCTTTTTAAAAAAAAGTTAATTGAATTTTGACACCCCACTACCCATTAACAAAAAAAAAGTGTTTCAAAAACACTGCCGTAATATATTATATGACGTCATTGTTTGAGCTTATATTTTAATTTTGGAAAAGGGTTATATAGAGAAATTTTGTGAAAAAGAAATCATTCTAATGAACTAAAATTTAATTATTCATTCTTTTTATTGAACTCATTCAAATACCAATTTTTGGTAGTCGAACACTGATTCGAACGCATGCAACATTCACGTAAGTTATTTAGGCTTTTGAAAAAAGTGGGCGCCATAGGCGCCCCAGACCTAGTTGTAAATATAACTCCAGACATTAAATGTAGATTTTTAAAGCGTTCATCGTTAAAAATTATTTATTTTTCTCTCAGCTTTTCAAAATTTCATTAAGCACAAAATAAAAGTCATTCTTAAGAGGTGTCTGTAGTAACAGAACCAGTAACTAAAGTCATGAGCCCCCCATGTGTAGTCACATCCCCAGTACTTTAAGTCATGAGCCCCCCATGTGTAGTCACATCCCCAGTACTTTAAGTCATGAGCCCCCATGTGTAGTCACATCCCCAGTACTTTAAGTCATGAGCCCCCCCCCATGTGTAGTCACATCCCCAGTACTTTAAGTCATGAGCCCCCCATGTGTAGTCACATCCCCAGTACTTTAAGTCATGAGCCCCCCATGTATAGTCACATCCCCAGTACTTTAAGTCATGAGCCCCCCATGTGTAGTCACATCCCCAGTACTTTAAGTCATGAGCCCCCCATGTGTAGTCAGATCCCCAGTACTTTAAGTCATGAGCCCCCATGTGTAGTCACATCCCCAGTACTTTAAGTCATGAGCCCCCCATGTGTAGTCACATCCCCAGTACTTTAAGTCATGAGCCCCCATGTGTAGTCACATCCCCAGTACTTTAAGTCATGAGCCCCCCATGTGTAGTCACATCCCCAGTACTTTAAGTCATGAGCCCCCCATGTGTAGTCACATCCCCAGTACTTTAAGTCATGAGCCCCCCCATGTGTAGTCACATCCCCAGTACTTTAAGTCGTGAGCCCCCATGTGTAGTCACATCCACAGTACTTTAAGTCATGAGCCCCCCATGTGTAGTCACATCCCCAGTACTTTAAGTCATGAGCCCCCCATGTGTAGTCACATCCCCAGTACTTTAAGTCATGAGCCCCCCCCCCATGTGTAGTCACATCCCCTGTACCTTTTTCTTTATATCTATATCTGTGCGAGAACCGCTTAGACTGCTTGTAAACTGCCAAGTACATCGATGTTAGCTTTATCACTTTTAAATTGTTGGTGTGATTGCTTGAGGCGGGGAAAAGTAGCCCCTTAAATATGGGCAATGTGATATTATATCAAGTGCCCACACCAATACCCCCTTAAGAAAGGGCCATGTGAGATTATATCAGGGGGCTATACCAGTAGCCCCTTAAGAAGGTGCAATGAGAAGTTATATCAGGGGCACCAGAAGGTTATAAAAAAAAACAACAAAAAATGTTACCAAACCTACGTTAACAAAAACGTCAGAGGCGAGACATAACATGGATGTCTGTTGATAAAGTCAAAGTTATTTTTAACCATCACATTCCCAATATGTGTCACAATTTTGATACAATTCAATGCATTAAAATTAAACTTTGTGTCACTGATAAGCTTAACTTGTATCCACATGTGCAGGAAGTAGCAGTAGGAACACTTCAATTGAATTGATTAAATCCATGCATGTCTAGACTCTCGACTTACCTTTCATGCTGCCCTGCCAGTAGTTACAGGTAAATATCTACACGGAGAGGCTGTGTTCCCCAGAAACTCACCTGTGACGTAAAGAATCGGCTCTACACGGAACCAACCAAACTCAGGTAAATTCGTCTTGCTCGCTTTCTAGAGGTCAAAGGCAACAGCAAGCACGTCGTAATAAGTCATGTTTTCTCTGGCTCTACTCATTGTAATGGAGTTTTTTTCCTCCAAAAGCATTTCTTGTTATAAATCATCTATCTCCGAACTTCATTTTTTAAAATTATTACATTCCTTTTAAAATCCATCTAATGACAGTTACAGAAGATGACCATCTAAAAGCCATCAAATGACAGTTACAGAAGATGACCGTATAAAAGCCATCAAATGACAAATAAAATGACCGTCCAAAAGCCATCAAATGACAAATAAAATGACCATCTAAAAGCCATCAAATGACAAATAAAATAGTATAAAAGATCAAATACATATAAAATGACCATCTAAAAGCCATCAAATATATATATATAATAAAACTATATAATTTGCAATTGTCACGCAAGTAGTGTCTGTCAGTCAGTCCGGACGTTCTAATTTTAGAAAGCAGGGAAAACCAAATTACTGCACCAATGCATCAAAAGGTGTGCAAATTAAAGATGCGCTGTAAAAAAATATTATATGACGTCATTGTTTTCGCTCATATTTTAATTTTGGAAAAGGGATCAATGTAAAAATAGTATTTGATGATGGTTAATTATAAAATCAAAAAACAAAGGGGGCGCCGTAGGTGCCCTACAACCCCTATTATAAAATACTTTGTGTACATTTCAGAAAGTTTAATATTTCGTATTTATCAAACAAGGACAAGTTAGTTGGGTTTTTTAAAAAGGTGGGCGCCGTAGGCGCCCTAAATAAAAGTGCATTTTTTATAAAATAAATAGATTTCAGCTGAAAACTTCCGTCATTTTTGACGGGTGATACGCTAGTATATATATAAATGAAAGTATGTATGTATGTATGTCCTTTATAGCTGACTAAACCACTCATCTGATCGCCATGAAACTTTTGAGTGCGCTCCTGGGATGGTTACAGGCTACTTTTTTTTCAAAATTTAACACTCATGGGGCGCCGGGAGCCCATAATATGTTTTTTTTCTTATATGAGCTATATAAACATTAGTTTAAGCGTTAGCTATTAGGTAAATTGATGGATCTTAACCAAACTTTGTATATAACAACTTGGTAGCCAATATTGAAATACTATAGGGCACTAATTTCCTAATGTCCATTTCTTCGGGGATGCGGGCCCAAAATGCCTTTTTTCCATAAACGTTTAATATTTTATTCCCCATTCAATTATTAAAGATCTTGAGCAGTATAGATAAATATATCCACTATGAAATTGATTAAAATAAACAGGTGTTTTGAACTTGACATCTTGCCCTGGGGCCCTAAATGTCGTTTATTTGCTTATATGAGCTATATAAAAATTAGTTTATGGGTTAGTTACTGAGTAAATGAATGGATCTTAACCAAACGTTGTATATAAAAACTTGGTAGCCTATATTAAATTTAAAAATGGCACTGCACTTCTAATTTTCAATTGTTCAGGGCCGGGGTCCCAAATGTCTTTTTTCGTATATTTTTGAGATATTATTTCCCATTCTATTTTTAAAACGATCTTGAGAAATATATCCATGATGAGACTGAATTAAAATGAACAGCATTTCTAAATTTACATCTTACATCGAATGGGCCAGGGGCCCCAAATGTCTTTTTTTTATACTCTAAGATATTATTTACCACTCAGTTTTTAACGATCTTGAGAAATATGTCCATGATGGAACTGAATTTAAAATGAACACGTTTTCAAAATGTACATCTTGAATTGAATGCCTGTGGGGTCCCCTTATTGTATTTTCCTTATATCTATATATATATTTATAAATTAGTTTAAGTGTTAGATAATGAGAAAATAACTGGTATTTGACCAAACTCGTTATATAAAAACTTAAGAGCCTATATTAAATTACTATAGGGCAATGAAACCTAATGTCCATTTCCTCGGGGCTAGGGGACCTAAATGTGTTTTTACTAAAATTCTAATATTGTATTCCCCATTCAATTTTACACGATATTGAGAAATACAGAAAAATATATGTATATATTTGTTATGAATTTGATTGAAATGAACAGATTTTCAAACTTCATATGTTAAACTGATGGACCCGGTGACCCTTAATGTAATTTCTTTTTTTATCTACATGTATTCCTTTTTACTGAGATCGTTGCAACGCACGACGGGTCTGCTAGTGACAAATAAAATGACCAACCGAAATCCCTCCAATGACACTTTGATAAGATGACCGTGGCTAAGTGAAGACAATGAAAGGTGGGGGCGATGGACAGTTGTCACGCGATTTTATGCCGTCTGTCATTTTATGTTATGAGGGCCACCCCCCCCCCAATCCCTTCAAAGAAAGTGGATAATTTACTGTTCGCCACGTCACGACATTGGTTCTCTACGTTATCCGAAGTCCACGTTAGGATCCACGTAAGTTAAATATCGATATCACACCACGTGATCTGGTAAAAACGGCGCTTACACTGATTAAATCTATTGTAAAGAGTTAAAGTTCTTGATCACTTTGAGGACATTTGTCTACTGACATATCAATAAACAACAAAATAAAACGAAGCAATTCATTAATTAAAGTAAATTTCAATAATAAATCAACAAGTGATAAAAAAAAAGAGAAATAAAACACCAATTTGGCCAAGGGAAAAGGCGCAGGCAAAGCTAAACTAAAATGTGGCGCATTGAGTTTAATCAGCGACACAATGGATAAAGAGTTGCACAAAGACAACAAAAAGGGAGAGGAGAAAAAAAGATAAATACGTGTTCCAATAACAGACTCATCCGATTATTGCTTGGCTTGTTTGCTTGGCTCCTATTTGTGGGGCCAATTTTTCTGTCTCCAATCTACTTGAGCAAGACAAACCGTATTGGAAAACGATCACACGGGTAAAGGGGGCGTAGAGTGATGGCGATGGGGAGGAAGGTCTGAGAATAGGATTGATGTGGTAAGTAAGAATGGTAAGGGATGTAAGGATGGTAATTGATGTAGAAAAGGATGGCAAGGACTGTAAGGATGGTACGTGCTGTAGGTAAGGATGGTAAGCATGTAAGGATGGTAAGTCCTGTAGGTAAGGATGGTAAGGACTGTAAGGATGGTAAGTGCTGTAGGTAAGGATGGTAAGGACTGTAAGGATGGTAAGTGCTGTAGGTAAGGATGGTAAGTGCTGTAAGTAAAGGATGGTAAGTGCTGTAAGTAGATGGTAAGTGCTGTAAAAGAGGAATGTTAAGTGTTGTAAGTAACTTTCTAGTGTGGGCAGATAGTATTGGATTAATACTGATGTTCGGACGTTCGAACGAACCCCCTTTTGGCAATGTGTGCCCTTTTTTTGTTGTAAAAAACAGATCTTGACATTATTGAGAGATTTGGGGATCCTACTACAGAATATGAGGGGTCAGTGCAGTGGTCCGTATGGACCCCCGGGGTCCCTGGTACCATTCAGGGGGTCCGTGAAAAATTAAAATTGATTTGGGGGTCCCTGAACAGCGTCAGGGGGTCCGCGAAAAGTTTAATATAAAATAATCAAACTGATCAATTTTTATTATTAATGAAATTAAAATAAATAATAAATAAAATAGTATATTTTCAACTGATTAAATACTATCTTAGGAGCTATCAGTCATGGAGTACAATGTTGTTTTACATAGAAAAGGTAGTAGAACGGAGGTTATTTCTACAACTATAACCAATCAAAGTACTTGGTTTGTTGAAAGGTCTAGCTTGGTGCGTAAGAAATGCGGAAGATAATCGTTTACTTATTCACAAATAAGTACGTTGGTTATCAACAAGTACTTATTTAAATCGATTTATGCTCTCTTTGATTCAGTGTTCGAATACCTGGAAAACAAAGACAATGATTTGCGACACAATTAAATAAAAAATGGCATATCATTAATAAATGATTTATTTACCAACTTTAAAGAAACTAATTTGAAACTACAAGTACAAGTAAAGCAATTAAATTTAATCAAAAGCATACTATCTGGTTTGTTGAAAAACGTTTTTCTGTACAAACACAACTTAGGAACAGGAGAATGCTCTCAGTTTTCAAAATTTTTGAAATTGAAAAATGGCGATAACGATTTGCTGGCCTACTGTCAAAACTTAAGAGTTCTTCACGCACACCTCAACCAAAGATTTGAAGATATTCTTCACTTGGATATTCCCAACTGGGTATTGAACCCTTTTGCGCGTGGACTAGCTCATATCCGAAACACAGATGAATTCATACTAATACTGGAACAGCTTAATGAAATGAGGGACTTAAACCAATGTTTGAACTAGGATACTAGAATTTCTGGTTACAAAATCAGATCTCAATTTTACATCTTGCATTTTGGGTCAATGTAAAGCCCAATTATATAGCCTGCATTACGAGTTATTGTACAGAAGTTGTTGACTGCTTTACCGTCTTTCCATTGGGTAGAACAAAGATTCAGTCCGCTGTGAACCTCAACATAAAAATCTGAAACCTATAAGAAATTGCTGCTCGTGGGGATTTGCGGTTGCTACTCATAAACATTGAGTCGGTCATAAATACACAAACATGAGTCGTCATAAAAACACTCATAAAATCGCATAACGTTTATCCAAGTTATTAATTTTTTCCAATTTTATTTTAAACAAAAGTTATAATTTCAATATATACTTCAACAAAATGTTGCTTTTTTGGATTTGTAATTTTTGTACTATGCATTTATGTAGTTTTTTCACTTGGGGGTCCGTGGGGAAATTTTGACTATAAAAGGGGTCCGTGGGTAAAAAAAGTTTGGGAACCACTGGGCCAGTGTTATGATGGCGCTGCATCTATATCGGGCGCTGTCTCAGGAGTTCAAGCGCGTATTCAGGGAGAGGCCCCTTTAGCGGTATACACACACTGCAGCAATCGCGCTTTAAACCTAGTGATCATGCATTCGTGCAGAATTTCCGATGTGCGTAACATGATTGACAAATTAAAAGAAACTTGCATGATTTTTTAACAACAGCCCAAAGCGCGAAGACTTGTTGAAAAACGTCATCCAAACAAGTCTTTGACAGTGCTAAACGGAAGGCACTTACAGATTTGTGCAAAGCAATATGGGCTGAGCGCCACGAAGCATACAAACACTTCTATTAATCGTATGTTTACATTTTTCACACTCTTGAGATAATTTCACTGCCACGATGAAAACACAACGACCAAGGATTTTATCCAATTTTGACTACAAATGGTGATTGGGAACACGGACAGTAACGTCACTTCTTCATTTTTTGTGTAACTTCACATTTATTGTGACGTTTGTTGTAACGTACAAACTTTGATCTAGGCTGGAAGGAATAACAGTCGAACTTCAATAAGAAGCGATTGACATATTTCAGGCTATGTCACTTATCGAAAACGTCAAGCAAGAGTTTAGAGAGATTAGAACAAATGTAGATTCTTATTTTCAAAACACTTATGATCATATAATTATCATGGCGCAGTCTGTAGGAGCTGAAGCTTCAATGCCAAGAATTGCTAAGCAGCAAATCTACCGAAGAAATGTGTGCGTAAAAACGCCAATGCAACATTATCTGCGGAACTTAATTAATCCATTTCTGGAGCACATCATTGCTGAACTAGATATGCGTTTCTATGGCTTAACCAGGACATCCTCACAACTGTTGTCTCTTGTGCCAAGTGCTGTTAGAAATTGTATGTATGAAGATCTGAAAGGCGATGTGGATTTATATGAGCAAGATCTGCCTTAACCAGAAGTGCTGCCCGAAGAGTTTACCGGATGGAAATTGAGGTTCAGCCAATGGGAAGAGTCAAAGCTACCAAGAACATTGCCCGGAAGCAATAAAAGATTGCAATGAATAGATGTATCCAAATATTTATTGCTTACTGAAATTTTTTTTATTTTTTTTTATTTTATGAAAACGAGGCCAAAAAAAAAGCGAGAAGTTTATTCAAGGCCCTAAATAATTCATGCGTACAGAATTATTGATTAAACATTCTCATCCAAATTTGAAGTCATAGCACCATATATTGTAGGTAGGCCTACAGTCAAACATCTTATAACGAGATTAAATCGTTCTAGAGTTTTACTCGTTAAGCGAAACACTCGTTAAACGAAACAATTTTTCCTATACAAATCAATGTAAAATACGATAATCCGTTCCATGCTAAAAAATACTCATTAAAAAAAAATTGTATTAACTTTTATTTAAATAAAATTACTTATTAACTGTTAATGAGTTAAACAACTAGATACAATTTAGATTTGAAACAAAACCGTAAACAAAAATATGAATTTATGACAAATAATTATTGTCTTTTTAACTAGAAAACTGTTAAAGACCTTTGTTTTTGCAGACGCTTTAAAATTTGACGAAAATGTGTTGTACGCGTTTCGTTAACATTCTTGACACTCCATTTGAAGCATCCATCTCCTTAATTATTCTTGAGAATAGTGCAGATCGTTGATGTTGGCCGATTGTAGTTGCGTGCTAGAGTCGCAACCTTGTTCTCGCTTTTCAATGTTTTTATCGTTTTATTGTAACAGCACTTTTTTTTACTCTATTATAATTGTCTTCTTGTGTTTGTTTTTTTCGAAGATAATATCAGTTTATTAAACTTTTCACAGAAATAAAAAAAAATCTTAATAAAAAATGTGTAAAATCAGTTGATCACATACGAAACCTATACGCTAACAGACCGAGGGCTTAACACTGAAAAATACATCAGGGCGGAAGTGCCGGCTCACTAATGAATTTCCAGGAAAAAGGGATTTTCCTTTTCTGCGTCACTCGTTATGCGAATCTTCGTTCGTTAAGGGAGCAAATGTTTCCATAAAAAATGTTGGCCGTTATGCTCAAATCTCGTTATATGAGGTGCTCGTTATGAGAGGTTTGCCTTATCTTAAAATGAAATGCCTTCGCGACAAGTTTGCGAACCCCCTTTAAAAAGTCTGGTTACGGCCTTGTGGTAAGATGGTGTTAGTATAAGGATGTGATAAGACAGTGGCGTAGCTAGAGGGGGGCGGTGGGGGCGGTCCGCCCCGGGTAACATACATTTAGGGGTGGCATTAGTGGGCATTTGAAAAGTGCAACCTATTCCGACAACCACCCTTTTTCTTTTGAAGGGGGGAAACCAAGGTGAAACAAAAATATTCGAAATTTCTAGTCCTAATTAACGTATTCCCACAACATTTGTTTGATTACATAGTGGATGTTTGGATGTTATAATTAACGCAAAAACGTTCAAAAATTTAAAATCATTCAAAAAAAGGTATCGATTTGTTTGGAAAATTAAGCGGTATACGGTACGAGCAGATGACGCTTTTATAAGAAAACTACACCAAAAACAAACCCCCCCCACATAATTTAAACCCCTTGGCCCAATATGCTGTTATTAATATCGCCATGATGGTTTTTGCGTGCAATTTCGACATTCGCAGAGTGATGCGCGAACAAGTACCTACAATTCATTGTGGTTCAAATATTGTGTTTAACTTGCAAGTATTAATTTATATAAAATATAGGTAATTTATATTACTGTTTGAGCTTTAAGAAAATTATTGTAAGGTACGTTATTAAATTTTTTTTAAATTGCATTTAAGTAGCACACATAATTTGTGTTTTTCATTAAAATGCGGTTATTCATTAAAAATGTTAAGCATATCCAATTAAAGTAATGTGTAAATAATTTGAATTCGTCTAATTTATAGAAAATTTTTAAGATTTATGGCAAGAACATGAAAATATTCAAATTTCTCCGTTGATAAACACCGCAATAGGCATACATTATTTTGAATAAGACGTACTTTAATATTTCAAGCGACTTGGAAAAATTTACATCTGAAGAAATAACTATTAAAACGAGATAAGATTCTAAAGTTTTACTCAATTCAATGCATTCTCTTTCTTTTCCATGTTAACTCAATTTATGTGAAACCATCATTTAAAAAAAATTAATGCAAACCAATTGCATGGAACAAAGAGATGTGCTAATACAAAATGCTGTTATTTCAGTCAAACAATTTGTGAAAAGTTGGAGATATAAACTGAACGCTGAGTTAGAAGGAGAACAAAATATAAGTGGAGAAAATTAAGAAGACGTTGTTCTATCTTTAGAACGAGCAGTACAACGGGAAATGTTTTTATCTATGGATGCAATTATAACAAAAAATAAAAGAACGCTTTGATGAGTTGCAAGTCCTTGCAAGAAAATATTCGTATATAATACAATGTAAATTACTTTATTGACATGGATAAAGAACAGTTCAATATTGAAAGAAAAAGGATCCTCCACCATAAAGCCGTATTTTCTATTTGAAAAAAAGCATGTTTCAAATCTAATACTTGTCATTTAAGAATGTTTTTAGTACAAGGCTGCACTCTAATATCGTAACACGCGTTTTACTTAAACGTCATTAAATAAAGTTTCAGTAATCAATTTTTAAGTTAAGTGGAAATTTTATTTAAAGTTGTGGGTTTTGACGTGACGTCACATTTCTCAAACACACCCCCTCGTCACACAACGTCACAAGTGTATGACTCCCCTCCCCGCCCCAGTTGCGTGACGTCATTTAAGGACGGTCCCTGAAATGGCGACAAAAGTTCTAGCTACGCCACTGTGGTAAGATGGTGTTAGTATAAGGATGTGGTAATATGGTGTTAGTATAAGGATGTGGTAATATGGTGTTAGTATAAGGATGTGGTAAGATGATGTTAGTATGGGGATGTGGTAATATGGTGTTAGTATGGGGATGTGGTAAGATGGTGTTAGTATAAGGATGTGGTAAGATGGTGTTAGTATAAGGATGTGGTAAGATGGTGTTAGTATAAGGATGTGGTAAGATGGTGTTAGTATGGGGATGTGGTAAGATGGTGTTAGTATGGGGATGTGGTAAGATGGTGTTAGTATGGGGATGTGGTAAGATGGTGTTAGTATGGGGATGTGGTAAGATGGTGTTAGTATTGGTATGTGGTAAGATGGTGTTAGTATAAGGATGTGGTAAGATGGTGTTTGTATAAGGATGTGGTAAGATGGTGTTAGTATGGGGATGTGATAAGATGGTGTTAGTATGGGGATGTGGTAAGATGGTGTTAGTATGGGGATGTGGTAAGATGGTGTTAGTATGGGGATGTGGTAAGATGGTGTTAGTATGGGGATGTGGTAAGATGGTGTTAGTATGGGTATGTGGTAAGATGGTGTTAGTATAAGGATGTGGTAAGATGGTGTTAGTATAAGGATGTGGTAAGATGGTGTTAGTATAAGGATGTGGTAAGATGGTGTTAGTATAAGGATGTGGTAAGATGGTGTTAGTATAAGGATGTGTGTGTTTTATGTGGGTGAACATTTATTCTTTTGCTGTCATCCAGGAAAAAAAACCATTATATTAACTTGAATTAAATTTAAAATGTTCAAATACTGATTATTTCTTTACTTGTACTGACTTCGAGTTAATTTAGAGAGTTTACAGTTTAACAAAATTTCGAATAGATTTATTTCAATGTGATCACTAACAAACCGAAGACCACAGTTTTCCTTCCCAGGGCATGAAACATCATTAAGCCTTAAAACACGTCATCTGCTGACATTCCTCACCCAATCATTATAAACCCCTTGGTTATTTATGAAAATTGAACGCCATTTCGGGAAATTGGGGGGTGGGGGGTGGGAGAAGCCAAATCATTTTTCATCGCCAACTATTGTGTCTTTGAGAATTACGCCAAAAGTAGGTGACGCTAGTGACGTTAGATCGATGGAAACAAAGTAACTAAAAAATGATACAATGTAAAAAAAAAGAAAGAGTTACTTTAAGAGTAGAACGCCTCCTATTATGGAATGGGCGAGATGTTATAGGGCTTCTTCTACATATCTCCACAGGCCGAATCAATAAGCAATTTTCCGAAGCGGCCCATTGGGTGCCACCCCAAAGCTACACTCTTTTGTTCTAAACTTGTAGGTCATGTTAGGCGTCCCAAGATGGCGGTTTCACCCATGATCTAACGTCCGTAACCTCTATTATAAACCCTAACCTTCACCCGCCTTGCGGTTCATCTATGCCATATAGAATGGGACTGCGATAAAGCTTTTAAATAAAATATAAAATACACAAACAAATTGTGCAATGAAATCAATAAATTTGAGCTTTATTTTAAAACTAACACGACAGTAGACGTTTCGGCTACATGCCTTCATCAGTACAATAACATAAAATACATACTTACATAAAGGTTGGTCAACACCTCTCAATATATTGGCGCATTTTATACTAATTTATAGTGCGTTCGTGTGATGTTTTATCAAATGCTCGCGAGCATTTGAGAGGTGTGGACCAACCTTAAGTAATATTTAAATTCTTAAAACATATATTATATTATAAAATATTATGCAAAATAAAAAGAAAGGAAAAACAAAAACAAACATGGACACAGGATATAAGAAAAAGGAGCATTTCTCATACTCCCTTGCTCTATGTCTGTCCCTTGCTCTACGTCTGTCCCTTGCTCTACATCTGTCCCTTGCTCTACGTCTGTCCCGTGGTTAAGTCAGCAGGTAGAGGTAAAATATTTCATAAATGTTTTCAATACCAATTTGTGACCCAAACAAACCAGAAACATACATCAACAAACAAAACAAAGAAAAACAAACCAACAAAAAACAACAACAACAACAACAAAACTTAACATTCATCAAATGTTTTCGTGTAGCACCATATTTTTCATTTAAGAGTGCATAGTTGGTCTAATACATGAACATATCAAGATATTCGCGAGTGTGTGTGTTCGTGTGAATAAGATACAGGTATATTCGAATTACCCCAAAACAGAGGCGTAGCTATGGCTCAACCACCTAGGCTGATAGCGTTACTTAGATATGATTGTTATTTCAATCATTTGGTCTGCATTACCGAACTGTTTTTTAAATGATTAAAAACGTGATCAAAACACATAAGTGAAACAAATTTTTAATTTATTTAATTTCTCATCGCTTATGCACGCAGATTTCTGATCTTTTCCATTCAAACATCGTCTCTAGATGTCATTGAACCAATTTTTGGAATAACTACCGTATATACTCGGTCTAGCACCGACCTTTTTTGGACAAAATCTAGGCGTAGCGTGGGTATGTGCCGCCCGGGGCAGAACTCAGATTTGCCGTCCCTCTCCACCCCCCGGAAAAATGTTGATGCTTTATAGAAAATATACTCTTTTTAATAGAAAGTAATAATAAGAATCCTATACAGTTTGATGGTAGGAATAAATATAAGAGCTTCCATTTCTTGATTAAAATTGATGTTTTCTGCTTTTCCTCATTTTACAATCTTTCATGCAACAATGTTGTCAGAAATGCGAAGCTCAATAGCAACAACAAAAAAAGAAAAAGATATAGATTAGTCAATCTAGTGATTGTTGATCGTAATTAATTTTTCATTAACTTTGTTTTAGAGATGCTGCTCTCACAGTTGGCATTATTTATGGCAGTTTTAAGGAATTTTCGAAGTAACGAAATCAAATTAGGCAAAGTTATTAAAGCCTAACTATCTTATTAAAATTATATAAATCTTGTCGGCTTGAATTCAACAATTCATGTTTTTTTACCCGTGAGGTAAATGAGTCCTTGCTTGACAATGTCACGTGAGATAATTTCTCCAATTTGAGGGCAAAATTCAAATTTCACTAGTTTAACTGGTGTACGAAAATTATATTTGTTTTCCAAATTTTGCATCTGTTAAAGCCTCGCGTGAATCTCTAAAGTAACCTTATCTTATTGTATTTCGACATAACATGGCTACATATCACTTTGATCGCCAATAATTTGCCTTCCCGTTCTTTGACTGGACGGTTCAATTAAAATGCTAACGTTCCACATGAAAGTTTAGCAAACGTCAAACCATCCTTTAAACATTCCATTAGTTTCTCTGTGAGTAGCAACAAAGCATTTTAGTGTACCAAAATGTGTTAGTTTCATTTGGAGCAGCACGTAAAGAAATCAGATTAATGAACAGTTTGAGCATAGCATAAACTTGACATAGAGATTGATGTCTTTGAGTCTTTCTTGAGCTCCAGCCATTAAGAATTATTAGCAAACGTTGGGCAGCTGCGTTCCAATATTTTAAGAACATCATTTGTTTAAAATTTAAAATCTTTTTCTGAAATGTCACAATTAGATTCATTTTAATATTTCGTGTTTTGAACCCGAAATATTATATTTGGCCAAATGTATCTCCTAAAACTACAATAAGCTCATTTTGAATTTAAGGTTACACATTTATTACCCATTTTTTAGGGCTGCAGAAAGTAACGATTAATCTCTAGATTAATCGTTAAATTTTTTTATCTATTAAAATTATTTTAATCGATAAAAATTCTATTAAAATCAAAGAAAATGGTTATAATATTTTACTTTTTTTTATTAATAAATAATTAATAATTAATAATAATTTATATATTTTTTACGTACAAACTTCTCCCGCGTAATATTATAATTTATTTTCTTATTTTATGGGGACCGGCAGACGTCAATTAAAAATTGGCTGATAGCATCAGCGCAGTTAAATTTAAACATATAACTGGAAAGATTAGCAAAAATTTTATTTTTTAAGCTAACTGCGGATGGCAAAGTCGAATAAGTGAAAAAGTTTACTGTGTTCACTGCCATAAACAATTCTCTTTTAAATCATCAAATACATCGCTGACGTAGCACCTTCAGCACAAAAATCGATCAAGTATCAACACATTGTCATAAAATTTAGTTCAAAATATTCTTAATTTTCAATGTCTGTGAGTCGGGGGAAATAACTCAATAAAATATAAAAAAAGTCAATTACCTGTTTTTGTTACTTTCCTTGAAATGTTCAGTTTAATGAGGTCATAAATTTCTATTTTTGGCTTTAATCGAAATTAACAATTAATTAATCGTTAATTTTTCAAAAGTTAACGATTAAATTTAAATTAATCGATAACAGCCCTACCATTTCCACATGATGTCTGGAAGCACTGGATCGTAATGTTTTAGCAGATGCATCAGTTCCAGAACATTGCAATAGTATTGTCCTCTCTGAAACCTCGAAAAGCCATATTCAATTTTGTTAGGATTTAATAATGTAAAACATTCTAACAAGAACGTTTTGCCACTTTATTTTGTTTTCTCTTACAACGTATTGTTATTTTTTAATAGTCTTTTCATCCTATTTATCATTCCTTTCATTTGCAAAAACTTGTATTTTATTTACCTTTATTTTAACGATTTTAATTTTTAGAAGCTAATTAATAATGAGGAATTTGTCGCCCACAACATTTGCTGCCATTGACATTCGATTGGCTCATGTTTTAAAATGATCGAGTACAGTATTTTTCGCTTCTACAACATGGGCGGCTGTCAAATTTTAATAATCAATTAAGTTACCAGCAGAACATTGCCACATTGTCATACTACTTAAGCCTCTTTGTTTTTAAGTTAAGTAGCATAACTAACAGAATAATTTATATCCAATATGGGGTTTCATGTTCTGGCAGTAGAATCATTCACATTTTTAAAAATTGTTACTTTATTTATTTTATCAATCTCTTAATTGGTATTCAATTTATTTTGACAAAAATTCCCACTTCAATATTTTTTTCATTATTAGAAAGCTAATTAACGACGAGGAATTTGCCGCCCCTATCAAAGTTCCGCCGGGGCATTTGCCCCCCTTGCCCCCTCTCGCTACGCCACTGGATTGGGGGGTCGCTTACGAGCGGGTCATAGGTGATTTCTACGTGTACATTGAATATTGGCGTTGTTATTTTAGATCATCAAGGTCTTTTTCTACATTCTATAAGATTCGACGTCTCTTCCAGAAGCTATAAAATAAAATTTCGTCACGCGATTTTGGCCGATTTTTCATTCCCCCTCCTCCTCGTCACGCGTCGTCACAAAAACTTAGACCTCCAATATGACGTCAAACAGCTAAATGGGGGGGGGGCATAAAAGCTGTATTTTCTATTTGAAAACGAGCATGTTTCAAATCACTTTTTTGTCATTTATGTATGTATTTAGTGTAAGGCTGCACTCTAATATCGTAAAACACGTGAGGCCATGTAAAACGTCATAAAATCAATTGTAAGAAATTAAATATTTAAGTGGAACTTTGATTTAACGTTCCAAGTTTTGAAGTGACGTCACATTTCTCAACCCCCCTCCCCTTCGTCACACATTGTCACAAATGTGTGAACCCCCCTCCCCCTAACTCCCTCCTATTTATGGACGACCCCTTACCTTATTTACTCATTTGAAGTATTTTGTTAATGTTTTGATAAATTGTTTAAAAAATTGTGTTTTCAACAACGAATTTTAAATTTACGCGCTTTTGCAACTGTTTACCAAAGAAAAAAAAATATTGCTAATATCTAACAAAGAGCACAAAGATAAAAGATAAGTAGCATAAAGTAAACAATCATAATGACCGATTTAGCTTGTAGTATTTTTTTAAAATGTGTACCATTAAATTTTTGTTTACGCTGTCCCATTATTTTTTGGGGTCGGCTTACGAGCGATTTACACACTTTTAATACTAATAATACTATTCTCTTCCAAAAGAGAGGGGTCGAGAACGAACGGGCTTTAGCGGTAGCGCAGTCAAGAACCGTGTATAAAAAAAAACTAAACTATTTCCACTAAAACCAAAAAAATTGCTCAGTTGTTTTTTTTTAAATTCTGCAATTTTCTTGTTTGAGAAACTGCCGACATTTCGCTTGTGGCGACTTTTGTCTGACACCCAGCATCAATTATTACTTCAGTCTCAACGGTGTCGTCTGTTTCCTCCGCATTTTTAATGAACCAAATTTTGATGCAATCTTGGAAAAATTGGTATCTTACTGTACCCAAGGGTAAAAATGTTCATTGTACAAGTATAATATATGTGTCTGTCTGTGTGTCTGTCTGTGTGTCTGTCTGTGTGTCTGTCTGTGTGTCTGTCTGTGTGTATGTCTATACGTGCGAGTGAATTTCCTTTCGTCTCGGTTTACTGGAAATATTCATACATTCAAGTAGAAGATTATCTTTTTATACCAATCCTAGGCAATCTTAGCTCCGCCCACTCTGTTTTATGAGGTTAAATTCACGCCCCTGACCTATGCCCCTGCTGATTTTTACGTCAAAATTTAACTTCCATTTCAAGAAAAGAAAACGTTCGCATTAAACGCTCATAATACTTTTCATTTATCTATCGAGGATTTTCACACACACACATTTCCAGTCCATTTTTAAGTTGCTGTCAGAGCTGGAATTTTCCACCTCCAACAGTGGGCGCATAAAATTGGGAGAAAAATCACCACAAAAAAAAATAAAAATAAATTAAAAAAAAATATTTTTAAAAAAAGCAACGAACTTGACGCTACTGTTCGTTAGAATGGCCAGGGCCAACTGGCCGCGTTGTCGGCCATTTTATGAGCGAACGCGGTCGTTCCTTTGGCACGCGGTTCACCGCATGCCGAAGGAACGACCGCGTTCGCTCGCTCCGCGCAAAATCCCGAAGCAAACGACCAGCGTGCCGAGCGCAGGCACGCAACGCGCGTTCGTTGTTCGGGGTAACGTTCGCTCTGCGAGTCATGGGGTGTTCGCATCAGCGTTCATTGTACGAATCGTTCGTTGCGCGATCCGTTCGTTAAGCGGGGTATCACTGTATATATTTTATTCATTAAACTTCACACATTTTGTTTGTCCTTTTGTGAAGGTCGAATCTTGTTAATTGAAATTTCACCAACTTCCTGTTAATATATCTGGAAATTCGGCACAAGTAACAGTTATAAAAAATAAATTAAAATAAATTTAAAAATAAATTACAAATTAAAGTTTTAATTAAGTAGACGAAATTCTGATTGGATCTGAGGCGCCTTTCTTTCATTCGAATTCATAATCTGAGCTCAACCTAACTGTAGAAGTAAACAATCAAACTAATTTTTAAAATACAAACTAAGAACAGTGTCATCAAAAACAAACTTTGCGTGTGTGTCTTCCAGGAATATGTTTTAGTATTTAAATGAACTTTTTGTAGTTGAAATGTTTGTCATTGGTAAGGTGAATGAAGTGAATGCCCAGTGCTAGTGTATGTGTCAATCTCCGCTTGTGTCTATGTCAATCTCTGCTAGTGTCTATGTCAATCTCTGCTAGTGTCTATGTCAATCTCTGCTAGTGTCTATGTCAATCTCTGCTAGTGTCTATGTCAATCTCTGCTAGTGTCTATGTCAATCTCTGCTAGTGTCTATGTCAATCTCTGCTAGTGTCTATGTCAATCTCTGCTAGTGTCTATGTCAATCTCTGCTAGTGTCTATGTCAATCTCTGCTAGTGTCTATGTCAATCTCTGCTAGTGTCTATGTCAATCTCTGCTAGTGTCTATGTCAATCTCTGCTAGTGTCTATGTCAATCTCTGCTAGTGTCTATGTCAATCTCTGCTAGTGTCTATGTCAATCTCTGCTAGTGTCTATGTCAATCTCTGCTAGTGTCTATGTCAATCTCTGCTAGTGTCTATGTCAATCTCTGCTAGTGTCTATGTCAATCTCTGCTAGTGTCTATGTCAATCTCTGCTAGTGTCTATGTCAATCTCTGCTAGTGTCTATGTCAATCTCTGCTAGTGTCTATGTCAATCTCTGCTAGTGTCTATGTCAATCTCTGCTAGTGTCTATGTCAATCTCTGCTAGTGTCTATGTCAATCTCTGCTAGTGTCTATGTCAATCTCTGCTAGTGTCTATGTCAATCTCTGCTAGTGTCTATGTCAATCTCTGCTAGTGTCTATGTCAATCTCTGCTAGTGTCTATGTCAATCTCTGCTAGTGTCTATGTCAATCTCTGCTAGTGTCTATGTCAATCTCTGCTAGTGTCTATGTCAATCTCTGCTAGTGTCTATGTCAATCTCTGCTAGTGTCTATGTCAATCTCTGCTAGTGTCTATGTCAATCTCTGCTAGTGTCTATGTCAATCTCTGCTAGTGTCTATGTCAATCTCTACTAGTGTCTATGTCAATCTCTGCTAGTGTCTATGTCAATCTCTGCTAGTGTCTATGTCAATCTCTGCTAGTGTCTATGTCAATCTCTGCTAGTGTCTATGTCAATCTCTGCTAGTGTCTATGTCAATCTCTGCTAGTGTCTATGTCAATCTCTGCTAGTGTCTATGTCAATCTCTGCTAGTGTCTATGTCAATCTCTGCTAGTGTCTATGTCAATCTCTGCTAGTGTCTATGTCAATCTCTGCTAGTGTCTATGTCAATCTCTGCTAGTGTCTATGTCAATCTCTGCTAGTGTCTATGTCAATCTCTGCTAGTGTCTATGTCAATCTCTGCTAGTGTCTATGTCAATCTCTGCTAGTGTCTATGTCAATCTCTGCTAGTGTCTATGTCAATCTCTGCTAGTGTCTATGTCAATCTCTGCTAGTGTCTATGTCAATCTCTGCTAGTGTCTATGTCAATCTCTGCTAGTGTCTATGTCAATCTCTGCTAGTGTCTATGTCAATCTCTGCTAGTGTCTATGTCAATCTCTGCTAGTGTCTATGTCAATCTCTGCTAGTGTCTATGTCAATCTCTGCTAGTGTCTATGTCAATCTCTGCTAGTGTCTATGTCAATCTCTGCTAGTGTCTATGTCAATCTCTGCTAGTGTCTATGTCAATCTCTGCTAGTGTCTATGTCAATCTCTGCTAGTGTCTATGTCAATCTCTGCTAGTGTCTATGTCAATCTCTGCTAGTGTCTATGTCAATCTCTGCTAGTGTCTATGTCAATCTCTGCTAGTGTCTATGTCAATCTCTGCTAGTGTCTATGTCAATCTCTGCTAGTGTCTATGTCAATCTCTGCTAGTGTCTATGTCAATCTCTGCTAGTGTCTATGTCAATCTCTGCTAGTGTCTATGTCAATCTCTGCTAGTGTCTATGTCAATCTCTGCTAGTGTCTATGTCAATCTCTGCTAGTGTCTATGTCAATCTCTGCTAGTGTCTATGTCAATCTCTGCTAGTGTCTATGTCAATCTCTGCTAGTGTCTATGTCAATCTCTACTAGTGTCTATGTCAATCTCTGCTAGTGTCTATGTCAATCTCTGCTAGTGTCTATGTCAATCTCTGCTAGTGTCTATGTCAATCTCTGCTAGTGTCTATGTCAATCTCTGCTAGTGTCTATGTCAATCTCTGCTAGTGTCTATGTCAATCTCTGCTAGTGTCTATGTCAATCTCTGCTAGTGTCTATGTCAATCTCTGCTAGTGTCTATGTCAATCTCTGCTAGTGTCTATGTCAATCTCTGCTAGTGTCTATGTCAATCTCTGCTAGTGTCTATGTCAATCTCTGCTAGTGTCTATGTCAATCTCTGCTAGTGTCTATGTCAATCTCTGCTAGAATCTCATTATTTTTAAAAGAATCTTATTGTCTTTATAAAATTTCAATGCAAAAAACAAACAACAAAAACAAACAAATCCATTGTTTTACCACTCTCCAACTTATACATTCAAATTAAATTCTTTAGAAGTTACAAGAATCACATGTCTGCAGATTCTTTTGTCTTTAGAAACATTGTTGCTACATTCGTGAAAGGCTCTCTGTCCCTCAGTTAAAAAAAACAAGACAAAAATCATCTTTGTTTGCTTCACACTAAAACACAAAACACTATTAACAAGACCACTCGCCTCTGTCCGACACACGCCTCAGTCCGACACACGCCTGTGTCCAACACACGCCTCTGTCCGACACACGCCCCTGTCCGACACACGCCTCTGTCCTCTGTCCGACACACGCCTCTGTCCGACACACGCCTCTGTCCGACACACGCCCCTGTCCGACACACACCCCTGTCCGACACACGCCCCTGTCCGACACACGCCTCTGACCATCTCACGCCCCAGTCCATCTCACGCCTCTGTCCTCTGTCCATCTCACCGCATCTGTCCTCTGTCCATCTCACCGCCTCTGTCCATCTCACGCCTCTGTCCTCTGTCCATCTCACGCCTCTGTCCATCTCACGCCCCTGTCCTCTGTCCATCTCACCGCCTGCTCACGACCCGCCCCTCCCCGCCCCGCGACCATGCTCCTACCTCTCACGCCTATAAGACTAGCAGTGTTGACGACGAGGCCAGAGTCCGACCAAGCACCGGGCAGGGACTGTCAGATTTCAAAGAGAAAACCCTTGAGGTCAGCAGCATTAATCTGTGAGCCGTTGTCATCTGTTGTGGGTCCTGTTTAATTGGTGACGGCATCTCCACATCCTGACCACAGCCATGGCAGGTGGGGGCCGACGGGGGCGAGGGGGGCACTCTCGACCCCAGCAACATTCGGCGCTCAAGTAAGCCGGACTTGACCAAATTTGTCTTCTCCGATCAGGGATTGGGTTGTCATTGTCAGTACCTGGCTTTAGATAACTTCACACAGGACTGGCGGGTTTGGAATTTACTTAAACCGTTTTTAAACATGATCGGACCAGGTAAGGGATAAACATTTTTCTGTTAAGTGTCAAAGATAACTTTTTTAGAGTTCATTTAATTTTTTTATATACTTTTATAGAATATTTCTTAATATCATGCTTAATAGTTAATAATACATATACAAGTTTCGACAAGCCTATATATTATGTGCTCAATTTATATTAAGCTTTTGTGTTGTACGAATGACAATGTACAAATTTAGTCATTTTTAACACAGGTGATTTAATATGACTTACATTTGTTGACTCTAATTGTATTAGTCTTGGAAATTTTTTTTTACAACATATTAACAAATCATTTCTTAATTGACTAAAATTCTTATGATAACGAATTCCCTAACACACCAGTGTTTTCTTTGTTTATTAATTTTCAAGAATATGCCACCATTTCATGGAGTGTGTTGAATTATTGTCCGTCTAAAATAATGAAATGTCTTCCTGTTATTACTACCAAAAAGACATGGATTAAATAAATGGAATGAAATAAAAACGTCACAGTGATAATAAAGTAAGTTAAATGAAACATGACATCAATAAAGGGTTAAGAAATAATGACTGGGGTTAAATGTGAACGGAGTGAAGACAGTATTTGTTGTAATAGGAACGTTTCCAAGTCTAATTAAATTAGAATCAACGAATGTCTCGGAGAATTGTGTAGAAAGAAACCCTCAATCTGTCCCCAGCAGTGGTAACGATTTCTCCTCGTGCCGCCCACGACGCGACTGATTCCTTTGTCCAATAGTCTCCCCTCGTTTGTTAAACATTCACACTTCGTTATTCAGGAGTTTCTTTGGAGTCCTGCACCGCCCCCGGGCGAAATCCTTACATAGATTTAGGGAGACAGGTCAGATAGAAACCTTAAACATGCTTTAGGTGGTGGTGGTGGGGGCGGAATAAAAGTTTTTTTGAAAAAAACCTTCCAGAAGCTCGAATTAAATCAAAGCAACTTCCTATTTATCGTGTCTGTAAAGGAAAAACAAAATTTTGTTTTTTTCGACCAAAGAATATAAATTTTAACAGAATAATTACGGCTCCGGCCAATGACGTCAGCTGATGGAAAACAATAAATTAAACTCCAACAACGGCTTCAGAGTAAAGATCCTGCCCTTGACATCAAAGACTGGAGAAAACAAATAAACGTTATTTTATGAACTACTTTCTACTTTCAAGCTCAGAACAATGTACTTATAGAAGTGTAAACATTTAGAACTCTTGTGTACAGTAAAAACAGAAAAAGATTGAGTACAATTTTTGAGATTCAATCTGTATCCAAGACACAAGGACTTTAAAAAAAAATAAGACACTAACTTTATTTGAGATAGTTCTCGTGATGAAACAACAATCATTGAGTTATTTAGTTTTGATTTCACCCCTCCTTGTGAGGTCAACTTAGTGGGAGGCATCCTCGACTTTCTGTCTTAGATGCCCAGGTGGCCGCTTCAGAAGCCACCGCTCCGTTTCCCAGCTGTCAAAGTCCTTTTCTGGGGGAGGGGGCCAGATAGCTGGGAGGGTCTTCCAAAAAGACCCATGAAGAGCACTAGGCTCGGGGCTTCTGATTTTCTTCCACGTGTAGGATCAACAGTTTTGATTTCTAAGCGTCACAAAGAGCTGAACGGTTAATTCATTGAATGGACTTAATTTTCATGTAATTATAATCTATAAACTGACCACTCAGACATAGTCCTGCTTACGAATGGTAGTCCCTTTTTCTGCAGCTGTCCAACCCACCTGGTTTGACCACCTCCCCTCCCTCACATACAAGTTGATTTAATTAGGCCTGGTCAGTTACAACTAGCCAGCACAATATCCCATTAAAAGTATTTTAACCATTTAAAAAATGAACATTTGACTAAAACCCCTGTATATAATAATTAATTATTTGTACAACTTCAGCATACGATCTATTTCAGCCATACGATCTATTTCAGCCATACGATCTATTTCAGCCATACGATCTATTTCAGCCATACGATCTATTTCAGCCATACGATCTATTTCAGCCATACGATCTATTTCAGCCATACGATCTATTTCAGTTCACACCAAAAATTGTTGATTGATCCTTAAACGGCTGACTTTAACCACGGGGTATACTATTTGAGTAGGATAAAGTGGTCAGCAACTCTACAATATTTGAGCAGGATAAGGTTGTCAACAACTCTACAATATTTGAGTAGGATAAGGTTGTCAACAACTGTACAATATTTGAGTAGGATAAAGTTGTCAACAACTGTACAATATTTGAGCAGGATAAAGTGGTCAGCAACTCTACAATATTTGAGTAGGATAAGGTTGTCAACAACTCTACAATATTTGAGTAGGATAAGGTTGTCAACAACTCTACAATATTTGAGTAGGATAAAGTTGTCAACAACTCTACAATATTTGAGTAGGATAAGGTTGTCAACAACTCTACAATATTTGAGTAGGATAAAGTTGTCAACAACTCTACAATATTTGAGTAGGATAAGGTTGTCAACAACTCTACAATATTTGAGTAGGATAAGGTTGTCAACAACTCTACAATATTTGAGTAGGATAAAGTTGTCAAATAAAGTTGTCAACAGCTGTAATAAATATTTAATCAGGACAAAGTTGTCAACAACTTTAAACTATTTGAGCTTGTTAACGTTGTCAACAACTCTATAATGTAAGTGTGTTTTAAATTTCTTTGCAGTGGCTTTTTAGATACAGTAATCCCTCGCTATTCGCGGGGTGACGTTCTTTCTCCCCCTTCCCCGCGAATGGCGAAAACTGCGATTCAGATTTATAACGCCAATGTATGAAAATATTTACGGTACTACATCCTTCCCAAACACATTCTAAGGACTCTCTTACTCATTAATACAGTAATAATGTATTTATATTGCATGCAGTTATGTATTTCTTTCCCTAATGCATTTCACTAACATTGTAATGATAATGTAAACAAATATTAATTTTGTACAGCAACAACATTTTAATGAAAAAGAAACGTAAGTACAGTAGTACAGCAACACCGCATAGCATAGTTACCCATACTGTATTAGGGGCCGTCCATAAAGTACGTCACGCTCCAGAGGGGGGAGGGGGTGTAAGAAAGTGTGACAGTTTGTGACAGGGGGGAGGGGGTGGTCCAGCCGTGTGTGACGTCACGGTATTTTATATTAAATTTTAATTTTTGTTAATAAAAAACCAAATTTTTGTTCGACAGTGTGACGTACTTTAGGGGGGGGGGTCCGAGATTAGTGACAGTTTGTGACAGGGGGGTAGGGGGGTAAAAATTGTCAAAAATAGCGTGACGTACTTTATAGACGGGCCCTTACTGTATCGTAAAGTCATTTTATATGCGTACAACATATATATGAGAATTAACAGAAAATGGAACAAATGTAAAGGCAAACTTACATAAATGCAGTATGCACGGGTCAAGTAATAATAATACAGTACAGTAAAGTACAGTACAGTTCAGTAATAATATGCAATTGAAAAACATAATTAATGCACGGTCACAAAAAATATGCACGGTTAGGGCTGTCAATATTGTTAAAATAAATAGAGGTAAAAAAAGATTTTAAAAAAACACGTTTTTATAAGTGGACTAAAAAGAAGAAAATAATTTAAAACTTATAAGTTCAAGTACTTTCATTTAATATGACTAAAAACGTTTGAGCGGGTGTTTGGTATAAAAATTAAAGATTTACAACTGAGAAGGCAAAAGAGAGATCTATAAGTGAGAGAATGAGTGAACTGCACATGTAAAACCTCATAAGCCCCCGCCCCACGTTTTTAGTCATATTAAATCAAATTACTTGAACTTATAACTTTTAAATTATTTTCTTCTTTTTAGTCCACTTATAAAAACGTTTTTTTTTAAAAAAATATTTTTTTTTAAACCTCTATTTATTATATTCTTTTTAGTTTTAGTGTAAAATCATAAAGTGTATCGAACATTTTATTTCTTTAAACGCATCGCATGTTTACAGACTGAAACTGACTGAACTCCCCCAGTGTTAATAAGCTGCCCGGGTACCCGTCCAAATTTGGTAAAGCTTTTACCACGTCTAGAGCGCTTAAAAACTTTTTTAAAACTATGGTCATGTCAGAGTTAAATCACGTGACATGACCATAGGTATGTGAACATGTTTCTACATTCAACGTGCGATTCATTTCTCTCTAGGTCTATACATCACGTTGTAACTGGTATTGATGGTATTATGCAGAGGCGTAGTGAGAGTGGGGGAAGAAAGGTACAGATATCTCCTGACGCCAAGGTAGAGGGGCGCTAAAGTGAGGCCAAAACGGCTAAGTGCCACAGTAAAACTAAACACGGTAGGGTAAAAAAAAAGGACGCATTTAAAATTTTATTTTATTTAATGATAAAAATGATTTTAAAAATCAAGTCTTTTTGTTGATTAAATCAAAAGGACATTAATTTCTTGAACTTAAAAAAAGGTGCGTGTGGATAAATGTAATTTTAAAAAAACTTAATGGAAGTTTTAAGTTGTGTAACTTAACGCTTCGAAATGAGAACCATGTCATGTTCGACCACTCCTGAGCAAAATATGTCGTCTGTTTACTTCCGGTAGCTCATTTCATCTCTCAGTTTTAAGATTCCTGGAAGCACTACAATAATAAAAAAATGGAATATTTCAACGTAAATTTTCTTCTCAGCCCAAGACATCCATGACATGATGGCTGGTATTTTTGGGGCCATCCTTCAAGTTCAATTACAGAAACATTGCTTCTATGAAAGCCAAATTTAATTCAGACGAGAAAAGAAAATAATTGGAGTTTGAGGCCTCACTGCAGGGTTGCCAGATTATAATTTGGGTAAAAAGCCAAAATGTCTGTCAAAAAAGGCCAAAAGAAAGGCCAAACTTTTGTTATATGAAAAATATCGACAAAAATGACGTCACCCACCTAGGGAGGGCTGCAGGAGTCACAGAATTGCGACGATGTATGATGATATTTCCAGAACTGTGAACGTCACATCAAAACGTTGAACTCTAAATAAAAGCTACTAAATAGTAAACACCGCTATTATGGCGACTTTGTGACTATATTGGAGGGGGTAGGGGGTCTGGCTCTTTATTACGTGTGACTGAGGGGGTGAAAAGGCTGCGACAAATCTGCCAAAATCGCGTGACTTCATTTATGGACGGCCCATAAAGGCTGAAAATTAGTTAACTATTGAAAATCAAAGTTTAACAATGAGAAAAAGGTTAATAAATGTGTAAATGCCAATGTTCGTATGCATTGTTATATTCACAAAATAAATAGACTATGATACTAACATACACATTTGAAAGAAAAGCTCCAGGTCTTCCTTTTCCTATAGACTGCTATTTGCAATATTATAAACTGTATCATATGTCAAGTCATCAGCATTCTTTGTGACACGTCGAAGTCCTTGCAGTATTTATTTGTAAGTAAAAGCTCGGCCCTGACTCTAAAAGAGTGAGCTGCATTCAATAAACTAACTTTGTCTTAATGGCCTCTTCGTTAAACTTTAAAGAAAGGTTAACATCACGTAAGCTATTCGAAAATAGAAAATTAATAAAGTTATGGACTGATGGTGGATTGTTGTTGTTTTGTGTGTATGTGTGATAAAGATAATTTTTTATATATATTTTATATATTTTTATTTGTTTTAATTAAAAAAGGCCAAAGAGAGGCCAAATAGCCAAAACAATAATTTCAGGCCAAACCATCTAAAAAAGGCCAAAATGTGAGAATTTGGCCTTAAAAGGCCAATCTGGCAATCCCTGCCTCACTGTGCTTTTCCTGGCCAGTCAGTGTGCTTTTAAACAGCTATTTCCTGCTAGTCAGTTTGCTATTCAACACTGTTTCCTGCCAGTCAGTGTCTATTCAACGCATTTAAACTGAAAAGTATCAAAATGAAATATAACAAGTTAAGGGCTAAAAACTCTTGTCAAGAACATTCTTCAGATGAAATAAACATTTCAATGATTGGTTTAAATGGGCACTTAGCCGTTTTGGCCTCACTTTGGCGCCCCTGTACCTTGGCGTCAGGAGATTAAAGAAAACCTTTACAAATGTAATAAAGATATAAAACTAAAACGATATCTCACTTTGGTGAGACCTGTACTAGAATATGCATCTTCTGTATGGGACCCATCCACCAAAGAAAACATTGATAAACTAGAACAAATCCAAAAAAGAGCTGCCAGATTCATTACTGGAGAATATTCGAAATCTGACAAGAATAACACCATTAGTTAAATCATTAAACCTTGAAACACTAGAGGATAGAAGAACCAAGAGTAAAGTAGTAATCATACATAAAGCAATTAATTCTAATTTAGAAATACAACACAAAGATAACTTAATACAACCCTCAGATAGACATAAGGATAAAAACACCTTTCTTATTCCGTATGCAAGAACAAACTCATACAAATTTTCGTTCTTCCCGTCCGGAATTCGGGCGTGGAATGGGTTGCCTGAAGAAACCAGGAAAACCAACACTTTATCAACATTTAAAACTCGAATAAGAATGCAGGACTAAACACAAACCAAAGATAAGCGTAGGACGCAATAATCTTCTGTATAGAAGGAGCGTCTGAAACAGATAAGATAAGATAAGATAAGATCTGTACCTCTCTGCCCCCACCCTCACTTCACCTCTGCTTAATGCCATCAATACGAGTTATAACGCGATATATAGAACTGGACAGAGATGAATCACCCGTTGAATGTAGAAACATGTTCACACAATACGAGTTATAACGCGATATATAGAACTGGACAGAGATGAATCACCCGTTGAATGTAGAAACATGTTCACACAATACGAGTTATAACGCGATATATAGAACTGGACAGAGATGAATCACCCGTTGAATGTAGAAACATGTTCACACAATACGAGTTATAACGCGATATATAGAACTGGACAGAGATGAATCACCCGTTGAATGTAGAAACATGTTCACACAATACGAGTTATAACGCGATATATAGAACTGGACAGAGATGAATCACCCGTTGAATGTAGAAACATGTTCACACAATACGAGTTATAACGCAATATATAGAACTGGACAGAGATGAATCACCCGTTGAATGTAGAAACATGTTCACACAATACGAGTTATAACGCGATATATAGAACTGGACAGAGATGAATCACCCGTTGAATGTAGAAACATGTTCACACAATACGAGTTATAACGCGATATATAGAACTGGACAGAGATGAATCACCCGTTGAATGTAGAAACATGTTCACACAATACGAGTTATAACGCGATATATAGAACTGGACAGAGATGAATCACCCGTTGAATGTAGAAACATGTTCACACAATACGAGTTATAACGCGATATATAGAACTGGACAGAGATGAATCACCCGTTGAATGTAGAAACATGTTCACACAATACGAGTTATAACGCGATATATAGAACTGGACAGAGATGAATCACCCGTTGAATGTAGAAACATGTTCACACAATACGAGTTATAACGCGATATATAGAACTGGACAGAGATGAATCACCCGTTGAATGTAGAAACATGTTCACACAATACGAGTTATAACGCGATATATAGAACTGGACAGAGATGAATCACCCGTTGAATGTAGAAACATGTTCACACAATACGAGTTATAACGCGATATATAGAACTGGACAGAGATGAATCACCCGTTGAATGTAGAAACATGTTCACACAATACGAGTTATAACGCGATATATAGAACTGGACAGAGATGAATCACCCGTTGAATGTAGAAACATGTTCACACAATACGAGTTATAACGCGATATATAGAACTGGACAGAGATGAATCACCCGTTGAATGTAGAAACATGTTCACACAATACGAGTTATAACGCGATATATAGAACTGGACAGAGATGAATCACCCGTTGAATGTAGAAACATGTTCACATACCTATGGTCATGTCACGTGCTTTAAACCCTGAGTGCTGTCGATGTTAAATACAAGTGTTTGAACACTCTAGAAGTGGTAAAAGCACTACATTGAATGTTCTGCTCCATGTTAACAACATTGCATGTTCTGCTCCATGTTGTCAACATTGAATGTTCTGCTCCGTGTTAACACCATTGAGTGTTCTCCTTCAAGTTAAAAATTTGAGTGTAGTGTGTTGTTTGCTGACACTTCCATATAATTATGTTGTTATTATGTTGTCACGGCCTTAACTCTCTCTGACCAATCCCATAAGGTCCTTCAAGTCTAAAGATTTCATCAATAAAATGACAACAGAGGTGTTTAGACGCCCGAGAGGATTCGTGGCCATTCCCCAACTTGGCTACGCCACTGGGTGGCGGGTGGATGGGTGGGATTTTTCGCCCCCCCCCAGTCCCGGCGGCTCGCTATCACGGACTTGTCCCAAATAAAAATGTCCAAAATTGATGGCCGAGCCTTCTGGGAAATTGACAAATGTGGCCTGTAAAAATGTACAAATTTGAACTCTACATAAGGGGCCGTCCATAAATGACGCCATGCGGCTAGAAGGGGGGGGGGACAAGCATTTGTGACGAAGTGTGACGATAGGGAAAGGGGGGGGGTAGAGAAACGTGACGTCACAAAAAAAAATCACTCAACTTTAAATAAAATTTCCACTTAACTAATTCACTGCTTGCATTTATTATTATTTAATAACGTTTTAAATAGCTCCACGCGTCTTACGATGTGTACGGCTCACGAAAATTTATCAAATAAAATTTATTCGTTTGAAATATTCTCTGTGAAATACTTTTAACTCGAAAATGCTTGAGAAGTATCTGTCAAAAGGAAATAAAATAAAGTTCTGACAAACTACAAGGTATTTTCATACAACTTTTTCCTCTGAACATGAAAGAAAAATAATAAAACACAAACAAAGATTTAGGTTATTTGAATGAATCAATGACACGAAGTTAACAAGTCCTTAAAATACGCCAACATTATATACCGTATATACTCGTTCTATAGTCCGTTCGTTCATAAGCCGACCCCCTTCTTTTTGGAAGAGAATAGTAAACAGTGGCGAGTGCGCGTACATTAAAATTCGTTGTTGAAAACAAAGTGTATAAAGTAATTTATTAAAACAGTCACAAAAATAAATAAAATAAATAAGGTAAGTGCAGATGTTTAATATTATTTTATAGCTTCTGGTAGAGCAGTCGAATCTTGTAGAATGTAGACAAAAAACTTGATGATCTACAATAACAACACCAATATTCAATGTACTAGGGGCAAGTACCCGGCTCCCGCCCGGGTTTAACAACAACAGCAACAAAACAAAAACAACAAAAACAACAACAAAACAACAAAAACAAAACAACAACAAAAACAACAAAACAACAAAAACAAAACAACAACAAAAACAACAAAAACAACAACAAAACAACAAAAACAAAACAACAACAAAAACAACAACAAAACAAAAACAAAACAACAACAAAACAACAACAACAACAACAACAACAACAAAACAACAACTACAACAACAACAGCAACAACAACAAAGCAACAACAACAAAACAACAAATATAACAGCAACAACAACAAAGCAACAACAACATGAAGGACATTGTCGTCGCAGGGCAAGGGATGTGGACAACAACAACAGCAAAAACAACACAAAAGCAGCAACAGCAACAACAACAGCAACAACAACAAAACAACAACTACAACAACAAAAGCAACAACAACAAAGCAACAACAACAAAAAAAATTATTTTATGGCGATAATCGCCTTCTTGTTAATCTCGACACCAAAATGTTTATTAATTTGCGTCATTATTTTACGTCTTAATTTTCAATAATTTTTATTTTATATAGCTCATATAGGGAAAAACTACATTTTGGGCCCCCGGGCCCCAGTATCTTACATATAAGGAACGAAACCTGTTTAATAACCTTTCCGGTATAATTTTGTGTACGTGTACCAAATTTCACGTTATTTGGTGGTCTGGATCTTGAGTTATTAGGGAACAGACAGACAACAAATGCGGCTTATATATATAAGAGACATTCAGAAATCACCTATTGTCAATGATTTACTTTTATATGTAACTTGTAGGCGTTCTCTCAATACAAAACCTTGTACACAATAATCCTCTGAAGAATTGGTTTCAATAAAACAACTTTAATATTTATACTTTGTACAAAGAAATATAATTTGAGGTTATACAACGTGGAATACACAGGCACACATCTGCCATGACACCAGCAAGCTCTAACACTGACCCCCCACCTCCTTAGCCAATGGGAACGACTCTTTCTTCCCGCGCTTTCACTCACGTGACCTCTCCATCATCCATCATGTGATTCACACATGACACCTATGACCCGCTCGTATGCCGACCCCCTAACATTTTCCCTAGATTTTGTAAAAAAAAAGTCGTCTTTAGAACGAGTAAATACAGTAGTTACCAGTTGAGACAGGCCAATAATTTTTTATATATTTTTTTAAATCTACCCCCTCCCCCCTTCTCGTTCCTTCCTCCACTCCTATTGCGACTACTCAAGAAGCTCTAAATTGTGGCAACACAGCTTTACTATAACCTTTGCACGAGCTTCTGCCCCTCTGCTGGGAACAGGGCTACACCCCCCAGGACCTAAAGGATGCAAATATAGTGATACTATATAAGAACAAGGGCGATAGCAGTGACTGCAATAAATATCGCGGCATTTCACTCCTTAGTATTGTAGGAAAGGTCTTTGCCCGTGTCATACTAACGCGATGACAGAGTTTAGCCTCCCAGAGTTTACTCAGAATCTCAGTACGGTTTCCAGGCTGGTCGGTCTACTATAGACATGGTGTTCTCCATACAGCAGCTCCAGGAAAAATGCAGAGAGCAGCAGATGCCACTATACATCGCCTTTGTGGATCTTACGAACGCATTTGATTTAGTCAGTCGCAACGGGCTATTCCAAATCCTGGAAACAAATCGGCTGTCCCACACACCTACTCGCCATCATCAGATAGTTCCATGAAAATATGCATGGCACAGTGCAGTTCGATTGAGCTACGCCAGAAGCCTTTCCAGTCAGCAGCGGAATTAAACAAGGTTGCGTACTCGCACCTACACTGTTCGCAATAGTCTTCTCTGTACTGCTTCGATACGAATTCAAGGATAGCTGTGATGGAATCTGGTTACACACCAGAGCTGATGGAGGACTTCTCAACACTGCCCGCCTCCGAGCCAAAACCAAAACGACACATGTCCTAATTCGTGAGCTACTCTTTGCGGATGATGCGGCACTTATAGCACACACCAAAACTGGTTTGCAACAACTCGTGTCAAGCTTCTCCAACGCCTGCAAAGAATATGGTCTGCAAATCAGTTTGAAAAAGACAAACATCATGGCCCAAGACACACAACCTCCTCCTACAATCAATATCGACAATTAAAACTTGGATGTTGTGGACAACTTCACCTACTTGGAGGTTGTGGACAGCTTCACCTACTTGGGGTCAAAAGTCTCCAACACACTGTCCATGGATGATGAAATAAACAGTAGAACTCGCAAAGCAGCTGCCACAATGGCTAAACTAAATAAACGGGTCTGGCAAAACACCAAGCTAACGGAGAAAACCAAACTGTGTGTCTAACGAGCCTGCGTCATCAGTATGCTACTATACGGGAGTGAGACATGGGCCACTAATATATCCCATGAGCGCAAACTTAATAGCTTCCACTTGAGGTGCCTACGTCACACCCTTGGTATTAAATGACAGGATAAAGTTCCTAATAGTGAGGTCCTGATGCGTGCCAATACCCAAAGCATGTTCTCAAACCTTAGTGAAAGACGCTTGAGATAGCTAGGACATGTAAAAAGAATCAGCCCTGGCTGCATCCCCAAGGACCTGCTATATGGAGAACTGGCATCGAGAAAGAGGAAGACAGGTCGCCCACGTCTGCGATTTAAAGATGTCTGCCAAAGGGACATGAAAGCTGCCAGAATACGCTAAAGTGACTGGGAGTGTAAGGCAGAAGACCGATCTACGTGGTGCAAAGTTGTAAAAAGTCATGTGCAAGGAGCGAAGGATGGAGGAGGCTACAGACAGAAGAGCTAGGAGAAAGGCGAAAACATTGGGAAGCACAGAATTCGTTTGCAAAAGCTGTGGTAAAGACTGTCACTCAAGGATAGGACTGCACAGTGCACAGCCACTCGAGGAAATGCAACTCAGACTAACGGTGATGCACCATCGTCTTATGAGACGGAAGGATGCCGATAATAATTTTATACTAAATGGGAACGTGTTAAAAAAGTGCCTAGTCTTAAAAAAATTAATGTATATTTTAGTTGTTCAAAGATATTGACTGTAATAACAAAAAATAAATGAATTAAAAAAAAATTGTATTTATTTATTTATTAATTTTTTAAATCTGGACAAAACAAAGGGTTGAAAATAATTTGGGCTTGATTTAAATTTTAAAAGTTGAAGGTTTCGTTTGTAAATGGTTGTTGATGCCTCATAACTGTTAACACCCGCCCACAGGTGTTGACGCGTCTTGCTGAAAAAAGTTAAACTCGCGCCGATTTCCTTGTGTTTCTTGTCACGATTCTTGTGTAGGCCTAGCAGAAAAAACTGATTTTAATAAGACGCAAAAAGTTGTAAGTATTCTATGTAAAGTTTATCAATTAAAAAGTTACTACCGCCGCCAATGTTCCCTTTAAGCTGCGTGGTTGCGCGGCCACGCAGTTCTCTGGCCGACTCCGCGCGTGGTTTAGAATAACCGCGCAGCAAATTGTGTAGTATTGCACAAAAAATGGCTGCTTTGCAGCTTTGCTCACGACTTTTTAAATAAAAAACTTTGAACATGAACTAACGAACCGTATAGGGAACCGCCGCCTAGCGGACATTAACATTCAAGCTGCTGGGCCCTCTGACCTGACAGAACGTGATGTCGTTGTTGTTGACATTTTGCCTGAACGTGCAGTTTACTGTAGTTTTAGTTTAAGTTTATTACGAATGCATTAACCGCAGGAATAAAAGTTTGTAGTACACAATAGTATTTTTTGGAAGTAAGCTGTTAGCTACTGTGTGAAATGAGTTAAATCATGAATGGATGCTGGCTAGGTTGCATTCTATAGCCGAGTCGACCGCGAAAGTTATGCTGCATTTTGGACGAGTACCCGCGCAGCTTTTACAGCAATATTGACAGCCCTAGTTACGATTAGGGATGTACCGGGATGTACCGAGTTTCGGCTCCGGCAAATCCAGAATCCGTTCAGTTTTACAAATCTGGATACGGCTTCGGCTCTTGCAGAATTTCACTTCATAAATCCGGCCTAATCCGGCTGGCCAGTAGAGCCATAAAAAAAATATATATGTAATGGCTCCGGAAACTCCGGGATCCGGCCATTTTTGCAAAACCGACTCCGGCTTCTGCTGCGGCCGGATTTCACTTCATAAATCTGTACGAATCGGGCTCTGGCCGGATTTTAAAAATTTGAATACGGTACAAACCTAGTTACGATATTAAATAGATTGCAGACTCACAAAAATACATATTTAAATGTCAAAAATATATTTGAATCATGATTATTTTCAATTAGAAAATACGGCTTTTAGGGGGGGGGGTCAAAGCTTTGTGACGTAATATTCGAGGGGGTGGGGTCTAAGTTTTTATGACGAAGTGTGACGAGGGGGTGAACTGGGGGGGGGGTAAAAAATCGGCCAAAATCGCGTGACGTCATTTACGTACGGCCCTTAAGTAATTGTGTTCATGAATGTGTCACTGCCATCGTTTACCGTTTATCTCTTGATATATTCTACACAGATTAACAAAAAATATGGTATTGATTCCTAATTTAAAGAATTAAGCATCATGAAAAAATAATGAAACCGAAAGAAAGCAGCTAAACAAATACTTGTGCCATTCTTTGTCGTGTAGCTCAAGAACCTTAACTCGATATCATCCGGCTATTCGGTTGTTAACGAACCAGCAGACGTGTAATGTGAAACGTACAATTGTTTCCCCTTGCCGTGGGCCGGTGCGAACTGAAGACAAATGTTTCATTATTTAAAAACACACTTGGGAAAAATAATAAATAAATAACCAAGAGTAATTTAATTTCTTCTTTTTTTATATTTTAAATGAAAAAGAGAAACAAGGACATTATTTAATGTCAGTGAATCTGAAATCTGAAACACACAAGGTAGGATGCAAAATAATCCAAATGTTTAGAACAATGGTTCCCAAAGTGGTCGTTGGGTAAATCCATGGGTTACCGGTACCATTCAGGGGTCCGTCGAAAATTAAAATTGATTTGGGGGTCCATGAACAACGCAAGGGGGGTCCGCCCAAGGCTTACTATAAAATAATACAATTCTGATCCATTTTCATTATTTTGGAAAATTACAATAAATAAATTATTATCTGAATGTTTGGTCTACTAGGTGCTATCATTTATGGAATACAATGTTGTCTTACCTGGAAAAAGAAGTAGATCTTGTAGAGGTACGGTCATTGCCACAACTATAACCAGTGCGGTCATTTCCACAACTATAACCAGTGCGGTCATTTCCACAACTATAACCAGTGCGGTCATTTCCACAACTATAACCAGCACGGTCATTTCCACAACTATAACCAGTGCGGTCATTTCCACAACTATAACCAGTACGGTCATTTCCACAACTATAACCAGTGCGGTCATTTCCACAACTATAACCAGTGCGGTCATTTCCACAACTATAACCAGCACGGTCATTTGCACAACTATAACCAGTGCGGTCATTTCCACAACTATAACCAGTACGGTCATTTCCACAACTATAACCAGTGCGGTCATTTCCACAACTATAACCAGTGCTGTCATTTCCACAACTATAACCAGTGCGGTCATTTCCACAACTATAACCAGTGCGGTCATTTCCGCAACTATAACCAATCAAAATATTTTTCACGTGAAACAACGAAGGTTGCAAGGTTGTTTTCAGAGGCGTAACAACGACCTGGCGGTATCGGGGCTGTTGCGGAGGGCTAATCCTTCAATAATCAATTTATTCTGTTTAATTTAGTATTTTCCCTATTTCTCAAGGGTGCCGAAAACCCAGTTAAGCTTGTTTTTTTTTAATTATAAAAAAAATATTATTAGAATTTTAAAATATTTTAATTTAAACTTTAATAATACAATTGTATTAATATTTTTTTTTGATGTATCGGTAAGTTATTTAACAGTTGTTTACAAAGAATAAGAGTATGCGTGAGTCAAAGAAAATATGTCTACTCTACAGTGTTAAATATTTTGATGTATGGCTGTATTTCATCAACAGGAAATAGTACTTTACCTATGTGTCTTCTATGTAAAATCATGTCAAATGATTCAATGAAAGAAATAAAATATTTGAAAACACCATCACTATAACAACTCCTGGGACAACAACTAAACGAGATGAAGAGGGACTGCGAGCTTCTTATATTTCTATTCCTACTGGCGGTGTTCCGGCAACGGTAACAAGTCACCAAGGCTTTCTGGCATACTTACAACAAGCTGTACCGATTGGATATTCAGTACGTTGTGTCATTCATTGACATCATTTAATCGCAAAAAATCATTGTGAACCTTTGAATGAATCACTTGAGTATGTCATTACAGCTGCTAATAAAATCAAAAGGAATGCCTTCAAAGATATATTATTTGATAATGTTTGTTTGGAAAACTGACGAAGACTAAAATCGTTTATTAATTAACACAGCAATGCGTTGGTTCTTATCTTATCTTATCTTATCTGTTACAGACGCTCCTCCAATACAGAAGATTATTGCGCCTACGCTTAAATTTTGTTTGTGTCTAGTCTTGAATTCTAATTAGAGTTTTAAATGTTGATAAAGTGTTGGTTTTCCTCGTTTCTTTAGGCAACCCATTCCACGCCCGAATTCCGGACATGAAGAACGAGAATAAGTATGTGTTTTTTCTTGCAAACCCGAATGCAATTATTTTTTAAAATCTTGATGTCTACCTGAGGGGTGTATTAAGTTATCTTATATTGTATCTCGAAATTATAATTATTTGCTTTATGTATAATGACTACTTTACTCTTGGTTATTTCAAAGTGCATGTTTAAATCGATTTTATGCTCTCTTTGATTCATTGTTGGAACGAAAAGACAATGAATTGCGACACAATTTGATGAACTCTAAAAAATGACATCGCCCATATTACGAAAATAATTTGAATCTAATGGTGAACAATTAAAATTAATTAAAACTAGAAGCGTAAAAACTGGGACTGTTGCAAAAAAAAATAAATTATGTATAAACAAAACTTGAGAAGAGGAGAATGTTCCTATTTTTCAAATCTTTTGATATTGCAAAATAGAGATAAAGATTCGCTTGCTTACTGTCAAAACTTCATGCAGTCTGAAATAAAGATTTGAAGACATTATTCACTGGCAGTTAAACCCATTTGTGCGCTGACAAAATGAGATCCAAAACACAAATAAATCCATACTAATACAGGAGCAGCTTATTGAAATATCTACAAATGGGGAACTTAAAACAATGTTTGAACAAGGATACCACAAATTCTAGATAAAAAAAACAGTTCCCAATTTTATATCCTGTGTTAAGGGCTATTGTACAGAAGTTTTCGACTGCTTTCCCGTCTTCCTATTTGGTAGATCTCGAATACATTACAGTTTTGAACCTGATCACAAAAACCTACTAAAAATTAGTGCTCGTGGGAATTTGTGGTTGCTACTCAGAAACATTGAGTCGGTCATAAATACACTCATAAAATCTAATCGCGATTCAACAAAGTTAATAATTGTTTTAAATTCTATTTTAAACAATTTTATAATTTCAATAAATACTTATTCATCAAAATGTATTTTTTAAAAACTCTTTTAATTTTTTGTTGTTGTAATTTTTGCACTATGCATTACATAGCGTTTTTCCTTATCTTATATAATCTTATCATCTGTTACAGACGCTCCTTCTATACAGAAGATTATTGCGTCCTACTATTATCTATGGTTTGTGTTTATTCCTGCATTTTTATTAGAGATTTAAATGTTGATAAATTGTTGGTTTTCCTGGTTTCTTCAGGCAACCCATTCCACGCCCGAATTCCGACGGGAAGAACGAAAATTTGTATGTGTTTGTTCTTGCATACGGAATAAGAAAGGTGTTTTTATCCTTATGTCTATCTGAGGGATTGTATTAAGTTATCTTTTTGTTGTATTTCTAAATTAGAATAAATTGCTTAATGTATGATTACTACTTTACTCTTGGTTCTTCTATCCTCTAGTGTTTCAAGGTTTAATGATTTAACTAATGGTGTTATTCTTGTCAGTTTTGAATATTCTCCAGTAATGAATCTGGCAGCTCTTTTTTTGACTTTGTTCTAGTTTTCATGTTTTCTTTGGTGGATGGGTCCCATACTCATACAGAAGATGCATATTCTAGAACAGGTCTCACCAAAGTGAGGTAGCATTTTAGTTTTATATCTCTATTACATTTTTAAAAGTTTCTTTTTATAAAGCTAAAGGTTTTGTTTGATTTTTTAATAACTTCATTGACATGGGGATTCCATGATAGTTGCTCATTTATTATGACTCCTAAGTATTTTGCATCTTTAGTTTGGGTCAGTTCATTTTCCATGAATGAAATATTTTGAATTTATTTGTTTCTTTTTCTTTGTTACTCTTAACAGTTGACACTTTTCCGGGTGGAAAGATATACTTCAGTTAGTTTCCCATTTTATCAATTCATCTAAGTCTTTTTGTAAAATTTTGCTATCTTTTTATGATTGAATTGTTCTATAGATTATACAATCATCAGCAAATAACCTAACTTTTGTTCCTGTTGAGATGTTGTTGGTTAAATCATTTATATAAATTAAAAAGAGTAAGGGACCTAGCACAGTTCCTTGTGGAACTCCTGAGTTAACCTTTATTGGTGCAGATTTAGATCCATTAATTATTACAGTTTGCTCCCTACCCAAAAAGGAAGTCTTGGATCCAGTGATGTAAGGGACCTGAGATTCCAAAGTAGTTAAGTTTTTTAAGTAAACTGAGGCGGTGAACTTTGTCAAATGCTTTTGAGAAGTCTAGTAATATTGTGTCTATTTGATCATTATGGTCTAAGCCTTTTGATAGTTCATCCCTTTGGGGTCCTTGGGGCACGTTTTGACTATAAAAAGGGGTCCCTGTGTCAAAAACGTTGGGAACCACTGGTCTAGAACGCCAAACTACTTTGTTAGAAATTGTTCAAATTAATTCAATGAAGTTTCCAGCAGTGGCCATGAAGGTGTCTGCAGAGCAAGGTTGAAATGAAGTCATTAATTGTTTTAAAGAGAATCATTTGAAACTTTCTAATCCCGTGTAGTTATGTCCTCGCGTCTAATCTCTATAATTTGTTTGTCAAATTACTTCCCGAAAACGGCTGAGCTGATCAATTTATTAAATTAAAATAATTCAGAATTATCCCCACACCCCCAAACAAAAAATCCCCCACCAAAATACACGCCCTTCCACACCAACCAACAAAATACACCCCTTCCACACCAACCAACAAAATACACGCCCTTCCACACCATCCACCAAAATACACGCCCTTCCCCACCAACCACCAAAATACACCCCTTCCACACCATCCACCAAAATACACGCCTTCCCCACCATCCAACAAAATACACGCCCTTCCCCACCATCCAACAAAATACACGCCCTTCCCCACCATCGACCAAAATACACGCCCTTCCCCACCATCCAACAAAATACACCCCTTCCCCACCATCCACCAAAATACACCCCTTCCCGACCAACCACCAAAATACACCCCTTCCCCACCAACCCCCAAAATACACCCCTTCCCCACCAACCAACAAAATAACCCCTTCCCCACCAACCACCAAAATACACCCCTTCCCCACCAACCATCAAAATACACCCCTTCCCCACCAACCATCAAAATACACCCCCTTCCCCACCAACCACCAAAATACACCCCTTCCCCACCAACCACCAAAATACACCCCTTCCCCACCAACCACCAAAATACACCCCTTCCCCACCAACCACCAAAATACACGCCCTTCCCCACCAACCAACAAAATAACCCCTTCCCCACCAACCACCAAAATACACCCCTTCCCCACCAACCATCAAAATACACCCCTTCCCCACCAACCATCAAAATACACCCCTTCCCCACCAATTAACAAGTTACACCCCCTTCCCCACCAACCACCAAAATACACCCCTTCCCCACCAACCACCAAAATACACCCCTTCCCCACCAACCATCAAAATACACCCCTTCCCCACCAACCATCAAAATACACCCCCTTCCCCACCAACCAACAAAATAACCCCTTCCCCACCAACCACCAAAATACACCCCTTCCCCACCAACCATCAAAATACACCCCTTCCCCACCAACCATCAAAATACACCCCCTTCCCCGCCAATTAACAAGTTACACCCCCTTCCCCACCAACCACCAAAATACACCCCTTCCCCACCAACCACCAAAATACACCCCTTCTCACCAACCATCAAAATACACCCCTTCCCCACCAACCATCAAAATACACCCCCTTCCCCACCAACCACCAAAATACACCCCTTCCCCACCAACCACCAAAATACACCCCTTCCCCACCAACCACCAAAATACACCCCTTCCCCACCAACCACCAAAATACACGCCCTTCCCCACCAACCAACAAAATAACCCCTTCCCCACCAACCACCAAAATACACCCCTTCCCCACCAACCACCAAAATACACCCCTTCCCCACCAACCCCCAAAATACACCCCTTCCCCACCAACCACCAAAATACACCTTTTCCCCACCAACCACCAAAATACACCCCTTCCCCACCAACCACCAAAATACACGCCCTTCCCCACCAACCAACAAAATAACCCCTTCCCCGCCAACCACCAAAATACACCCCTTCCCCACCAACCACCAAAATACACCCCTTCCCCACCAACCACCAAAATACACCCCTTCCCCACCAACCACCAAAATACACGCCCTTCCCCACCAACCAACAAAATAACCCCTTCCCCACCAACCACCAAAATACACCCCTTCCCCACCAACCACCAAAATACACCCCTTCCCCACCAACCAACAAAATAACCCCTTCCCCACCAACCACCAAAATACACCCCTTCCCCACCAACCACCAAAATACACCCCTTCCCCACCAACCATCAAAATACACCCCTTCCCCACCAACCACCAAAATACACCCCTTCCCCACCAACCACCAAAATACACCCCTTCCCCACCAACCACCAAAATACACCCTTCCCCACCAACCACCAAAATACACCCCTTCCCCACCATCCACCAAAATACACGCCCTTCCCCACCAACCAACAAAATAACCCCTTCCCCACCAACCACCAAAATACACCCCTTCCCCACCAACCACCAAAATACACCCCTTCCCCACCATCCACCAAAATACACCCCTTCCCCACCAACCACCAAAATACACCCTTCCCCACCAACCACCAAAATACACCCCTTCCCCACCAACCCACCAAAATACACCCCCTTCCCCACCAACCACCAAAATACACCCCTTCCCCACCAACCACCAAAATACACCCCTTCCCCACCAACCACCAAAATACACCCCTTCCCCACCAACCACCAAAATACACCCCCTTCCCCACCAACCACCATAATACACCCCTTCCCCACCAACCACCAAAATACACCCCTTCCCCACCAACCACCAAAATACACCCCTTCCCCACCAACCACCAAAATACACCCCCTTCCCCACCAACTAACAAATACACCCCCTCCCCACCAACTAACAAATCTGGAGGAGAAAGAATAAGGAGAAACAGAGTTTGATTTTTTTTATTTTAATTTTCGATCGGCCAAACATGAGCAGACGACAGTAAACCATCCCGCGTGCATGTCACCCCTTGCAGATAGCCAGCGTGGGTGGTGTGACGTCACGCTGTGAAATTTATTTGAAGTTCACTTACAGGAGACACGTTGGCTAAAAAAAGAGTTTGGCTGTTTTGTTGAGTTCCTGTTTCAATCGTTTTTATCAAGTACTAGCTGATATAACCGGCTTAACCCAGGCTTACATTAGGGATCCCATTTTGTACACCAGTCATTACGATCCCGTTGAATAATGGGATCCCATTCTAGGTCATATCCCTTTTCCTCATATTATTCCATGTTGTTTTTTTAGAGTACATTCCCCATTATGATCCACTTGCGTAATGGGATCCTATTTATGAAGTAAACCCCTTTTCTATATAAAGTACCCTACTTTGATGGGATCACATAGCTCAGTATTATCCCATTTGCATAAAGGTATCCCAGTTTCGGTAAAATCCTTTTCACCTATATGATTCCATGCTTCATTGAGATTTCATATCCAATTATGATCCTGTTGCATAATTGGGATCTCATTCCCCTTTTCGAATGTGATACATAGACGGGATCACATATCCCAGTAGTATCCTGTTGCATAATGGAATCCCGTTATTTATCGAATCCTTTTCACCACTATTATCCCGTTGCATAAGAGAATCCCATGCTTTGCCATATCCCTTAAGCCAAGACGATCCCATATTTTGATGGAACAACATACCCCAGTTTGATACCAAAAAGATCCCATTTTCGACAAATCCCTACACCTGATCGGATACCATACTTCGGTCTTCATTTATTTACCCCAGTATGACCCCATCGCATTATGGGATCCCGTTCCCTGTGATATCCTTTTCTGGTTTCTCTCACCTTTTCTCATTCGATCCCGTTCCAGGTCGTAATATGAAGGTGTGTACCAAATATGGCTAGGTTTCATCAACAAAAAGTAACGTTTACTATTAATCGGCATCTTCATTTGAGTTCCGATAAATAGCTTCGACCATACAAATAATAAGAATATATGACATTCAAAGTCTGACAAAAATTTAGTTTAAAAACTTTAAAACGTGCGCCAGTAAAATAGACTAATAATTAACGAAGATATTTTTTTTTAAAAAGAGAGAATTTTCTAGAATATTATAGCCATTCATTATATCCCGTGAGGTTTACCAAACTGAAAATCGCTTAGAAAAACAATCGCATAAGACTTTACATTTTATCCAATTAAAATATGTTTTCATACAGAGGTCTAACGGAAAATCCAATCACAGAAGTTTCTAGAATATTTTAGATCATATCCGAATCAAGTGAATAATTAGACTAATATACATTCAAAGTTTGACAAATAATGGGGATAATACTTTAAAACTTGTCCCAAATAAAATAGGTTAAAAAATAACACCGATTTTGCAAAGATAAAATTTAGAATATTCTAGACAATTTTAGATAAGCCATAAATAAAATGACTAATATGACAACTATTACATTCAAAGTTTCAAAAACAATAGGCTAAAAGTTTCAACTTTGGTCCCGTTAAAATCAGTGAAAAAATAAAGGCGATCCAGCTAAAGATTAAATTAAATAATTTTCTAGAACATTCTGGAATATAGGGGAAAATACTAATTTTTTAAATGTACATTTGGAAACCTGTACTCATCATAAAAACCACGGCTAAAGGGCCATCCATAAAGTATGTCACGCTTTTTTTGACAATTTTTACCCCCCTCCCTCCCCCCTGTCACGAAACTGTCACATATCTAGGGACCGCCCCCCCCCCAAAGTGCGTCACACTTTCGAACAATAATTTAGTTTTTTATTAACAAAATAATTAAAATTTAATTAAAAAAAAACAGCGTGACGTCACACATAGCTGGACATCCCCTCCCCCTGTCACAAACTGTCACACTTTCTTACGCCCCCTCCCCCCTCTGGAGCATGACGTACTTTATGGACGGCCCCTAAGAACTTTGACACAAAAGTTGAATTCATTAATTAGTAAAGTCTATATTGTTGTTTGAAGTTATTGTAAGGTTGTTTATTTTTACAATGTTTATATAAGGAAAGTGAATATGGAGCCCCCGGCCCCAATGGAATGGACCTTAGTAGTTCAATGCCCTATAACAACGGTGGCCAAACTGCGGCTCGCGAGCCGCATGCGACTCTTCTGTGTTCACTTTGCGGCTCGCGAACAATTGATCAAATTAAAACTTTTCGTTTGAAATATATGCTGTGAAATACGTTTAACACGAAAACGCCCAAGAAGAAATATCTGTCAACGGGAAATGAAATACGGTACCGAGAAAATACAAAGTATTTTGATACACCTTTTTTCTCTGAACATGAAACAAAAATTTATTAACAATAAACGATTTAGGTGCTTTGAATGAATCAAGTAAAACGCGAACGCACCCAAGAGAAATAAAGGGGGTTGGTATTTTGTATTATTAATAATAACAACCCTGCTTTTATTATATGACAGGACGCAAACTTCGCTTTGAAATACACCGAATTATTGAGCTACTGGTTGAGACAGGCGAGCCAATGTTGTTCATCTACCCCCTCCCCCCCCCTTTGCTCCTATCCCTATCATAATTTAAAAAAAACACATAATCTATTATTGGTGCATAGAGAGATAGATTACAAGGATTACTGGACGATTTCCAAGCCATATTTTTTGAGTTGCGGCAACTAAAATCTGGTTCCGCTTTCGCATAAATCCATTCATGATTGAGGTAATCAAAGAAGGTTTCCAGCTTCCTATGACCATTTTTATGGAACCTTCTGCTGCTGAAATGGAGCTGTCAGAGTTACAGGAAGATCAAGGTTTGGCGATGATACACAAATCACATTCTGTGATTGATTCTGGAAGCTCGTGCCAGAAGTAAAATATCCTCAACTACAGAAAGCTAGTTGCCGACTTATATCCTTTTTCGGTACAACCTACTGGTGTGAATCTTTGTACTCCACAATGAAGTTCATAAAATAAAAGCATCGAGCAGTAACTAGTAATCAGCACCTGACAGAACTTCTTCGCACCACTACTACTAGCTACCAACCAGATTTAAAGAAACTTGGTTGATCAAAGGCTTCTTAGCAGAATCATAACAATTAATGTTCACAGTGAGTCGTATGCAACGAGTTTCTATTCACAAATTTATACCGTATGTTTAAATGTTTGTTAATTGAGTAACTGTAACTCATATATTTCTTCAACATAGGGTTATGATTAAAACAATTGAAATGTTCAAGTCATTAAATTCAAATAAAAAATGATTTTGAAAAATGAATCACCAAAGGAATTTCTCATTGCCAGTGGGGACCAATTTTCCCTCTAAGGTTCGCTGGTCCGTGTGCAAAGTAAAAAAAAACTCGTGTGCAAAGTTACGCAACATCCATATGTGTGCACTATTTTACAAACATTTTCTGCGCGGAATTTCATAACTGCTGCGCGGCGTCGGTCAGATATCTGCGCAGCCACGCAGCTTAGTGGAACATTGGTAGGGACGTGAGCGATATTGTCTCAAAACGGCTCTCAAAATTTTTAAATATTAATAAAATGGCTCTCAGTTACTACAGGTCTATCCACCCCTATACTAGTGTGTTACCCGTAAAAAATGACGGAAGTTTTCAAAATAAATATATTTCAGCTGAAATCTATTAAGTTTGAAAAAATACACATCAGAATAAAAAAAATAATTTAATACAAAACTTTCATTTATTTTATTTATTTTAAAATTCTTTATATTTACTCGTGGTGTCTACTTGATTGCTTGATGCCTTGAATGCCGAAAAAACTTTGGATCAATTTTTAACCCACTTCCTCGTATGCTAGTGAGCTGAAAGCTTGCAGGAAGACTCGTGCCGATTTGATCTATCAAATTTTCAAATCGATCGAATGTACTTTAATTAAATTAATGAATTTTTAGATTATCTCTATTTATCTCTATGTAGCATGTTAATTATTTTGCTAGTGTCACGGTGCGTATTATATTGACGATACTTTAAAAAAAATATATTCCGGATCTGTAAATGTAAATGCTATTAATTGGTAATCTGTCTCGTGGTGCGCACTATATTAAACACGTTTTTATAACCCTTTTCCCGTGATCAAATCCAGCTAAAATTTAGTAGGCAGTCTGTAAAAGTTTTTAACGCAATTTTCCTTGAAAAATTGCGTTTATAGATTCGAAATGTCTGTAAAGCTTGACAATGCAACTCCTCCTGAACGATATCCGATACAAGGTTCGGGTCTTTTGCAAATGTGCTAAGGAGGTCCCAAGGATGTGCAACGGCCAAAAAATACCGAAAAGGTTTACTGGATTTCGTGGAAAATAAAAAAAAACCGAAAAAATATTAGTATTTTGTCAATTTCTCACCAACCATAACATCTATCCAGGGCCGCAACCAGAAATTTTTGGGCCCCTGAAAACTGAGTACGTTGGGCCCCTCTTAGCTCCACATCGTGCCTATGCCTTTTCCCAGGTCCCCACATACCAAAATCCTTGAAATATGTATACAAAATGACCAAAATGTAGCTTATCCGACAGCGACAATGTTGGCTGCATTTATAAATACCAATACAAGCGACAATGTTGGCTGTATTTATAAATACCAATACAAGCGACAATGTTGGCTGTATTTATAAATACCAATACAAGTGACAATGTTGGCTGTATTTATAAATACCAATACAAGTGACAATGTTGGCTGTATTTATAAATACCAATACAAGTGACAATGTTGGCTGTATTTATAAATACCAATACAAGCGACAATGTTGGCTGTATTTATAAATACCAATACAAGCGACAATGTTGGCTGTATTTATAAATACCAATACAAGCGACAATGTTGGCTGTATTTATAAATACCAATACAAGTGACAATGTTGGCTGTATTTATAAATACCAATACAAGTGACAATGTTGGCTGTATTTATAAATACCAATACAAGCGACAATGTTGGCTGTATTTATAAATACCAATACAAGTGACAATGTTGGCTGTATTTATAAATACCAATACAAGCGACAATGTTGGCTGTATTTATAAATACCAATACAAGTGACAATGTTGGCTGCATTTATAAATACCAATACAAGCGACAATGTTGGCTGTATTTATAAATACCAATACAAGTTTGATCTAGGGAGCAAGAATTTCATACTGTATAACAAAAACGCCACATAATAGCAACAACAAAATTAGTAGTAGAATTTCTATTTTTTTTATTCATTCAAATAAAAAAAATAACAAAAGCAATAGTTAAAAAACAGTATAAGTTTGTGTTCTATTAACTCAAATGAAGTACATTTTAAAAAAAATAGATTGTTCAATTAGAAATCATTTGAAGTGTAACAATTTTTACATACCAAGGGAAATAGCCATGCTTATAACTGGAATTTTCATTTGAAATATAGTAACATCCGTGGATAACACAACATGTTATTAATTAATATTTAAGTGTGTGAGGGCTGTTTGCATCCTTAAAGTATTCAATTAGTTTCTATGTCAGTAGCACTTTACGTTCAGAAAGGATTTCTGGTATTCTTGACTTTATTTATGTGTAAAATTTATCTTTACAGGTAGTACATGCTTTTAAATGAAGAAAAGAGATTTCATTGTGACTAACATATTTCCTGCATCTGTTCGTGTGTTTATCTTTTCGAATGCCTCCTTCCGATTTTCTGTAGCTTTCAAAATAACCTCAAAATGACTCTCTGATATATTCACTAATTTATATGGTGTGTGAACATTGAAATGAATGAGTAACAACGTTCTAGTGTAATGAAAATAGTTTTGATGTAAGATCCGTGTCTAGCTTGGAGAAGTAAATGTTAAAATTTGAAACTCTCAAAGTCAAACTTAAAGTAATCGCAATATTTATGTATGTACGGGCAATTTATTTTTGTATCAATTAATTCCATCTATATCTTTGATATTTTATGGCTGTTTTTTCGATTTTAAAGCATACAGCGATTTTCGCTTCTACAAGATGAGAGGATGAAAAGTTTGAATCATTTATAGTTACCAGCACGTTATTGCCATGTTCTCATACAACATAAACCCGACTTTTTTTCAATTCATTAGCATTAGTGTAATGGAATTTGAAGTCTTACATCATAAACGTTCACATATGTTAATATACGTCCTTCTTTTCTTTTATTAGCCTTTGCTTTTCTCTTATTTTATTAAACACTATTTTAAAGCGTTTCAATTTTTAGAAGTCAATTAACACAGAGGAATTTGCCGCCCCCAATCAGTACATCAAAGTCTCTTTCTCATACGTATGCCTCTTGGTTTTTAGTTCAGTAGCATAAGTTTCAGAAGAATTTATATCCAATACTGAGTTTAAAGTCTTAGCAATTGAAACGTATACATATTTTAGGATAGTTCCTTTATTTCTTTTATCAATTTCTTATTCGGTTTATATTTTATTTTTTCAAAAAGCTCCAATTTAATTAATTTTTTTCTTTGAAAGCTAATTAGGACGGGAACTTTTCCGCCCCTAACAAAGTGCCGCCCGGAGCATTCCCCCCCTTGCCCCCCTCTCGCTACGCCACTTGCAATCCACCTCAATTAATTTACTGCATCTATGTTTGCTCATCTCAATCGAGCTTTCTGCAAAATATATTTGACTGAAGTAATAGCAGTTATAACTTTATTTTTTTTAAAACATATTTTTAAAAAAAAATGTGTCCCGAAAATGTGTATACACTCTTTACAACACCAACCTTTATTTATACACATCTCCAGTTGATTGTATTTAATTTTGTATTGTCCATACTGTACAAAAAACCTACATGGCTTATCATGTCATCCTTTTCTTGATTTTATAAATTCCATTATAGGCTTGGAACAGTAAGTTTTTCAAACACTACAAGCAAAAGAAAAAAGTCGCTATTTTGATACAGTCGCTGTTAGGATGCAGTGGCTATTATGACGGTCGCTGTTTTGACAGTCGCTATTCTGCCCGGATGCGGTATACCAAGACTGCTCAAAAGTACATGGTCATAACACATCATAATACTTCGTACATTTCTTAATACCCTAACATTACCAATACAATTATAATTATATCATTATTTAACTAATATGTGGGGCACACTGCCACATAACATTGTAGGTACTTTGACAATAAATTGAGATATTGTCATAAACTCTAAAACATATATCATTTTGAAGGGCTAGCTCTAAGCTTTCTAAAAACAACAATTTAATCTTGAACAGAAGTCGAGTTATCATATTTTGAGTGAATTTTTTAAGCACTTTACATATACTATATACCTTCTATACCCCTATACTATATACCTTCTATACCCCTATACTATATACCTTCTATACCCCTATACTATATACCTTCTATACCCCTATACTATATACCTTCTATACCCCTATACTATATACCTTCTATACCCCTATACTATATACCTTCTATACCCCTATACTATATACCTTCTATACCCCTTACTATATACCCTATACTATATACCTTCTATACCCCTATACTATATACCTTCTATACCCCTATACTATATACCTTCTATACCCCTATACTATATACCTTCTATACCCCTATACTATATACCTTCTATACCCCTATACTATATACCTTCTATACCCCTATACTATATACCTTCTATACCCCTATACTATATACCTTCTATACCCCTATACTATATACCTTCTATACCCCTATACTATATACCTTCTATACCCCTATACTATATACCTTCTATACCCCTATACTATATACCTTCTATACCCCTATACTATATACCTTCTATACCCCTATACTATATACCTTCTATACCCCTATACTATATACCTTCTATACCCCTATACTATATACCTTCTATACCCCTATACTATATACCTTCTATACCCCTATACTATATACCTTCTATACCCCTATACTATATACCTTCTATACCCCTATACTATATACCTTCTATACCCCTATACTATATACCTTCTATACCCCTATACTATATACCTTCTATACCCCTATACTATATACCTTCTATACCCCTATACTATATACCTTCTATACCCCTATACTATATATTTTACTATAAAAAAATTATCACCCATTTTTTAAACTTTTCACCCGTTTTGCCAATAACTTTTATTTATTTTAAAGATAATTGCACCTAATTTTCAAAAGACAATCACATTCTTATCTATAACATTATGAACAACTAACTTGATACTTTTTAAATTTTATTTATTATTACTGTCAACAGTGCTAAAAGTAGCAGTGTAAATACAATGCAAAGTAAAGTCCTAAATTGTCGTAATCATATTAAAATATATATATTTTTTCTTTTTGAAGTAAAGGTACATTTATTAATATTCTCGATTGAAATATTAAAAATGTGTAATCATCTTATATTAAGAGATTGAAAATGATTGAGAATCTCAACGGGAACCCTATGAACATGACGGAAAAAATACGATCGGTGCCTTGTTTTTTTTTGTCCCCTAACAAAAAAGTATTTATGTCTTATTTACTGCTTAACGGGTGGTAAAAGTGAATTTAAAAAATCCAATATTTACATCCACTCCAATAAGTAAGAGAGTCACCGGAAGACATATATGTGACGTATTTGATGACTAAGTTAATATTATTTTTAGAAAACTGTGACGTAAAACACGAAATTCCGAGGAACACCTTTAGCGAAGCGTTCATTGTGCAGAAAAGTTGTTCCGTCAATTTTCGCTGTGAGCCAAATTTTTAAACTTTTTTGTTATATGTAACTTGAATAATTGTCCGAATATATATCAGCATTATACAAATTAAGCGTGGCTGACGGGGCCCTCCTTCCTTTGGGGCCCCTGAATAAATTCGTGGATTCACCCCCTGGTGGCGGCCCTGATCTATCTGGCTGAAACAAACGTCAAACAATAGCTAATAATATTTAGAACAATGTTGGAGAATGAATTTAAAAAAAAATACGAGTCGTTCGACTCCCGTAATTTTAGAAGCAATTTTGTAAAGCAATTGTTTTGTTTAGTTTCAAAATTATTGATTTGAAATGAATTTTAATGTAATCTAGAATGATAGTTAATGGGGTTTTCCCGCTTTGCGAATGCTTATGTTAGATGGTTGCGTGGTGCGCATTATATTGACACATTCTTGGTGTGATGTAGCGTGAGGGGATATGACGTCATATGGTGTTTGGTTTCAGAATTACTTATTTGAATCGACTTTTAATGTAATCTAGAAGGTAGCGTGTATCGTCTCGTCTTGTTTGTGTAAGAAATCGTGTTTCTAACATTAAAGAGCTACAAGTATGTCGAAATAGTTCGAATGCACAAAAGAGCGCCGCCGCAATCATTATTTAACTTTAATTAATTTTTGTTGATATTTTTAGCCTGTTTTAAAAGTAATTTTACCACTAATTTTATAAATAATTCTATTGCTGAATCATTACCATTGAAATAAAAACTAGATTATCCGCCGGATTGCTTCATTTTAGCGCCTGCGCCTCGGGCCTGCGGCCCTCGCCTACTTGTTTAATGCCGGTCTTGCACTAGTCTTATCATTTTATTATTATTAATTATATTAATTAATTAAACATTTTAAAAAAAAGTAAAGTAAAGAAAAAAAAACCGCCCCAACTAAAAAATCGATCCACAGACCTCTATTTCAGCACTCGGTCGCTCTATCAATTTGACCAACGAAGCTGTTGACAAAATTCCTTCCTTTTAAAAATAATAATGAAAAGGCTATAAATATATCGCTAACTCTTTTAATTTAAGAAACATGATTTCTTACTCTTCAATTTTAAGAAACAAGATTTATTACAAAGCATACGAGACAATACACACTACCAATCTAGAATGATTTCCCTTGATAAAAAATCGGAAGTTCCTTGTTGGAAATTGTGTTTAAATACTCATTCGACTTTTTATTTCTGGTTTTACTATAAATCCTTTATATATTTGAGACATAAATAAATTTTGGATTTTTGGATTGTCGTGCGACGTATCATATTTAGTATTCTTTTAGTTATGTCGCGGATATAAAGTATTATAGTCATTATAGTTTTTTTTACGGTTTTTAAAATTATTTTAATTATATTTTTCCATATTCATATTGAACAATTTTATGTGGACGCCGGAAAAGAGTTATTTTTGGTGCAGAATTTTATTTTTCAAAGATTGTTTTTTAGTGGTGCGCTGCTTTCTAAAATTAGTAGTGTTACGCACGGACGCCCCGGACAACCATACATAGCAAATTATAATATATAATATCCAAAGTCACAGGTTGGTTGGAGTATGTATCCGTAACACTATGACATCATTTTTTAGCTTATATCTAAATAATATTTATTATATATACAAAGTGCGCATCAGGAGGAGTGTAAAATAATTATAAATTAATAGATTCTCACCGTACAAAATTATATGACGTCATTGTTGTAGCTTATATTTTAATTTTGGAAAAGAGAGCGATATAAAAAGAGGATTTGAGGATTTATAATTATAAAATACTTTGTGTATATTTCAGGAACTTTGATATTTCGTATTTATCAAACAAGGATAAGTTACTAGGGCTTTTGACAACAACAAAAAAAAATTGGGCGCCGTAGGAGACCTACAACCCCTAGTTATGTATATTGATGATATATGATATGATTATCATTTTCTTTTGTCAAATTCTGCTTTATTAGTTTTTATTAAGTATATTATCAATTTCTTTTGTCAAGTGCATGCTTTATTCGTTTTTATCAAGCATATAATCACTTTCCTTCGTTGCATTAAAAGAAGCCAAATTATAGACATTCATTTGCATGTCAGAATGCGATTCTTGATGTTATCTATAACACAATTATTATTTAGAGTTAAAGATAAATGTTGGCCATAGAATCAAATGAAATTTGTTGCAGTCGTCTGCAGAGATCCACGTTTGTTTATTACATTACCCATCTCCCCTGAAGATACTGACTGAATGATTTAAATGACGTTCAAACACATTTCATAGTGACAGAGTTGATGCGTAAAAAAGCATCGTTATGATGTTAATAAGTGACAGAATTGATGGCCAATACAGCACCGTCAGCATTGCCATTCGTCAGATCAGCTCAATCCGTCATTTCTTAACAGTTAGTGCCACAAAAACTCTAGTCTGTGCTCTTGTACTAGCTCGTATGGATTACTGCAATTCTCTTCTGTCAGGTGCGCCAAAACAATGCATTGAAAAACTACAGAAAGTTCAAAATTCAGCTGCCAGATTAGTTCTAAAGGCAAAAGAAACATGATCATGTTACTCCGCTACTTTACTCACGCCATTGGCTACCTATACAAGCCCGAATTGATTACAAACTGGCCGTTCTCTATCACAACTTCTTTTCTGACTCATGCCCTTCCTATCTTACTGAGCTTCTGTCCGTCTACTCGCCAAGTCGTCAACTACGCTCTTCTGCAGACACGCGCATTCTCTGTGTTCCTAAGACACGAACTAAAAAAATTGGCGAAAGGTCATTCTCTTTTTGTGCAGCCAAACGTAGCTTATGTGTAACGTACTGTCATTTATGTGGTTATTTTTATAAGAATGTTTATTTAATTATTATATCTATGTTATCATCTCCATGTAAAGCGCTGTAAGCCCGGCTCATTGCTGGGATATAGCGCTCTAAAAATTATCGATTTATTATTATTACTAGTGTATCACCCGTCAAAAATGACGGAAGTTTTTCAAAATAAATACACATTACATTAAAAAATAACGTAATACAGAACTTTCATTTATTTTATTTATTTTTATTTTATTCATTTATTTCCCTATTGAACAATTTTTGCGGACGTTTGAAAAGAGTTATTTTTTTGGTGCAGTAATTTGGTGCGCTGCTTTCTAAAATTAGTAGCGTCACGGACAGACCGACGGGACAGACAGACGTGACATACATTGCAAATTATGTATATTGATTATTATGATCGAAATAGAAAGAACCCAGTTCTAAAAAACTGCGCCTTTACAAAAGAAGTATTCTGATAATATCTACCGAAAAGAGGGTATAAAATGAAACTTCGAATACCTCTCAACATTTTTTATACATTCTTAATTTTCAGGTGCACATTTTCACATTTGAGGAAAACCTTTTGCTTTTTAAATCCTTTATATTAACTTGTGGCGTCTGGTTGATTGTTTGAGCCGTTGTCAAAAAAACTTTGGATCGATTTTAACACGCTTCCTCATAAGCTAGCGAGCTGAAATTTTGCAGGCAGTTTTGTACCGATGATAAAAACGATGTATCAAAATTTCAGATTGATCGCATGTATTGTCATAAAATTATTGAATTTTTATTTTATTTTATTTATCGATATGTATCATGTTAAATGTTTGAGATAGAGTGTCGTGGTGCGTATTATATTGAACAACCTTTCCTGTCGCGCAATAAGGTGTGTATCTTATTGACAAAACTTTTTATAAACATATTCCTGATCGGTGCGCATTATATTAAACATGTTTTACGACACAACTACAATTTTGTATTTTTGGATGGTCTTGCGCTGCGTATTATAATGAACATTCTTTTAGTTACGTCTCGTACATTAAGGATTTATAGTGAAAAACTTGATTTTTTTACGTGTTCTTTTAATTAAATCCTTTATACTAACTTGTGGTGTCTGGTTGATTGCTTGTCGGTTATGAGTAGAGCAAGTAAATGAAAGAGTCATGCAGGTTATGAATAGAGCAAGTAAATGAAAGAGTCATGCAGGTTATGAATAGAGCAAGTAAATGAAAGAGTCATGCAGGTTATGAATAGAGCAAGTAAATGAAAGAGTCATGCAGGTTATGAGTTATGAGTAGAACCGCGTCTACATGTCTAAGATTCTGAATTTTCAACTATTGAACTATGGACATGTTATTCTGTATACTACTGACTAGAAGCTCACCACTTGCAGTGAACGTTTGTTAAGGAAATAAAGAGATGTAATAAATAGTCAATAGAAATTTTGTTATCACAAGATAGTATAGTTAAGCCACTACCCTATCGTTCAAACAGTATCTTCTTATTGGGTCACACATGACGTCACCGCTGCTGATTAGAACGTCTCCAGAAGGAGATCAATGACCTGGGAAGGAGAGACAACTTGTGGAGGGACAGGGGCTTGTGTTTGTAGAGTGACCTCCCAGTTGAGTAAACTCCATTTCTGGCCGAGGGGCGGATAAATCAGAGACCGGTAAGATGTTCATTGCTCCCCTCCCCTGGCCGGTCGTGTCGTCAGCAACACCCCTGACAACGGTCAAAGTTAATTTTGGGATAATGAAGGAGACACACAGCACGGGAGTCAACACGACCCACAGCACGGGAGTCAACACGACCCACAGCACGGGAGTCAACACGACCCACAGCACGGGAAGTCAACACGACCCACATCACGGGAGTCAACACGACCCATAGCACGGGAGTCAACACGACCCACATCAAGGGAGTCAACACAACACGACCCACAGAACGGGAGTCAACACGATCCACATCACGGGAGTCAACACAACACGACCCACAGCACGGGAGTCAACTCAACACGACCCACAGCACGGGAGTCAACACGACCCACAGCACGGGAGTCAACTCAACACGACCCACAGCACGGGAGTCAACTCAACACGACCCACAGCACGGGAGTCAACACGACCCACAGCACGGGAGTCAACTCAACACGACCCACAGCACGGGAGTCAACTCAACACGACCCACAGCACGGGAGTCAACTCAACACGACCCACCACACGGGAGTCAACACGACCCACAGCACGGGAGTCAACTCAACACGACCCACAGCACGGGAGTCAACTCAACACGACCCACCACACGGGAGTCAACACGACCCACCGCACGGGAGTCAACACGACCCACAGCACGGGAGTCAACACGACCCACAGCACGGGAGTCAACTCAACACGACCCACAGCACGGGAGTCAACACGACCCACCGCATGGGAGTCAACACGACCCACAGCACGGGAGTCAACTCAACACGACCCACAGCACGGGAGTCAACTCAACACGACCCACAGCACGGGAGTCAACTCAACACGACCCACAGCACGGGAGTCAACTCAACACGACCCACAGCACGGGAGTCAACACGACCCACAGCACGGGAGTCAACTCAACACGACCCACAGCACGGGAGTCAACTCAACACGACCCACAGCACGGGAGTCAACTCAACACGACCCACCACACGGGAGTCAACACGACCCACAGCACGGGAGTCAACTCAACACGACCCACAGCACGGGAGTCAACACGACCCACAGCACGGGAGTCAACACGACCCACAGCACGGGAGTCAACTCAACACGACCCACAGCACGGGAGTCAACTCAACACGACCCACAGCACGGGAGTCAACACGACCCACAGCACGGGAGTCAACACGACCCACCGCACGGGAGTCAACACGACCCACAGCACGGGAGTCAACTCAACACGACCCACAGCACGGGAGTCAACACGACCCACAGCACGGGAGTCAACTCAACACGACCCACAGCACGGGAGTCAACTCAACACGACCCACAGCACGGGAGTCAACACGACCCACAGCACGGGAGTCAACACGACCCACAGCACGGGAGTCAACACGACCCACAGCACGGGAGTCAACTCAACACGACCCACAGCACGTGAGTCAACCCAACACGACCCACAGCACGGGAGTCAACTCAACACGACCCACAGCACGGGAGTCAACTCAACACGACCCACAGCACGGGAGTCAACACGACCCACAGCACGGGAGTCAACACGACCCACAGCACGGGAGTCAACACGACCCACAGCACGGGAGTCAACTCAACACGACCCACAGCACGGGAGTCAACTCAACACGACCCACAGCACGGGAGTCAACTCAACACGACCCACCACACGGGAGTCAACACGACCCACAGCACGGGAGTCAACTCAACACGACCCACAGCACGGGAGTCAACACGACCCACCGCACGGGAGTCAACACGACCCACAGCACGGGAGTCAACTCAACACGACCCACAGCACGGGAGTCAACTCAACACGACCCACAGCACGGGAGTCAACACGACCCACAGCACGGGAGTCAACACGACCCACCGCACGGGAGTCAACACGACCCACAGCACGGGAGTCAACTCAACACGACCCACAGCATGGGAGTCAACACGACCCACAGCACGGGAGTCAACACGACCCACAGCACGGGAGTCAACTCAACACGACCCACAGCACGGGAGTCAACTCAACACGACCCACAGCACGGGAGTCAACACGACCCACAGCACGGGAGTCAACACGACCCACAGCACGGGAGTCAACACGACCCACAGCATGGGAGTCAACTCAACACGACCCACATCACGGGAGTCAACACGACCCACCGCACGGGAGTCAACACGACCCACATCATGGGAGTCAACACGACCCACAGCACGGGAGTCAACACGACCCACAGCACGGGAGTCAAAACGACCCACAGCACGGGAGTCAACACGACCCACAGCATGGGAGTCAACACGACCCACAGCACGGGAGTCAACACCACCTACAGCACGGGAGTTAACACTACCTACAGCACGGGAGTCAACACCACCTACAGCACGGGAGTCAACACCACCTACAGCACGGGAGTCAACACCACCTACAGCACGGGAGTCAACACCACCTACAGCACGGGAGTCAACACGACCCACAGCACGGGAGTCAACACCACCTACAGCACTGGAGTCAACTCAACTCGTTCACGCGGGTCAGAAATGAGATGTCAGAAATGAGATGTCAGAAATGAGATGTCAGAAATGAGATGTCAGAAATGAGATGTCAGAAATGATAATGACCTGTACTAGGTCGGAGTATCCGGTATATGTCACTTGTCATATGATCAGTAGGGTTGTCTTGTGGCCAACGGGTCGGAAAAATATAACTGACAGCAAATATACATAGTGAATCAAGGTTTGCGTTGAGTGTGGAGAATTGAAGTCGTTCATGGATGAATTAATCATGTCATCTGGTTTAAGTGTAAAAGAAAATGTAGATGTTGACAGTGAAGTGAAATACAGCAATATCCAACAGAGAGAACCATTGCTCAGTCAAATACATCGATGTCCAACAGAGGGAGCCATTCCTCAGTGAAGTACAGCAATGTCCAACAGAGAGAGAGAGAGAGAGAGAGAGCCATTGCTCAGTTAAAAACAGCAATGCCCAACAGAGGGAGCCATTGCTCAATCAAACAATACAGCAATGTACGACAGAACGAGCCTTTGCTCAATGAAATACAGCTATGTCCGACAGAGGGAGCCATTGCTTAGTGAAATAATGCAATATCCAACAGAGAGAGTGTGAGAGAGAGAGAGCCATTGCTTAGTGAAGTACAGCAATGTCCGACAGAGGGAGCTGGTCGGGCTGGTCGCCGTGGTTCAAAGCTAGACAACGGTCCTTACCCTCCAAGTGTTGGTAAGTTTTTAATGATTGAAAAGTTTCTGGGGGAAATTTGTCTATAAATGTTTTTTTTTCAATCTCAAACCAGATAAAGTGTTGCTAGTGTCTCTGCTGGTCACAGTGACATCATCCATGTTGTACAGTAGATACAAGCCACCCTGGGTGTCATGGTCTCCTTCATCCAAAACTTCACCTTCATCTTCGTCATCACCGTCTCCTTCGTTATTACGCATGCGCGAAGAATTAAACACACTGAAAGCGAGGTCACGTTTGGGTACAAGGTCTGATCCTAGTTCACGGGAGACCTGCAGCTTACAGGCTGTAATACTTCGTCTTGATGTAAGTATAAATATTGTTCTTTTCACATTCTATTGCTGGTGTTAAATTTTGATTATTCTTCTTCTGCTATCGTCCTCGGGGAGCAGCAGTCAATCATTGTTGACGTCTGAGCTCCTTACAAGGACGCATGACACCTACAACATTCCTCCAGGCATCTCTATCCTGGGCCAGTCCCCACAAAATTCCAGGTATCTTGTTGTCTGCCTCCACGTCTTGGCGCTAAATGTGCTTTTTTCACCAGTCTTCCTTTCTTCGCTTTCTCGAGGGTTCCAGTTCAGAATTTGCCTTGTATTGAAAGCAGGTTTTCGTTTAGTATGGCCAATCCGTCGCCATTGTTTCTCTCGACTTGTCGACTTAAACTTCTCCGATGCCCCAAATCCAGATTTCTAATTCTGTCTGGCTAATAATCCTGAGAGTACTTCTTAGGCAATTATTAGGACTGGATTCTTTTCCCTTTCACAGATTGGTTCTTAATGTCTCGGCTCCATAAAAATTAAACATTCATATGGCGTTGATGATCTTTATCGTTAAATTGCTGCTCAAGTTTATCGGAGACCAAAAAATTCTTGAGTTGTTGGAAGGTTGCTATTGCTTTCCAAACCCTTATTCTTACATCTGCATTGGCCCCACCTTTCTTGACTACCATGCTTCCAAGTTAGATAAACGCTCCACCCCTTCGAGTACTTCTCCTTCTAGCATGATGGGTGCTGTACTGGTGGCATTAACTTTGACGACTTTACTCGTCCCTGTGAGTATATTAAGACCCATGCTAGCAGAAGTGACTGCACCATCTAAGATGATACTACGCTTCTCAGAGAATGTGGGGCACGGCCATCCCTCGTCCTGAGAATAACAGCCTCTGTCCTGAGATACGCCTCTGTCCTGAGATACGCCTCTGTCCCGAGAAATGCCTCTGTCCTGAGATATGCCTCTGTCCTGAGATATGCCTCTGTCCTGAGATACGCCTCTGTCCTGAGATACGCCTCTGTCCTGAGATACGCCTCTGTCCTGAGATATGCCTCTGTCCTGAGATACGCCTCTGTCCTGAGATACGCCTCTTCTGTCCACATCCAGTCCATCCTTCTTCGCTGATTTATAATGATGTTAGAGTGAGGCTATAGTAATGTCATAGTTATGTCATAGTGATGTCATAGTGATGTTATAGTGAGATTATAGTGATGTCATAGTGATGTCATAGTGATGTCATAGTGATGTCATAGTGATGTCATAGTGACGTCATAGTGATGCCATAGTGATGTTATAGTGATGTTATAGTAATGGCATAGTGATGTCATAGTGATGTTATAGTGATGTCAAAGTGATGTTAAAGTGAGGTTATAGTAATGTCATAGTGATGTCATAGTAATGTCAAAGTGATGTCATAGTGATTTTATAGCGATGTTATAGTGATGTCATAGTGATGTCATAGTGATGTTATAGAGAGGTTATGGTGATGTCATAGTGATGTTATAGTGAGTTAATATTAATGTCATAGTGATGTCATATTGATGTCATAGTGAGGTTATAGTAATGTCATAGTGATGTCATAGTGATGTCATAGTGATTTCATAGTGATGTTATAGTGATGTTTTAGTGAGGTTATAGTAATGTCATAGTGATGTCATAGTGATGTCATGGTGATGTCATAGTGATGTTATATGGATGTCATAGTGGTGTCATAGTGATGTCATCATATTGATGTTATATTGATGTCATAGTGATGTTATAGTGATGTCATAGTGATGTTATATTGTGGTTATATTGATGTCATAGTGATGCCATAGTAATGTCATAGTGATGTCATAGTGAGGTTCTAGTGATGTCATAGTGATGTTATAGTGAGGTTATAGTGATGTCATAGTGATGTCATAGTAGCACATCTCAGCGACTACTTGAGAAGTCTTACCAATCTCATTCTGTGCTCCAATGAAGATGGTGGTCAAAGTACACGATGGTGGTCCAGGTAGAAGTTGGTAGTCCAGGTAGAAGATGGTGGTCCAGGTAGAAGATGGTGGTACAGGTAATAGATGGTGGTCCAGGTAGAAGATGGTGGTCCAGGTAGAAGATGGTGGTCCAGGTAGAAGATGGTGGTCCAGGTAGAAGATGGTGGTCCAGGTAGAAGATGGTGGTCCAGGTAGAAGATGGTGGTCCAGGTAGAAGATGGTGGTCCAGGTAGAAGATGGTGGTCCATGTACAAGTGGATGCTCCAGGGCCAAGAAGGTTCCACTACTTCACGTCATACATTCCTCAGCTTGTAACATACCCCCCCCCCGCCCCAAATACTGACATGGCTTTTGGTTTTCTTTTGGAATTTTTGAAACGCAGGTTTTTGTATGTGCCTGAGATATAGTATTGAGCTCAATCAACGGGGGCGTGTTAACTGTCTTTGTTCGGGATGTGTCCCTATCCTTCGTGGATCCCTACACTTCCTACAAGGCAGAGAGGCTGATTTTGGTCCACCCCGGGTATTTTTTCTCAGGTTACCCTCCACATCTCTGGGCTTTTCTCTATTAGCCGCCTGAGGACACCCTCGATGGAAGATCAGCTACTCCACAAGAGTAACTATTGATTAACTGACGCTAATCTCCAAGTTGACACTATAATTAAAAAAAACCGTAAAAACCAAGTTTTTGACTATAAATCCTTTATGTACGAGAAGTAACTAAAAGAATGTTCATTATAATACGCAGCGCAAGACCATCCAAAAATACAAAATTGTAGTTGTGTCGTAAAGCATGTTTAATATAATGCGCACCGATCAGGAATATGTTTATAAAAAGAGTTGTCAATAAAATACGCACCTTATTGCGCGACAGAAAGGTTGTTCAATATAATACGCACCGCGACACTCTATATAAAAAAATAACATGATACATAGGAATAGATAAAATAATCTACAAAATCAATAATCTAATTACGGTACATGCGATTGATCTGAGATTTTAATACATTTTTTTATCATCAGTATGAAACGGCCTGCAAAATTTCAGCTCGCTAGCTTACGAGGAAGTGGGTTAAAAATCGATCCAAAGTTTAGGCGACAAGGGCGCAACCAGACACCACGAGTTAATTCAAAGGATTTAAATTTAAATAAAAACAACCCGTAAAAAACCAAGTTTTTGACTATAAATCCTTTATGTATGAGACGTAACTAAAAGAATGTTCATTATAATACGCAGCGCAAGACCATCCAAAAATACAAAATTGTAGTTGTGTCGTAAAACATGTTTAATATAATGCGCACCTATCAGGAATATGTTTATAAAAAGTGTTGTCAGTAAAATATGCACGTTATTGCGCGACAGAAAGGATGTTCAATATAATGCGCAATGCGCACCCTTACACTCTATCTAAAAAAAAACATGATACATAGGAATAAATAAAATAATCTAAAAAATCTATAATTTAATTACGGTACATGCGATCGATCTGAAATTTTGATACATTGTTTTTATTATCGGTACAAAACTGCCTGCAAAATTTCAGCTCGCTAGCTTACGAGCAAGTGGGTTAAAAATCGATCAAAAGTTTTGGCGACAAGCAAGGGCGGGCGGCCGCAAGGGCGGGCGGCCGCAGACACCACGAGTTAATATAAAGGATTTAAAAACCGTAAAAAACCAAGTTTTTGACTATAAATACTTTATGTACGAGACGTAACTAAAAGAATGTTCATTATAATACGCAGCGCAAGACCATCCAACAATACAACATTTTAGTTGTGTCGTAAAACATGTTTAATATAATGCGCACCGATCAGGAATATGTTTATAAAAAGTGTTGTCAGTAAAATACGCACCTTATTGCGCGACAGAAAGGTCGTTCAATATAATACGCACCGCGACACTCTATCTCAACAAATATCATGATACATAGAGAAAAAAAAGAGATAAATAAAATAATCTTTAAAATCTATAATTTAATTACGGTACATGCGATCGATCTGAAATTTTGATACATAGTTTTTATTATCGCCACCAAACTGCCTGCTAAATTTCAGCTCGCTAGCTTACGAGGAAGTGGGTTAAAAATCGATTTAAAGTTTTGGCGACAAGAAGTCAAGCAAGCAATCAAGCAACCAGACACCAAGAGTTAATATAAAGGATTTAATTTAAAAAAACGTAAAAAAACAAGTTTTTCACTATAAATCCTTTATGTACGAGACGTAACTAAAAGAATTTTCATTATAATACGCAGCGCCAGACCATCCAGAAATACAAAATTGCAGTTGTGTCGTAAAACATGTTTAATATAATGCGCACCGATCAGGAATATGTTTATAAAAAGAGTTGTCAATAAAATACGCACCATATTGCGCGACAGAAAGGTTGTTCAATATAATACGCACCGCGACGCTCTATCTCAAAAAATAGCATGATACATATGAATAAATAAAATAATCTAAAAAATCAATAATTTAATTACAGTACATGCAATCGATCTGAAATTTTGATACATTGTTTTTCTTATCGGTACGAAACTGCCTGCAAAATTTCAGCTCGCTAGCTTACGAGCAAGTGGGTTAAAATCGATCAAAAGTTTTGGCGACAAGCAAGCAAGCAAGCAAGGGCGGTCGCAGACACCACGAGTTAATTTAAAGGATTTAAAAATAAAACTTAAATCGTCGGTCAATTTGGATATATTCTTTTATATCAGGGGTTCCTAACCAGTGGTGCATGCACCCCCAAGGGGTGCATTAGCAGGTTCCAGGGGGTGCATGAACGATTCAGAGAAAAAAAAAGAAAGAAAAACTGATATTCTGAAAATGTAAACCATAAGCAAGGCATGCCGCGTCAAAGGGCGCCAATATACAACCTTTTTTATATTCGCCGCGCATCGTTCTGCGCATGTCGAATATTGACGGAATTTTTTTTTCGCAAAATGAACGGTTCGCTCTAAGTTTTCCTGGGAATTTCGTGTTTTACATCACAGTTTTCTAAAAATAATTTAATTTTGTCATCAAATACGTCATCCTCTCACTGTTTTGAGGGGATGTAAACGTTGGGATTTTTTTCTTCACTTTTATTGTTCGGTACGCTGCAAAGGTCTTAAAAACGTTAATTGTAAGCCAACATTCGTCCTCGAAACCTAAAATCTTGAGTTGAGCATGAAATTACGGTTATTAAAAACATCAACTTCGTCATTAACAATTTGCCTGTGACTGGTACGACTTTTAGATTGTCATCACCCCCTCAAAATCGTTAATGAATAAAAAAAAAGAAAAAGAGAGAGAGAGAGAGAGAGAGAGATGAAACGCAAAAGCCTCAGTGCTTCCTCTGTGGAAAAAATCCTGTGCAATGACAACATGAAGCGTGTTAGACTCCGAGAGCAATTGGAGAAAGTCCATCCATCAAATTCCAAGGACAGTGTTGAGGTCTTCAAGCAGAAGAGAGCTCGCTTCTTGACCTCAGGTACCTTGCCCATGCTTGGATTTTCTTTGTCACATAAACCTGCACTGGAAGCATCATTCAAGGCTGCATATCTTATTGCAAAGAACAAGAAGCCCCACACCATTGGAGAAAGTTTGGTGATCTCTTGTGCTCTGGAGATGGTGGAACTGATGTGTGGTCATCAGCAGAGGAAGCAGGTTGAGAAAGTTCCTTTGTCCAATGACACTATTCATTCCAGGATTAGTGACATGGCTGCAGACTTTCTGGATCAAGTCTTGTGCAAGATGAGAAGCAGTCCTTTTCCATTTAGCATGCAGCTGGATGAATCCACTGATGTAGCACAATGCAGTCAGATTCTTGTATTTGTGAGATATGTTCACAGTGGATTGCTGAAGGCGGAATTTCTCTTTTGTAAGCCACTCCTAGCTACTACCAAAGCTGCTGATGTGCAGCATCTAGTCAGGGCATTCTTCACAGAAAACCAGTTTGACTGGACTTCAAGAATTTCTTCAATTTGCACAGGTGGTGCTCCCTCCATGCTCGGTAATAAGTCAGGATTTTCAGCATTGGTAAAGAAAGAAATTCCAGATATTGTTACTACACACTGTATCCTTCATCGTCAGGCCCTGGCATGCAAAACTCTACCTCCAACCTTGAAGTCAGTTCTTTTTACTGCTGTCCAAGTTGTAAATTTTATCCGCTCACATGCCTTGAACCACTGCCTCTTCAAGTTGTTCTGTCAGGAGGTGAGCTCTGAGCATTAAGTTCTGCTCTAACACACTGAGGTGCGCTGGTTGTCCAGGGGACGGATACTTTCTCGGTTAGTAGAACTGAGAGTGGAGCTTGCCATTTTCTTGCGAGAAAAAGAGAGTGACCTTGCTGACAAGTTTGACTGTCAAAATTTCATTCATTACTTGGCATACCTGGCTGACATATTCTCCAACTTGAATGAGTTGAACACATCTCTCCAAGGGCCTGCTGTGACTGTAATGGATGCTACTGAGAGATTGCAAGCCTTCCTTAACAGTCACTATTCCAGGGACTACTAGAAAAGTCCAACTTGGCCAACTTTCCACTCTTGGATGAAGTTGCAATATCTGCTGCAGAAGGAAGCACTGAGGGATCACTGCCTGACAACATCAAAGGGGAAATTTCAGAGCACCTTTCAACATTGCAAAGGTCCTTTGATGGGTATTTCTGTCAAGACATTGCTAGGAAAGACTTTTGGAGTAGCAATCCTTTTCTCTGTGACTTGGACAACATTGATGACAGTGATCTTGCTAAAGATGACTTGATTGATTTGAGAACCAGAGAAGTACTGAGGAGTGCCTTCAGTTGTAATACCTTGATTGAATTTTGGTGCGCCCAACTAGATTCCTACCCACAACTAGCCAAGAGGGCAGTACTGACGCTTGACTATTAAAACAAAGGAAAGGAATAAGTTGAATGCAGAGGATGACAGTAGAGTTGCTTTGTCCAAAACAGCCCCCAGATTTAAATCGCTGATTGATCATAAGAAGCAGCAGATCTCTGACTAAATTCCCTGTTGCCTATTGTCAAAACTGTTGTGTTCCTAAAATAAACATAGTTTATTATGCATTTTCTGCAAGTTTCACGAGGGGGTGCATGAACTTTTTTGGACATCTGAAGGGGTGCATGGACCCCAAAAGGTTAGGAACCACTGTTTTAGATGAAGTGTTAGTCAAACTTTTCATTTTTTATTTTTTAAATTTTTATTCAGAGTCCAATTGCCATAAAGAACCCAGATGTCCCCAAATTCTAACAAAATGCACTTCAAAATGGCCGGACCCACGGCGAGAGGATAATCCGTTACACTTAACTCTTTCCTCTACCGCACCACTCTCGTCTTTCTCTTTTCTTATCTCACTACCAACATCACACTCTCTCCTCTCTTTCTCTTTTCTTCTCTCATCACCACACCACACTCTCTCGTCTCTTTCTCTTTTCTTCTCTCATCACCACACCACACTCTCTCGTCTCTTTCTCTTTTCTTCTCTCAACATCACACTCTCTCGTCTCTTTCTCTTTTCTTCTCTCATACCAACATCACACTCTCTCCTCTCTTTCTCTTTTCTTCTCTCACTACCAACATCACACTCTCTCGTCTCTTTCTCTTTTCTTCTCTCATACCAACATCACACTCTCTCGTCTCTTTTTCTTTTCTTCTCTCACTACCAACATCACACTCTCTCTTCTCTTTCTCTTTTCTTCTCTCAATACCAACATCCGACTCTCTCGTCCTTTTCTCTTTTCTTCTCTCACTATTAACATCACACTCTCTCGTCTCTTTCTCTTTTCTTCTCTCACTACCAACATCACACTCTCTCGTCTCTTTCTCTTTTCTTCTCTCACTACCAACATCACACTCTCTCTTCCTCTTTCTCTTTTCTTCTCTCACTATTAATATCACACTCTCTCGTCTCTTTCTCTTTTCTTCTCTCACTACCAACATCACACTCTCTCGTCTCTTTCTCTTTTCTTCTCTCACTACCAACATCACACTCTCTCGTCTCTTTCTCTTTTCTTCTCTCACTACCAACATCACACTCTCTCGTCTCTTTCTCTTTTCTTCTCTCACTACCAACATCACACTCTCTCGTCCTCTTTCTCTTTTCTTCTCTCACTACCAACATAACACTCTCTCGTCTCTTTCTCTTTTCTTCTCTCACTACCAACATCACACTCTCTCGTCTCTTTCTCTTTTCTTCTCTCATACCAAAATCACACACTCTCGTCTCTTTCTCTTTTCTTCTCTCATACCAAAATCACACTCTCTCGTCTCTTTTTCTTTTCTTCTCTCCCAGCATAACTCTCTTATTCCTTCTCCTTAATTTGTTCGCCCAGCCTCCACCGAGGATTGACGACGACTGCAACACGGCCTACGTCCAGACGTTTGGTTGTCGTGGTGGTTGCTCGTCTTACAGCCAGGTGGATACACGGAACACCACCAACATCATTCACAGCTGCAGGTGAGGCATGGTGTATCAGGTGGGGCATGGTGTGTCAGGTGGTGCATGGTGTGTCAGGTGATGCATGGTGTGTCAGGTGAGGCATGGTGTGTCAGGTGAGGCATGGTGTGTCAGGTGAGGCATGGTGTGTCAGGTGAGGCATGGTGTGTCAGGTGAGGTATGGTGTGTCAGGTGAGCCATGGTGTGTCAGGTGAGGCATGGTGTGTGTTATATGAGGCATGGTGTGTCAGGTGAGCCATATTGTGTCAGGTGAGCCATATTGTGTCAGGTGAGGCATATTGTGTCTGGTGAGGGATGTTGTGTCAGGTGAGGCATATTGTGTCAGGTGAGCCATATTGTGTCAGGTGAGGCATATTGTGTCTGGTGAGGGATGTTGTGTCAGGTGAGACATATTGTGTCTGGTGAGGGATGGTGTGTCAGGTGAGGCATGTTGTGTCAGGGGAGGGATGGTGTGTCAGGTGAGGCATGTTGTGTCAGGGTGAGGGATGGTGTGTCATGTGAGGCATGTTGTGTCAGGGGAGGGAGGGTGTGTCAGGTGAGGCATGTTGTGTCAGGTGAGGGATGTGTGTCAAGTGAGGGATGGTGTGTCAGGTGAGGGATGGTGTGTCAGGTGAGGCATGTTGTGTCAGGTGAGGCATGTTGTGTCAGGTGAGGGTTGGTGTGTTAGGTGAGGGATGGTGTGTCAGTTGAGGCATGGTGTGTCAGGTGAGGCATGTTGTGTCAGGTGAGGGATGTTGTGTCAGGTGAGGCATGGTGTGTCATGTGAGGCATTTTGTGTCAGGTGAGGGATGGTGTGTCAGGTGATGGATGGTGTGTCAGGTGAGGGCATGTTGTGTCAGGTGAGGGATGGTGTGTCAGGTGAGGGATGTTGTGTCAGGTGAGGCATGGTGTGTCAGGTGAGGCATGGTGTGTCAGGTGAGGCATGGTGTGTCAGGTGAGGCATGTTGTGTCAGGTGAGGGATGGTGTGTCAGGTGAGGGATGTTGTGTCAGGTGAGGCATGGTGTGTCAGGTGAGGCATGTTGTGTCAGGTGAGGCATGTGTGTGTCAGGTGAGGGATGTTGTGTCAGGTGAGGCATGGTGTGTCATGTGAGGCATTTTGTGTCAGGTGAGGGATGGTGTGTCAGGTGATGGATGGTGTGTCAGGTGAGGCATGGTGTGTCAGGTGAGGGATGGTGTGTCAGGTGAGGGATGTTGTGTCAGGTGACGCATGGTGTGTCAGGTGAGGCATGGTGTGTCAGGTGAGGCATGGTGTGTCAGGTGAGGCATGTTGTGTCAGATGAGGGATGGTGTGTCAGGTGAGGGATGTTGTGTCAGGTGAGGCATGGTGTGTCAGGTGAGGCATGTTGTGTTAGGTGAGGCATGTTGTGTCAGGTGAGGGATGGTGTGTCAGGTGAGGGATGGTGTGTCAGGTGAGGGATGTTCTGTCAGGTGAGGCATGGTGTGTCAGGTGAGGCATGGTGTGTCAGTTGAGGCATGGTGTGTCAGGTGAGGCATGTTGTGTCAGGTGAGGGATGGTGTGTCAGGTGAGGCATGTTGTGTCAGGTGAGGGATGGTGTGTCAGGTGAGGGATGTTGTGTCAGGTGAGGCATGGTGTGTCAGGTGAGGCATGTTGTGTCAGGTGAGGGATGGTGTGTCAGGTGAGGGATGTTGTGTCAGGTGAGGCATGGTGTGTCAGGTGAGGCATGTTGTGTCAGGTGAGGGATGGTGTGTCAGGTGAGGCATGGTGTGTCAGGTGAGGCATGTTGTGTCAGGTGAGCGATGGTGTGTCAGGTGAGGCATGTTGTGTCAGGTGAGGGATGGTGTGTCAGGTGAGGGATGTTGTGTCAGGTGAGGCATGGTGTGTCAGGTGAGGCATGTTGTGTCAGGTGAGGGATGGTGTGTCAGGTGAGGCATGGTGTGTCAGGTGAGGCATGTTGTGTCAGGTGAGGGATGGTGTGTTAGGTGAGGGATGGTGTGTCAGTTGAGGCATGGTGTGTCAGGTGAGGCATGTTGTGTCAGGTGAGGGATGGTGTGTCAGGTGAGGGATGTTGTGTCAGGTGAGGCATGGTGTGTCATGTGAGGCATTTTGTGTCAGGTGAGGGATGGTGTGTCAGGTGATGGATGGTGTGTCAGATGAGGCATGTTGGGTCAGGTGAGGGATGGTGTGTCAGGTGAGGGATGTTGTGTCAGGTGAGGCATGGTGTGTCAGGTGAGGCATGGTGTGTCAGGTGAGGCATGGTGTGTCAGGTGAGGCATGTTGTGTCAGGTGAGGGATGGTGTGTCAGGTGAGGGATGTTGTGTCAGGTGAGGGATGGTGTGTCAGGTGAGGGATGTTGTGTCAGGTGAGGCATGGTGTGTCAGGTGAGGCATGGTGTGTCAGGTGAGGCATGGTGTGTCAGGTGAGGCATGTTGTGTCAGGTGAGGGATGGTGTGTCAGGTGAGGGATGGTGTGTCAGGTGAGGGATGTTGTGTCAGGTGAGGCATGTTGTGTCAGGTGAGGCATGTTGTGTCAGGTGAGGGATGGTGTGTCAGGTGAGGGATGTTGTGTCAGGTGAGGCATGGTGTGTCATGTGAGGCATTTTGTGTCAGGTGAGGGATGGTGTGTCAGGTGATGGATGGTGTGTCAGGTGAGGCATGGTGTGTCAGGTGAGGGATGGTGTGTCAGGTGAGGGATGTTGTGTCAGGTGACGCATGGTGTGTCAGGTGAGGCATGGTGTGTCAGGTGAGGCATGGTGTGTCAGGTGAGGCATGTTGTGTCAGATGAGGGATGGTGTGTCAGGTGAGGGATGTTGTGTCAGGTGAGGCATGGTGTGTCAGGTGAGGCATGTTGTGTTAGGTGAGGCATGTTGTGTCAGGTGAGGGATGGTGTGTCAGGTGAGGGATGGTTAGTCAGGTGAGGGATGTTCTGTCAGGTGAGGCATGGTGTGTCAGGTGAGGCATGGTGTGTCAGTTGAGGCATGGTGTGTCAGGTGAGGCATATTGTGTCAGGTGAGGGATGGTGTGTCAGGTGAGGCATGTTGTGTCAGGTGAGGGATGGTGTGTCAGGTGAGGGATGTTGTGTCAGGTGAGGCATGGTGTGTCAGGTGAGGCATGTTGTGTCAGGTGAGGGATGGTGTGTCAGGTGAGGGATGTTGTGTCAGGTGAGGCATGGTGTGTCAGGTGAGGCATGTTGTGTCAGGTGAGGGATGGTGTGTCAGGTGAGGCATGGTGTGTCAGGTGAGGCATGTTGTGTCAGGTGAGGGATGGTGTGTCAGGTGAGGCATGTTGTGTCAGGTGAGGGATGGTGTGTCAGGTGAGGGATGTTGTGTCAGGTGAGGCATGGTGTGTCAGGTGAGGCATGTTGTGTCAGGTGAGGGATGGTGTGTCAGGTGAGGCATGGTGTGTCAGGTGAGGCATGTTGTGTCAGGTGAGGGATGGTGTGTTAGGTGAGGGATGGTGTGTCAGTTGAGGCATGGTGTGTCAGGTGAGGCATGTTGTGTCAGGTGAGGGATGGTGTGTCAGGTGAGGGATGTTGTGTCAGGTGAGGCATGGTGTGTCATGTGAGGCATTTTGTGTCAGGTGAGGGATGGTGTGTCAGGTGATGGATGGTGTGTCAGATGAGGCATGTTGGGTCAGGTGAGGGATGGTGTGTCAGGTGAGGGATGTTGTGTCAGGTGAGGCATGGTGTGTCAGGTGAGGCATGGTGTGTCAGGTGAGGCATGGTGTGTCAGGTGAGGCATGTTGTGTCAGGTGAGGGATGGTGTGTCAGGTGAGGGATGTTGTGTCAGGTGAGGGCATGTTGTGTCAGGTGAGGCATGTTGTGTCAGGTGAGGGATGGTGTGTCAGGTGAGGGCATGGTGTGTCAGGTGAGGCATGGTGTGTCAGGTGAGGGATGGTGTGTCAGGTGAGGCATGTTGTGTCAGGTGAGGGATGGTGTGTCAGGTGATGGATGGTGTGTCAGGTGAGGCATGGTGTGTCAGGTGAGGGATGGTGTGTCAGGTGAGGGATGTTGTGTCAGGTGAGGCATGGTGTGTCAGGTGAGGCATGGTGTGTCAGGTGAGGCATGTTGTGTCAGATGAGGGATGGTGTGTCAGGTGAGGGATGTTGTGTCAGGTGAGGCATGGTGTGTCAGGTGAGGCATGTTGTGTCAGGTGAGGCATGTTGTGTCAGGTGAGGGATGGTGTGTCAGGTGAGGGATGGTGTGTCAGGTGAGGCATGTTGTGTCAGGTGAGGGATGGTGTGTCAGGTGAGGGATGTTGTGTCAGGTGAGGCATGGTGTGTCAGGTGAGGCATGTTGTGTTAGGTGAGGGATGGTGTGTCAGGTGAGGGATGTTGTGTCAGGTGAGGGCATGGTGTGTCAGGTGAGGCATGTTGTGTCAGGTGAGGGATGGTGTGTCAGGTGAGGCATGGTGTGTCAGGTGAGGCATGTTGTGTCAGGTGAGGGATGGTGTGTCAGGTGAGGCATGTTGTGTCAGGTGAGGGATGGTGTGTCAGGTGAGGGATGTTGTGTCAGGTGAGGCATGGTGTGTCAGGTGAGGCATGTTGTGTCAGGTGAGGGATGGTGTGTCAGGTGAGGCATGGTGTGTCAGGTGAGGCATGTTGTGTCAGGTGAGGGATGGTGTGTCAGGTGAGGGATGGTGTGTCAGTTGAGGCATGGTGTGTCAGGTGAGGCATGTTGTGTCAGGTGAGGGATGGTGTGTCAGGTGAGGCATGTTGTGTCAGGTGAGGGATGGTGTGTCAGGTGAGGGATGTTGTGTCAGGTGAGGCATGGTGTGTCAGGTGAGGCATGTTGTGTCAGGTGAGGGATGGTGTGTCAGGTGAGGGATGTTGTGTCAGGTGAGGCATGGTGTGTCAGGTGAGGCATGTTGTGTCAGGTGAGGGATGGTGTGTCAGGTGAGGCATGGTGTGTCAGGTGAGGCATGTTGTGTCAGGTGAGGGATGGTGTGTCAGGTGAGGCATGTTGTGTCAGGTGAGGGATGGTGTGTCAGGTGAGGGATGTTGTGTCAGGTGAGGCATGGTGTGTCAGGTGAGGCATGTTGTGTCAGGTGAGGGATGGTGTGTCAGGTGAGGCATGGTGTGTCAGGTGAGGCATGTTGTGTCAGGTGAGGGATGGTGTGTTAGGTGAGGGATGGTGTGTCAGTTGAGGCATGGTGTGTCAGGTGAGGCATGTTGTGTCAGGTGAGGGATGGTGTGTCAGGTGAGGGATGTTGTGTCAGGTGAGGCATGGTGTGTCATGTGAGGCATTTTGTGTCAGGTGAGGGATGGTGTGTCAGGTGATGGATGGTGTGTCAGATGAGGCATGTTGGGTCAGGTGAGGGATGGTGTGTCAGGTGAGGGATGTTGTGTCAGGTGAGGCATGGTGTGTCAGGTGAGGCATGGTGTGTCAGGTGAGGCATGGTGTGTCAGGTGAGGCATGTTGTGTCAGGTGAGGGATGGTGTGTCAGGTGAGGGATGTTGTGTCAGGTGAGGCATGGTGTGTCAGGTGAGGCATGTTGTGTCAGGTGAGGCATGTTGTGTCAGGTGAGGGATGGTGTGTCAGGTGAGGGATGGTGTGTCATGTGAGGCATTTTGTGTCAGGTGAGGGATGGTGTGTCATGTGAGGCATTTTGTGTCAGGTGAGGGATGGTGTGTCAGGTGATGGATGGTGTGTCAGGTGAGGCATGGTGTGTCAGGTGAGGGATGGTGTGTCAGGTGAGGGATGTTGTGTCAGGTGAGGCATGGTGTGTCAGGTGAGGCATGGTGTGTCAGGTGAGGCATGTTGTGTCAGATGAGGGATGGTGTGTCAGGTGAGGGATGTTGTGTCAGGTGAGGCATGGTGTGTCAGGTGAGGCATGTTGTGTCAGGTGAGGCATGTTGTGTCAGGTGAGGGATGGTGTGTCAGGTGAGGGATGGTGTGTCAGGTGAGGCATGTTGTGTCAGGTGAGGGATGGTGTGTCAGGTGAGGGATGTTGTGTCAGGTGAGGCATGGTGTGTCAGGTGAGGCATGTTGTGTTAGGTGAGGGATGGTGTGTCAGGTGAGGGATGTCGTGTCAGGTGAGGCATTGTGTGTCAGGTGAGGCATGTTGTGTCAGGTGAGGGATGGTGTGTCAGGTGAGATATGGTGTGTCAGGTGAGGCATGTTGTGTCAGGTGAGGGATGGTGTGTCAGGTGAGGCATGTTGTGTCAGGTGAGGGATGGTGTGTCAGGTGAGGGATGTTGTGTCAGGTGAGGCATGGTGTGTCAGGTGAGGCATGTTGTGTCAGGTGAGGGATCGTGTGTCAGGTGAGGCATGGTGTGTCAGGTGAGGCATGTTGTGTCAGGTGAGGGATGGTGTGTCAGGTGAGGGATGATGTGTCAGGTGAGGCATGGTGTGTCAGGTGAGGCATGGTGTGTCAGGTGAGGCATGGTGTGTCAGGTGAGGCATGTTGTGTCAGGTGAGGGATGGTGTGTCAGGTGAGGGATGTTGTGTCAGGTGAGGCATGGTGTGTCAGGTAAGGGATGGTGTGTCAGGTGAGGGATTGTGTGTCAGGGGAGGGATGGTGTGTCAGGTGAGGCATGTTGTGTCAGGTGAGGCATGTTGTGTCAGGTGAGGCATGGTGTGTCAGGTGAGGAATGGTGTGTCAGGTGAGGGATGTTGTGTCAGGTGATGCATGGTGTGTCAGGTGAGGGATGCTGTGTCAGGTGAGGCATGTTGTGTCAGGTGAGGGATGGTATGTCATGTGAGGCATGTTGTGTCAGGTGAGGCATGGTGTGTCAGGTGAGAGATGTTTTGTCAGGTGATGCATGGTGTGTCAGGAGAGAGATGTTTTGTCAGGCGATGCATGGGGTCTGAGGTGAGGCATGAGTGTCAGTTATTTCCATTTTAGGCAAGCCACGTTAAGTATGAGATGTTAGTAAAGTCATGTTAGGCAAGTTATGTTAGGCAAGTTATGTTAGGCAAGTTATGTTAGGCAAGTTATGTTTTAGCTCATTCATATAAACCCATATAAGAACCAGTGTCTGAGAATTCCATATAACTTTTATTTTAGTGGATTATTAAATACCATAACGATTTTAAGAGAACCTCGGCCCAATGTGAGAAGTACAAACGATGATAAGTCAGGTGTAAAATAGATATAGAAGAGCTGCCTCAATGGTCGACAACTTTTTCGTTGTCCTGTGGGAAATTTCTCCTAGGTGCCACTTATGTGACACTTCCAATAGTAGTTCTGTTGCAACTCTCCCATCTGATCGTCTCAATAACTCAGGTCTTGGTGTGGAAGTAGGGCACAAGAAAGAACAAGTTTGATTAGAACATTGGACTGTGATCAATTGTTGTAGCCACTGTCCAATAGAGGCTTTCCCTTAACGTACTAAAGTTGTAGCCCTTGTCCAATAGAGGCTTTCCCTTACCGAACTACATCAACCCGCACACACGGCAAACGTTAAACAAAGAAAAGAGGGTGTAAGGGAGACTAGCCAGCCCCTCACAAGAAAATATAATGGGTTGATGTAGGGGAGGCTAGCCTGCCCCTCACACAGATGACCATAAGTTGATGACGTGAGGAAGTTCGTCTTGGCTGACTTTCTGTTTACACAAAGCACTTGGACATATTTTCCAGCAATTTGAAACAACCAGGAATGGCAAAAATATATCAATTAAGTAATATAAAACAATATTTATTATTTAAACTCCAATAATCCTCGTTTGAAGTTTTAAAAAAGTATTATTTATATTCCAAAAATCAATTATATTTAATTTCAAATTTATAATAGCCTTTCCATACCATTCATAGTGAAACACAATAGTCTATTCTGTATCCCAAAGTTAAATGAAATAATATTTTTCCCCACATACATTAAGTAGGCTACTAGACTAGCTAATTTACCCGGTGCTACATAATAGTTCGCCTATTTTAAACTTTAAAAAATAAATAATGACAACTACTACCACAATCACAATCCATTGGTAAAATATTCCTTGATATCCCCAGCTGCTGCCAACCTGTACGCTTCAGGGTGTCCATAGCGGTCATACCTTGCAAAAATGGTCAGCACATGAGAGTGCCGGTCAAGGACGCAGTCCGATGCTCCTGTAGGCCGTGCTATGCAGACGAGACACCCAAAGACATTGCCTACCTAAGGGACTGGATGACGAAAGCTGCTGTGGACACACCGCTGCCCATCGGATGAACCGACAAGCAACTCCACAACACTATTTTGTGATAAACGATTTGAAAATTAAAAACGTCCAGTTTGATGACCTACAAAAAATTTATCAAACGGATACATTCAATCACGAACAGGCGAATTCATCAAAATTTTAGTGATCTTTAAAAAAAAATTAAAATATCTGCAACTCAGCTCCGACAGCTTCGGACGTTAAATCGTGACGTCATTCCTTTTTGTGTTTGTAATCAACTACTTGGTGTTTTCCAAGGCTCACTCATCAAATTAATTACTGACGTGTAGTGCGCATCCAGAAACCACTAATCTCCTGTAATTTACTTTTTTTGCCATTCACACCAGGAAGTGAATGGAAGCGAAATGTGATTATGTCCTCCCCTGGATTATAATTATAAGATATTTAATATTGCATCGCATTATTCACGTTGTGAACTGTTTGTTTTTCTATCGTTATGACATTAAATCATTAGTCTTTGTTAAAATAGCTAAAGACAATAAATCAATACAGGGCTATTTGTTCAAATTGCTATTGACATTAAAATAACTTTGAACCTTTGTTATTAAGATAGTTAATGACATTAAAATTATTGAAGTGTATTTTAAAAAAAATTTAAGGACTTGATAAGAATCCTCACACACCCTTTGTTAAAATAACCAGCGGCGTAGCGTGGGTAAATGCCGCCCCGACCAGAATCCAAATTTGCCGCCCCAACACACACACACACACACACACACACACACACACACACACACACACACACACACACACACACACACACACACACACACACACACACACACACACACACACACACACACACACACATGTTAATTCTATAAAGAAAAGGCTTTTTTTTTATATTGAAAGTAATAATAAGAACCATATGCATTTTTATGTTAGAAATAAAAAGAAAAGCTTTCTGTTTTTCCCCATGGCACAATCTTTCATGTATGAACGTTGTCTGCCATGACATGCTTAATAGCAAAATTAGCTATAGATAAGTCAATCTTTGCGTATTCATTGTTGATCGTAATTAATTTTTCATGACCTTAATTTTAGAGAAGCTACTTTAACACCTTGCATTACTTAAGACAGTTGTAATCAATGTTCGAATTAATGATATTATTTTAGGTAGGGTAACTTCGAGTTTAAATATCTTAATAAACTTGAAAAATCAACTGAGCCATGAGGTAAAATATTCCTTGCTTGACAATGTCATGTCAGGTATTTTGAATACTCTAATTTGAAAGGAAAAATGTATTTCAAATTCCAGTAGATTAGCTGGTGTACAATAATCATATCTGTTTTCCCAATTCTATAAAACTGCCAAAACCTCACACTACATGCTATAGTACTCTCATCTTATGAAGAATACAATTTTGCTCTAAACTGTATTCCACATCAGTGCTTCTCAAACTTTTTAGTATGGCGGACCGGCAGGAATTTTTTCCATTGCACCAGGGACCGGTGCACTATTTTCCCTGCACTGACAATTTTTTCTGTCCTTTTTTTGAGAACATCTGCGGACCGGCAGCGGATGGCCCACGGACCGGCACCGGTCCGCGGACCACCACTTTGAGAAGCACTGTTCTACATATTCAATTCGATAACCAAACATTTGTTGTCTCGTTTTTCGATTGGAAGGTTTCGATGAAAAGGATGGAGTCTCCACATAAAATTTTAGCAATGTCAAAGCATCTTTTAAGTATTCCATTAGTGTCTCTGTGAGTGTGAGTAGTCTCTTCTACAAAGCACTTTTTTAAAGCACCTTACGTTTGTTAATAATTTTTAGCATCATTGTCTTTATAAAGTACATGTTTCCGAATTTGAAGCATAAAGTAGAAAGTGAAAAACATTAATTGCGAATAACAAAGTTCTGCGTTTTTTCACGCGTTGAGCTTTTCGTCTGCATCTGTCAGTTTTTCTATAGATTTCAAAATAACCTCAAAATGGCTCCTTGGTATATTCACTATTTTGTATTCTGAAATCTGTTTAATGCATGGCTTGTAGAAGCAATTTGATATTCCCTACCGTGAAAGGACATAGAAAAGAATACGTAGCAACTTTCTAGTGCACTAAAATAGAGAGTTCGTTTCAGTTGGAGTAGCATGTAAACAAATTACGTTTAATGAACTGTTTGAGCGAGATTTGACATTGAGATTTTTTGTTTTTGCGTCATTCTTCAACTCTTGTATACTTAAAGCCATAAATAATAAAGATGCATTAACAAACGTTGGGCTTCTGCATTCCCTTTTTAAAGATAAGCTTTTATTTAAAATCTGTTAAGATATCTGTATGCAGATTAACTTTTGCTTCAATTAAATCTTTGAAAGATTCTACAAAGTCTACTTTTTTTATTTTCAATCTTTACATGTGACACAACTGGACTTGTTTGACCCTTTATGTGAAATATAGGAAGAGCTATCGATTATAATGGAAAATATTTGATATTTTGTTACTGACACATCATACCTCCCTAAAAAGCCATGCATCACCTGACACAACATGCCTCACCTGACACGACATGCATCACCTGACACAACATCATATCTCGCTAACAAACCATGCCTCACATGACACACAATACCTCACCTGACACAACATCATATCTCGCTAACAAACCATGCCTCACCGGACACAACATGATGCCTCACATGACACAACATGACGCCTCGCATGACACAACATGATGCCTCACATGACACAACATGATGCCTCACATGACACAACATGATGCCTCACATGACACAACATGATGCCTCACATGACACAACATGATGCCTCACATGACACAACATGCCTCACCTGACACAACATGCCTCACCTGACACAACATGCCTCACCTGACACAACATGCCTCACCTGACACAACATGCCTCATCTGACACACTATACCTCAGCTGACACACCATACCTCCCCTGACACAACATGTCTCACCTGACACACCATACCTCACCTGACACACAATGCATCACCTGACACAACATGCCTCACCTGACACGACATGCATCACCTGACACAACATCATATCTCGCTAACAAACCAAGCCTCACCTAAAACAAACTATACCTCACCTGACACAACATCATATCTCGCTCAGAAACCATGCCTCAGCGGACACAACATGATGCCTCACATGACACAACATGATGCCTCACATGACACAACATGATGCCTCACATGACACAACATGATGCCTCACATGACACAACATGATGCCTCACATGACACAACATGATGCCTCACATGACACAACATGTCTCACCTGACACAACATGCCTCATCTGACACACCATACCTCAGCTGACACACCATACCTCCCCTGACACAACATGTCTCACCTGACACACCATACCTCACCTGACACACAATGCATCACCTGACACAACATGCCTCACCTGACACACCATACCTCACCTGACACACCATGCCTCACCTGACACACCATACCTCACCTGACACACCATACCTCACATGACGCAACATGATGCCTCACATGACACAAAATGATTCCTTACATGACACAACATGATGCCTCACATGACACAACATGATGCCTCACATGACACAACATGATGCCTCACATGACACAACATGATGCCTCACATGACACAACATGATGCCTCACATGACACTACATGCCTCATCTGACACAAAATGCCTCACCTGACACAACATGCCTCACCTGACACAACATGCCTCACCTGACACAACATGCCTCATCTGACACACCATACCTCCCCTGACACACCATACCTCCCCTGACACACCATACCTCCCCTGACACAACATGTCTCACCTGACACACCATACCTCACCTGACACACCATGCATCACCTGACACAACATGCCTCACCTGACACACCATCCCTCACCTGACACACCATGCCTCACCTGACACACCATACCTCATTTTGACACACCCTTCCTCACCTGACACAACATGTCTCACCTGACACACCATACCTCTCCTGACACACCATACCTCACCTTACGCAACATCATACCTCCTTAACAAACCATGCCTCACTTGACAAAAAATGCCTAACCTGACACAACATGTATCACCTGACACAACATGCCTCGCCTGACACAAAATGCCTCACCTGACACACCATAACTCACCTGACACACAATACCTCACCTGAAACAACATCATACCTCCTTAACAAACCATGCCTCAACTGACACAACATGCCTAACCTGACACAACATGTATAACCTGACACACAATACATCACCTGACACAACATGCCTCACATGACACACCATACATCACCTGACACACCATACATCACCTGACACAACATGCCTCACATGACACACCATACCTCACCTGACACACCATACCTCACCTTACACAACATCATACCTCCTTAACAAACCATGCCTCACCTGACACAGCATGCCTCACCTGACACAACATCATATCTCGCTAACAAACCATGCCTCACCTGACACACAATACCTCACCTGACACAACATCATATCTCGCGAACAAACAATGCCTCACCGGACACAACATGCCTAACCTGACACAACATGATGCCTCACATGACACAGCATGATGCCTGACATGACACAACATGATGCCTCACATGACACAACATGATGCCTCACATGACACAACATGCCTAACCTCAAACAACATGCCTCAACTGACACATAATGATGCCTCACCTGACACATCATGCCTCCCATGACACACCATACTTCACCTGACACAACATCATACCTCGCTAACAAACCATGCCTCACCTGACACACCATGCCTCACCTGACACAACATGCCGCACCTGACACACCATGCCTCACCTGACACACCATGCCTCACCTGACACAACATGCCTCAACTGACACACCATACCTCACCTGACACACCATGCCTCACCTGACAAAACATGCCTCACCTGACACACCATACCTCACCTGACACACCATGCCTCACCTGACACAACATGCCTCATCTGACACACCATACCTCACCTGACACACCATACCTCCCCTGACACAACATGTCTCACCTGAAACACCATACCTCACCTGACACACCATGCCTCACCTGACACAACATGCCTCACCTGACACACCATACCTCACCTGACACACCATACCTCACCTGACACACCATACATCACCTGAAACACCATGCCTCACCTGACACAACATGTCTCACCTGACACACCATACCTCACCTGACACACCATACCTCACCTGACAACATCATACCTCCTTAACAAACCATGCCTCACCTGACACAACATGCCTAACCTGACACAACATGTATCACCTGACACAACATACCTCACCTGACACAACATGCCTCACCTGACACACCATACCTCACCTGACACACCATACCTCATCTGACACAACATCATACCTCCTTAACAAACCATGCCTCACCTGACACAACATTCCTAACCTGACACAACATGTATAACCTGACACAACATGCCTCGCCTGACACAACATGCCTCAGCTGACACACCATACCTCAGCTGACACACCATACATTACATGACACACCATACCTCACCTGACACACCATACCTCACCTGACACAACATCATACCTCCTTAACAAATCATGCCTCACCTGACACAACATGCCTAACCTGACACAACATGTCTCACCTGACACAACATGTCTCACCTGACACAACATGTCTCACCTGACACACCATGATGCCTCACCTGACACAACATGCATCACCTGACACGACATGCCTCACCTGACACAAAATGCCTCACCTGACACAACATGCCTCACCTGACACAACATGCCTAACCTGACACAACATGCCTCCCCTGACACACCATGCCTCACCTGACACAACATGCCTCATCCTGACTCAACATCATACCTCCCTAACAAACCATGCTTCACCTGACACAACATGCCTCACCTGAAACAACATGCATCATCCTGACACACCATACCTCAACTGACACACCATACCTCATCTGACACACCATGCCTCACCTGACACAACATGCCTCACTTGACCCAACACTAACCTCCCTGACACACCATGCCTCACCTGACACATCATAACTCACCTGAGACAACATGCCTCACCTGACACAACATGCCTCCCCTGACACAACATGCTTTACCTGACACAACATGCCTCACCTGACACAACATGCCTCACCTGACACAACATGCCTCACCTGACACAACATGCCTTACCTGACACACCATACCTCACTTGACACAACATGCCTAACCTGACAACATGCCTAACCTGACACAACATGCCTCACGTGACACAACATGCATCACCTGACACAAACTGATGACTCACCTGACACAACATTCCTTATCTGACACACCATGCCTCACCTGACACAACATGCCTCACCTGACACACCGTGCCTCATCTGACACACCAGGCCTCATCTGACACACCAGGCCTCATCTGACACACCAGGCCTCACCTCACACACCATGCCTCACTTGACACAACATACCTCACCTGACACACCATGTCTCACCTGACACAACATACCTCACCTGACACAACATGCCTCAACTGACAAACTATGCCTCAACTGACACACCATACCTCACCTGACACAACATGCCTCACCTGACACACCATACCCTCACCTGACACAACATGCCTCAACTGACAAACCATGTCTCATCTGACACACCATACCTCACCTGACACAACATGCCTCACCTGACACACCATACCTCACCTGACATAACATGCCTCAACTGACAAACCATGCCTCATCTGACACACCATACCTCACCTGACACAACATGCCTCACCTGACACACCATACCTCACCTGACACAACATGCCTCAACTGACAAACCATGCCTCATCTGACACACCATACCTCACCTTACACAACATGCCTCACCTGACACACCATACCTCACCTGACACAACATGCCGCACCTGACACACCATGCCTCACCTGACACACCATGCCTCACCTGACACACCATGCCTCACCTGACACAACATGCCTCAACTGACACACCATACCTCACCTGACACACCATGCCTCACCTGACAAAACATGCCTCACCTGACACACCATACCTCACCTGACACACCATGCCTCACCTGACACAACATGCCTCATCTGACACACCATACCTCACCTGACACACCATACCTCCCCTGACACAACATGTCACACCTGAAACACCATACCTCACCTGACACACCATGCCTCACCTGACACAACATGCCTCACCTGACACACCATACCTCACCTGACACACCATACCTCACCTGACACACCATACATCACCTGAAACACCATGCATCACCTGACACAACATGTCTCACCTGACACACCATACCTCACCTGACACACCATACCTCACCTGACAACATCATACCTCCTTAACAAACCATGCCTCACCTGACACAACATGCCTAACCTGACACAACATGTATCACCTGACACAACATGCCTCACCTGACACAACATGCCTCACCTGACACACCATACCTCACCTGACACACCATACCTCATCTGACACAACATCATACCTCCTTAAGAAACCATGCCTCACCTGACACAACATTCCTAACCTGACACAACATGTATAACCTGACACAACATGCCTCGCCCGACACAACATGCCTCAGCTGACACACCATACCTCAGCTGACACACCATACATTACATGACACACCATACCTCACCTGACACACCATACCTCACCTGACACAACATCATACCTCCTTAACAAATCATGCCTCACCTGACACAACATGCCTAACCTGACACAACATGTCTCACCTGACACAACATGTCTCACCTGACACAACATGTCTCACCTGACACACCATGATGCCTCACCTGACACAACATGCATCACCTGACACGACATGCCTCACCTGACACAACATGCCTCACCTGACACAACATGCCTCACCTGACACAACATGCCTCACCTGACACAACATGCCTCCCCTGACACACCATGCCTCACCTGACACAACATGCCTCATCCTGACTCAACATCATACCTCCCTAACAAACCATGCTTCACCTGACACAACATGCCTCACCTGAAACAACATGCATCATCCTGACACACCATACCTCAACTGACACACCATACCTCATCTGACACACCATGCCTCACCTGACACAACATGCCTTACTTGACCCAACACTAACCTCCCTGACACACCATGCCTCACCTGACACAACATGCCTCCCCTGACACAACATGCTTTACCTGACACAACATGCCTCACCTGACACAACATGCCTCACCTGACACAACATGCCTCACCTGACACAACATGCCTTACCTGACACACCATACCTCACTTGACACAACATGCCTTACCTGACAACATGCCTTACCTGACACAACATGCCTCACGTGACACAACATGCATCACCTGACACAACATGATGACTCACCTGACACAACATTCCTTATCTGACACACCATGCCTCACCTGACACAACATGCCTCACCTGACACACCGTAGCCTCATCTGACACACCAGGCCTCATCTGACACACCAGGCCTCATCTGACACACCAGGCCTCACCTCACACACCATGCCTCACTTGACACAACATACCTCACCTGACACACCATGTCTCACCTGACACAACATACCTCACCTGACACAACATGCCTCAACTGACAAACTATGCCTCAACTGACACACAATACCTCACCTGACACAACATGCCTCACCTGACACACCATACCCTCACCTGACACAACATGCCTCAACTGACAAACCATGTCTCATCTGACACACCATACCTCACCTGACACAACATGCCTCACCTGACACACCATACCTCACCTGACATAACATGCCTCAACTGACAAACCATGCCTCATCTGACACACCATACCTCACCTGACACAACATGCCTCACCTGACACACCATACCTCACCTGACACAACATGCCTCAACTGACAAACCATGCCTCATCTGACACACCATACCTCACCTGACACAACATGCCTCACCTGACACACCATACCTCACCTGACACAACATGCCTCACCTGACACAACATGCCTCACCTGACACAACATGCCTCACCTGACACAACATACCTCACCTGACACAACATACCTCACCTGACACAACATGCCTCACCTGACACAACATGCCTCACCTGACACAACATGCCTCACCTGACACAACATACCTCACCTGACACAACATACCTCACCTGACACACCATGCCTCACCTGACACAACATACCTCACCTGACACAACATACCTCACCTGACACACCATGCCTCACCTGACACAACATGCCTCACCTGACACACCATGCCTCACCTGACACAACATGCCTCACCTGACACAACATGCCTCACCTGACACAACATGCCTCACCTGACACAACATGCCTCACCTGACACAACATACCTCACCTGACACAACATGCCTCACCTGACACAACATGCCTCACCTGACACAACATACCTCACCTGACACAACATACCTCACCTGACACACCATGCCTCACCTGACACAACATACCTCACCTGACACAACATACCTCACCTGACACACCATGTCTCACCTGACACAACATACCTCACCTGACACACCATGCCTCACCTGACACAACATGCCTCACCTGACACAACATGCCTCACCTGACACAACATGCCTCACCTGACACAACATGCCTCACCTGACACAACATACCTCACCTGACACAACATACCTCACCCCAACACACAATACAAAGTATTTATCCGTACTTTTTATTCAAATAGTTATTACTATTAAACATAAATATAACAACTGTCACAAACCGTATTTTCTGATCAAATTAAATTAGCTAATAACTATTACATACAATTAGATATAATAAACATAATCTTTTTGACCATAATGACAAAACGCTCGTTTAACGTGAACTTTAACCTTGCATCTGCTAGTTACTACAGGGGTGTCAAAACTTTTTGCAACGAGGGCCATATTCAATGACAGTAAATTATTTTGGGGTCGGATTACATATCATAAACAAAACACAAAAATGACCTACGATGACACTGAGGTACAAGCTTTATTAATAAAACATTAAACAAAATACCATGTCTCACCTGACACAACATGCCTCAACTGACACACCATGCCTCACCTGACACACCATGCCTCACCTGACACAACATGCCTCAACTGACACACCATACCTCACCTGACACACCATGCCTCACCTGACAAAACATGCCTCTCCTGACACACCATACCTCACCTGACACACCATGCCTCACCTGACACAACATGCCTCATCTGACACACCATACCTCACCTGACACACCATACCTCACCTGACACAACATGTCTCACCTGAAACACCAAACCTCACCTGACACACCATGCCTCACCTGACACAACATGCCTCACCTGACACACCATACCTCACCTGACACACCATACCTCACCTGACACACCATACATCACCTGAAACACCATACCTCACCCTGACACAACATGCCTCACCTGACACAACATGTCTCACCTGACACACCATACCTCACCTGACACACCATACCTCACCTGACAACATCATACCTCCTTAAACAAAACCATGCCTCACCTGACACAACATGCCTAACCTGACACAACATGTATCACCTGACACAACATGCCTCACCTGACACAACATGCCTCACCTTACACACCATACCTCACCTGACACACCATACCTCATCTGACACAACATCATACCTCCTTAACAAACCATGCGTCACCTGACACAACATTCCTAACCTGACACAACATGTATAACCTGACACAACATGCCTCGCCTGACACAACATGCCTCAGCTGACACATTATACCTCAGCTGACACACCATACATTACATGACACACCATACCTCACCTGACACACCATACCTCACCTGACACAACATCATACCTCCTTAACAAATCATGCCTCACCTGACACAACATGCCTAACCTGACACAACATGTCTCACCTGACACAACATGTCTCACCTGACACACCATGATGCCTCACCTGACTAAACATGCATCACCTGACTCGACACGCCTCACCTGACACAACATGTCTCACCTGACACAACATGTCTCACCTGACACACCATGATGCCTCACCTGACTAAACATGCATCACCTGACTCGACACGCCTCACCTGACACAACATGCCTCACCTGACACAACATGCCTCCCCTGACACACCATGCCTCACCTGACACAACATGCCTCATCCTGACTCAACATCATACCTCCCTAACAAACCATGCTTCACCTGACACAACATGCCTCACCTGAAACAACATGCATCATCCTGACACACCATACCTCAACTGACACATCATACCTTATCTGACACACCATGCCTCACCTGACACAACATGCCTCACTTGACCCAACACTAACCTCCCTAACAAACCATGCCTCACCTGACACATCATACCTCACTTGAGACAACATGCCTCACCTGACACAACATGCCTCCCCTGACACAACATGCTTTACCTGACACAACATGCCTCACCTGACACAACATGCCTCACCTGACACAACATGCCTCACCTGACACAACATGCCTTACCTGACACACCATACCTCACTTGACACAACATGCCTTACCTGACAACATGCCTTACCTGACACAACATGCCTCACGTGACACAACATGCATCACCTGACACAACATGATGACTCACCTGACACAACATTCCTTATCTGACACACCATGCCTCACCTGACACAACATGCCTCACCTGACACACCGTGCCTCATCTGACACACCAGGCCTCATCTGACACACCAGGCCTCATCTGACACACCAGGCCTCACCTCACACACCATGCCTCACTTGACACAACATACCTCACCTGACACACCATGTCTCACCTGACACAACATACCTCACCTGACACAACATGCCTCAACTGACAAACCATGCCTCAACTGACACACCATACCTCACCTGACACAACATGCCTCACCTGACACACCATACCCTCACCTGACACAACATGCCTCAACTGACAAACCATGTCTCATCTGACACACCATACCTCACCTGACACAACATGCCTCACCTGACACACCATACCTCACCTGACACAACATGCCTCAACTGACACACCATGTCTCACCTGACACAACATACCTCACCTGACACAACATGCCTCAACTGACAAACCATGCCTCAACTGACACACCATACCTCACCTGACACAACATGCCTCACCTGACACACCATACCCTCACCTGACACAACATGCCTCAACTGACAAACCATGTCTCATCTGACACACCATACCTCACCTGACACAACATGCCTCACCTGACACACCATACCTCACCTGACACAACATGCCTCAACTGACAAACCATGTCTCATCTGACACACCATACCTCACCTGACACAACATGCCTCACCTGACACACCATACCTCACCTGACACAACATGCCTCAACTGACAAACCATGCCTCATCTGACACACCATACCTCACCTGACACAACATGCCTCACCTGACACACCATACCTCACCTGACACAACATGCCTCACCTGACACAACATGCCTCACCTGACACACCATACCTCACCTGACACAACATGCCTCACCTGACACAACATACCTCACCCCAACACACAATAAAAGTATTTATCCGTATTTTTATTCAAATAGTTATTAATATTAAAATAAATATAACAACTGTCAAAACCGTATTTTCTGATTCAAATTAAATTAGCTAATAACTATTAAATACAATTAGATATAATAAACATAATCTTTTTGACCATAATGACAAAACGCTCGTTTAACGTGAACTTTAACCTTGCATCTGCTAGTTACTAGCAGGGGTGTCAAAACTTTTTGCAACGAGGGCCATATTCAATGAAGTAAATTATTTTGGGGTCGGATTAATATAATAAACAAAACAAAAAATGACCTACGATGACACTGAGGTACAAGGCTTTATTAATAAAAATTAAAAAATACCATGTCTCACCTGACACAACATGCCTCAACTGACACACCATGCCTCACCTGACACACCATGCCTCACCTGACACAACATGCCTCAACTGACACACCATACCTCACCTGACACACCATGCCTCACCTGACAAAACATGCCTCTCCTGACACACCATACCTCACCTGACACACCATGACTCACCTGACACAACATGCCTCATCTGACACACCATACATCACCTGACACACCATACCTCCCCTGACACAACATGTCTCACCTGAAACACCAAACCTCACCTGACACACCATGCCTCACCTGACACAACATGCCTCACCTGACACACCATACCTCACCTGACACACCATACCTCACCTGACACACCATACATCACCTGAAACACCATACCTCACCTGACACACCATGCCTCACCTGACACAACATGTCTCACCTGACACACCATACCTCACCTGACACACCATACCTCACCTGACAACATCATACCTCCTTAAAAAACCATGCCTCACCTGACACAACATGCCTAACCTGACACAACATGTATCACCTGACACAACATGCCTCACCTGACACAACATGCCTCACCTTACACACCATACCTCACCTGACACACCATACCTCATCTGACACAACATCATACCTCCTTAACAAACCATGCGTCACCTGACACAACATTCCTAACCTGACACAACATGTATAACCTGACACAACATGCCTCGCCTGACACAACATGCCTCAGCTGACACATTATACCTCAGCTGACACACCATACATTACATGACACACCATACCTCACCTGACACACCATACCTCACCTGACACAACATCATACCTCCTTAACAAATCATGCCTCACCTGACACAACATGCCTAACCTGACACAACATGTCTCACCTGACACAACATGTCTCACCTGACACACCATGATGCCTCACCTGACTAAACATGCATCACCTGACTCGACACGCCTCACCTGACACAACATGTCTCACCTGACACAACATGTCTCACCTGACACACCATGATGCCTCACCTGACTAAACATGCATCACCTGACTCGACACGCCTCACCTGACACAACATGCCTCACCTGACACAACATGCCTCCCCTGACACACCATGCCTCACCTGACACAACATGCCTCATCCTGACTCAACATCATACCTCCCTAACAAACCATGCTTCACCTGACACAACATGCCTCACCTGAAACAACATGCATCATCCTGACACACCATACCTCAACTGACACATCATACCTTATCTGACACACCATGCCTCACCTGACACAACATGCCTCACTTGACCCAACACTAACCTCCCTAACAAACCATGCCTCACCTGACACATCATACCTCACTTGAGACAACATGCCTCACCTGACACAACATGCCTCCCCTGACACAACATGCTTTACCTGACACAACATGCCTCACCTGACACAACATGCCTCACCTGACACAACATGCCTCACCTGACACAACATGCCTTACCTGACACACCATACCTCACTTGACACAACATGCCTTACCTGACAACATGCCTTACCTGACACAACATGCCTCACGTGACACAACATGCATCACCTGACACAACATGATGACTCACCTGACACAACATTCCTTATCTGACACACCATGCCTCACCTGACACAACATGCCTCACCTGACACACCGTGCCTCATCTGACACACCAGGCCTCATCTGACACACCAGGCCTCATCTGACACACCATGGCCTCACCTCACACACCATGCCTCACTTGACACAACATACCTCACCTGACACACCATGTCTCACCTGACACAACATACCTCACCTGACACAACATGCCTCAACTGACAAACCATGCCTCAACTGACACACCATACCTCACCTGACACAACATGCCTCACCTGACACACCATACCCTCACCTGACACAACATGCCTCAACTGACAAACCATGTCTCATCTGACACACCATACCTCACCTGACACAACATGCCTCACCTGACACACCATACCTCACCTGACACAACATGCCTCACTGACACACCATGTCTCACCTGACACAACATACCTCACCTGACACAACATGCCTCAACTGACAAACCATGCCTCAACTGACACACCATACCTCACCTGACACAACATGCCTCACCTGACACACCATACCCTCACCTGACACAACATGCCTCAACTGACAAACCATGTCTCATCTGACACACCATACCTCACCTGACACAACATGCCTCACCTGACACACCATACCTCACCTGACACAACATGCCTCAACTGACAAACCATGTCTCATCTGACACACCATACCTCACCTGACACAACATGCCTCACCTGACACACCATACCTCACCTGACACAACATGCCTCAACTGACAAACCATGCCTCATCTGACACACCATACCTCACCTGACACAACATGCCTCACCTGACACACCATACCTCACCTGACACAACATGCCTCACCTGACACAACATGCCTCACCTGACACAACATACCTCACCTGACACAACATGCCTCACCTGACACACCATACCTCACCTGACACAACATGCCTCACCTGACACAACATGCCTCACCTGACACACATACCTCACCTGACACAACATGCCTCACCTGACACAACATACCTCACCTGACACAACATGCCTCACCTGACACAACATGCCTCACCTGACACACCATACCTCACCTGACACAACATGCTTCACCTGACACAACATGCCTCACCTGACACAACATGCCTCACCTGACACAACCATACCTCACCTGACACAACATACCTCACCTGACACAACATGCCTCACCTGACACACCATACCTCACCTGACACAACATGCCTCACCTGACAAACATGCCTCACTGACACACCATACCTCACCTGACACAACATGCCTCACCTGACACACCATACCTCACCTGACACAACATGCCTCACCTGACACAACATGCCTCACCTGACACAACATGCCTCACCTGACACAACATACCTCACCTGACACAACATGCCTCACCTGACACAACATACCTCACCTGACACACCATGCCTCACCTGACACAACATGCCTCACCTGACACAACATACCTCACCCTGACACACAATAAAAGTATTTATCCGTATTTTTATTCAAATAGTTATTAATATTAAAATAAATATAACAACTGTCAAAACCGTATTTTCTGATTCAAATTAAATTAGCTAATAACTATTAAATACAATTAGATATAATAAACATAATCTTTTTGACCAAAATGACAAAACGCTCGTTTAACGTGAACTTTAACCTTGCATCTGCTAGTTACTAGCAGGGGTGTCCAAACTTTTTGCAACGAGGGCCATATTCAATGAAGTAAATTATTTTGGGGTCGGATTAATATAATAAACAAAACAAAAAATGACCTACGATGACACTGAGTTACAAGGCTTTATTAATAAAAATTAAAAAATACTATTATTTTGTAACCCAAACATTTTGTGGGGTAAAAATGCTTACAATACTTTTGTGCTTTTTGAGACTTTATTATCTTATTAGAAATAACTGAAGTTGGGTAAATAATGGCCAAGTTATAGAATAAAGATTTTTATTTTATACTAAGTATCTCACAACAAATAAAATGAGTTCAAATATAGCTAGAGCTGAAAATGTTTTCAAAATTATGATGTAAAACGTGTCTTTAAAATATAAGTATCGATGCTGTCGAGTCTATTATTAGTTGTAAATCGGGTTTTGTGTGATAGTAATGTTTCTGCTGGTTTGGCGCACGGTGCATAATTATATCGAACGCGTTCTTATTTAAGACGCAGTTTCAGGCGCTGTGATGTATTGACGGTTAGGCAGTCTTGTAGGAGGTGCACCATAGGAGGGGAAGGAGATGGAAGTTGCTAAGATTTATATATTAAACTTTTTTTAAATTAGTGATTGATGTTGTTAAGTTTTTAGCATTATCTTGAGTGGTCTTTCTAATAATAATACCAGACCGTAACAGGTGTGTCACCTGTTCATTTCTATTTCCGATATAGAAAAATGAAATAACACGCCGACATAAATTTGGCCATCGGACGTCATCGAATTTCATACACATAACAGCACTTAACTTGATCAGTTTTTTGTAATCAATATCCATGTTGTTGAACAAATATAACGACATCGATTTTTTTTGGGCATCATTTGACGTCATGGTATTTCGCATTCAAAATAGCAACTATTTTCGCTTTTTTAAAATTATAAATATAATGTCGTTTCAGAAAGAATCCACGAGTCAATTAATTATTCAAGATGATGCCACGGGCCATTTAAAATTTTAACGCGGGCCTTATTTGGCTCGGGGGCCGGACTTTGGACACCCTTGTGCTATCAAAACCAATTTGTAAGGGAATGGCCGAGTCGTAATCAGATCGCTGAAGACCCGCATGCTAGAATAAGATTACATTTAGTTGACTTGTTTAGTTGGCTAGTCTATTGTTAGATTACAGTTAGTTGACTTGTTTAGTTGGCTAGTCTATTGTTAGATTACAGTTAGTTGACTTGTTTAGTTGGCTAGTCTATTGTTAGATTACAGTTAGTTGACTTGTTTAGTTGGCTAGTCTATTGTTAGATTGCAGTAAGTTGACTTGTTTAGTTGGCTAGTCTATTGTTAGATTACAGTTAGTTGACCTGTTTAGTTGGCTAGTCTATTGTTAGATTACAGTTAGTTGACTTGTTTAGTTGGCTAGTCTATTGTTAGATTATAGTTAGTTTACTTCGCTAGTCTAAGTCTAATAGATTAGAGAAAAAGTCTTCATTCGATGCGTCTGTCTCTGTTGATGAATGAAAGATCAAATTTGAGTATAGGACAAACCCCAGAGGCCATTCACTAGTCTGGTGAAAATCATAGTGTCAAATCCAAGATTTGTCCTGATCTCGTCACTAAACGAACCATAATTATGTCTCTGAATTCTTTTTACTAACATTATTATGCTGTTTTTTAAATTAAATATTTAATTAATATGTAGATCGAAGGAGTCTGAATAAACTTTTTTTTAAATAATCGAACATTTGTCTGAGAGCCAGATGCAGCCATCAATAGAGCCACATCATCCTCGCGAGCCATGGCTTCCCGACCCCTGTTGTAGAGTGTCACTTTGTTTACATTTATTAATTAATTCTAATTTAGAAATACAGCACAAAGATAAATTAATACAACCCTCAGATAGACATAAGGATAAAAACACCTTCCTTATTCAATATGCAAGAACAAACACATACAAATTCTCGTTTTTCCCGTCCAGAATTCGAGCGTGCAATGAGTTGCCTGAATAAACCAGGAAAACAAACACTTTATCAACATTTAAAGCTCTAATAAGAATGCAAGATTAGACACAGACCATAGATAATTGTACAAACCATAGATAATCGTAGGACGCAATAATCTTCTGTATAGAAAGAGCGTCTGTAACATATTAGATAAGATAAGATAAGAACAGCATTTAGGTCCTGGGGGATGTAGCCCTGTTCCCAGCAGAGGGACAGAAACTCGTGCAAAGGTTGGAGTAAAGCTGTCTTGCCACTCTTTAGAGCTACCGGTGGTATGCCATCATTCCCTGGGGCTTTTCCACTTGCTAGGCTGTCAATTGCTTGGCTCAGCTCTTCCTGTGTGGGCATGACATCAAGTTCTTCCATGAGCGGCATAACGGGGATGTCATCTAGAGCGGTGCTGGAGACTGTGGTAACTGTTGCATACAGTTCCAGATAATGCCCAACCTACCGTTTTAGCTGCGCTGCCTGGTCTTGGATAATTTCTCCACTTTTGGACTTTAGGGGGGGGGCAGCTTTGGACGTCAAATGGCCAGTTGCTTTTTAAAATATGTACGTACATGGCTTTGGCATTGACTGTATGCTGGAGCAGAGGTTAAGCAAGTATGTATTGGCACATTGACGTGCGACTTTTTGGGAATGCAACTTGGCTGTTTTTAAGGTATGCGGCCTGTCAGGTGTAGGCTTTTCCTTGTAGGAAATAAGAGCTTTCCTTTTGGCTTCAGTGACAGGTTTCATCTCGTCCCAATGTGCATCAAACCAGTCCGTGTTTTTGTGAGATTTTTTGCCAAAGGCATTTAATGCTGATATATAGATCGTGTCTCTGAGATGCGTCCATAGTGTTACATAGCTATTACGTGTTTTTTGTGTGTGTGTCCCATAACCTCGTGGTCGTAGGGGGTTCTAATGTTTCCATTTCTTTCTCGGGGCTTGGTAGACCTTGGCGGCGCCCATCTCCTCTTCAGGTCAGCGAAGTACTTTTTTCAGCGATAGTCATTCATCAACGTTTTATTGTGGCTATAACGTGGGCTTGATCCCACGCCCCTCAGCTTGTGAGGCGAGCGCACTATTGACTTCGCTATCCAGCCGCAAGTACATATTACATAACGAGTATATGTTACATGGCTAGTACATGTTACATAGTTAGTTCATGGCACTTCATGGGACTAGAGTACATGTTACGTAGCTAGTACACGTTACATAGCTAGCCAGTGGTGTAGCGAGAGCGGGCAAGGGGGGCAAATGCCCCGTGCGTCACTTTGTTAGGGGCGGCAAATTCTTGGTTGTTTATTAACTTCTAAGAATTATTAATACTTTTTTTATGTGGACATTTTTTTATGAAAATGAACTAAATACCAAATAAGAAATAGATAAATAAATAATGGAACTATCCTAAAATATGTAGGTAATCCCTTATTTCAGCGCATTTTAAATTTTTAGAATAAAATAAATAAAATAACCTACTTTTACTAATTTAAATACTTAAATCAGAAATAAAAAACTATTTAATGCTTTGCAATTAGTTTTTTGTGTGTTTTGTTGAGTTTAAAGGGGTTTTTAGCTTAGAAAAAGGTTTTTAAAAGCAGACTTCCAACAACAACAATGGCGCCGTTTGTCACAGAAGATAGCGAAACATACAAATTTTTATTTCGTACAAATCGTAAAATAGTAATTTTATTTCAACAAAAAAATAATGTTTTAATTTTAAAATAGATTTCATAATAATAATTAATGAAGTAAGTTTGAAAAAATGTTTTTTTGATGACTTGAAATATAAAATGCGCTGAAATAAGGGATTACCAAATATTTAAACGTTTCTAAATCTATAACTTCCAAACCCATATTTAGTATAAATTATTCTGATAATTATGTTACTGAATTAAAAATCCTTAGACATAGGAAAACTAGGCAGCCGCCTAGGCCCCCTCCGATTAGTGGGGGCCTCGCACAGGAATCATAGAAAAAATATATTTAAAGAGCGAACTACGACATAGGTCAAAACAACCAGAGATTATCAAGAAAGGAAAAAAAAATTTATAATCTTCCATTTGCAGCCATTAATACTAACCTTAAAAATATTTCAATTTTTCAACAATAAGCACATACAATAAAAAATAAATTAAAAAAATTATATCAATTTCAACGAGGAAGACCCAAGCGTACATGGAGACGGAGCATGTTGGACGAGGCTGGAAGGACTGGGAAGAGCTGAGAAGAATTGAAGCGACTGGCAAGGGACCGTGTAGAGTGGCGAGCTTTGACAGAGGCCCTATGTTCCATAAGGAACTCAAAGGACAAATGATGATGATGAATTTCAATAATTATTAATATATATATTTGTGTGTGTGTGTTTTTTTAAATTTGAAATAGATGCAAGTTTTGAAGTGGCCCATACATTAAAATATATCTTTAAAATTTCTTACACCAGCTTTCGGAACTTGCCGTCTGCTGGTGTAAAGAAGCACAAAATCCCACTGAAAATAACAAACTATATTTAAATGATAAGATTTATAATTTATCTTGATTTCAATGAAATATTTTGTAAATTTTAGAGAATATTATAAATCTTTTTTAAATTAAAAAAATAATTTATTTGTAACCACGTCGCTGTTTTTTACAATCAGCATGAACTGATTTATTTAAAGTCTTAATGAAAAATTACTCTGCATGTATTTCAATACGTGTTCATAATCGCAAATCATGGGGGATGAAAGTGATGCCCCACATTTTGGCGATTAGGTCACTTCAATCTACTCCAAAAAAGGGCAGGAAACAAATTACAGCACAGAATTATTATAGATATATCCCCAAAACTCAAACAATAGATGTGTACTTCTGTGTGTTGTCAAATGTACAAATTAAAATGTAAAATTTGATTTTGACCCCAAAACTTCAATAATAATAATAGAGAGAATGAAGTTGATATTTCATACCGAAAAGATTTGTTATATTAAACTCAATTAATAAATGAAAAATAGAGGAGCAATGGATATGTTTATAAAAAGAGAAGAAACATGAATGCTGAGCATCAAACATATTCTGACTCTTCACAATTAGATGATGGAAACATAAGGGGCCGTCCATAAAGTACGGCACGCTATTTTTGACCATTTTTACCCCCCTCCCCCTTGTCACAAACCGTCACGCATCTTGGACCCCCCCCCTAAAGTACGTCACACTCGAACAAAAATGTTGTTTTTTATTAACAAAATAATCAAAATTTAATATAAAACAGCGTGACGTCACACTTGGCCGGACCCCCCCCCTGTCACAAACTGTCACACTTTCTTACACCCCCTCCCCCCCTCTGGATCGTGACGTACTTTATGGCGGCCCCTAAATGAAACTTAAGCTTCATTAGTGAAACGAATTCGTTCAAGCATCACATGAAAATATCACTCTTCGTATATTCAGTTCGGTTTTCTAAGTGTTGATGATGCTGGTATCCCAACACCTCACTGTGTTAGTTGCAGCGATAGAACGTTCTATCGAATGTTCTTAACATATTTTAATACAAAGTGAAGACAATAGTATATGAACAATAATCAATCAATGCGATTATTCTTTTTTACTTTTTACAATTGTAGGATGACATAATTTGTATTCATATATACATCAATAATACAATTATAATTTCAACTATATGTGTGTACAAATAGGCACTATATTTTATCAGTGAGAAAGAACACTTTATCTTAAAATGAATTTTATTGTCATCTGACGTGCATTACAATTTATTTGGCCCGTAATCGCTGCACCACAAAGCACCGGTACAAATATATTTTATCAATTGCGTTGTTCTTGAGAAAATTTAGATGACAAGATAAGAATTGTTAATTTCTTTTAAACTCGTTTGAAATTTAATTTACAATACAGTGAGACATACTTTTATTAAATTGAGTTACTAAAATAAATATTTTAGTACCTTAAACTTACGTTTACAAAAGTTATTTATAAAAAAAATACATTTAAATATTGCATTCATTTATACTTACAGAAACTATGAAAATAATATAGATTAATCTATATTTATCTTTAACTATTGTAACATGCACGTGCAATTCTACTTTCCCGTAGTTCTATTCCTGTAAGTGGCACGCCACTTGACTTCGATCCCTTTATTAAGGGATACAATGACAATGAAATACAATTATTTCGTACTTAACGGCTGACTTATCGGTTAACACTTAAAAAAAAATAATTTTATGCTATTTTTCGATTTTTAATGTTTTATAAGAATGGTAACTTGAAGATAGAAATAATCAACATAGAATACGTCACGCTATTTTTGGCTATTTTTAACTCCCCCATCCCCGTTGCAGTGGTGTAGCTAGAACTGTTGCCGCCCGGGGCGGTCTCCAATTTGACGCTCTTTTAAGGGCCTTTCCATAAATGACGTCACACACCTGGGGGGGGGGAGGGGTTATACATTTATTACGATGTGTGACGAGGGGATGTGTTTAAGAAATGTGACATCACGTCAAAACGCGTAACTTTAAATACAATTTCCACTTAACTATTTGATTACGGACACTTTATTTAATGACGTTTATGTAAAATCCGTGTTACCATATTAAAGTGCAGCTTTACACTAAAACAATCTTAAATGACAAAAAAATTGATTTGAAACATGCTCCTTTTCACATAGAAAATACCGCTTTTATGGTTGGGGGGGGGGTGTCAAAGCTTTGAGACATCTAAGTTTTTGAGATGACGTGTTACGAGGGGGGGAGATCAGCCAAAATCGCGTGATGTCATTTATGAACGGCCACTTAGTCGATTATATGATGGTTTTTTGTAAATTAATAAAAATTAATAAATAATTGTATTTGAAACGAAGTTAAGGTGGGAACCATGTTTACCATTGCATGCCATATTTATGTAAGCAGTTAAAAAGGCCACATAAGATTATATACCTATAGATAAACATTTATAAAAATGCACGATACTTTTTTAAAAGCCATAAGAAAGTTACTTTGAGACTAAACATATTCCAAATTTACACCCCAAAACAATTACTAATTACTATTCTTTTATATTTTATTTATAAATAAATGATTTTTAAAAGAAAATTACAAACAAAGAAATTGTATACATTAGTATGTAAACATATTTATACATTTACTTTCTTAACTTTCATAATAGAAAAATCGTGTATTATGCTATCAAAATTAAAAAATAATATATTGTTCTATGGACAATATTGCAAGATTTTGTAGTCTTAAATCACTCATTGTGCAGCGAAGATAATACATTTTTTTTAATCAACTTCATTTTGGAGAAGCTCCTTTCACAACTAGCGACACTGATAGCAATTGAAAAAATTAATAGCAAAATTGCAATGTTGGGTACAGAATTTTCCAATCTGTACCGTTGAATAAATTTTAATAGATCAAGCCCCCCCCCCACGATTTTCTAACATAATGGCTCTTCTTGTAGTGTAGGTACAGCCATAATAACCTGGGTAATTTTTCTTCGATATTGAACTGTTCTTTATCAATGTCAATAAAGTAATTTATTTGATGTTCAAATGCATTATTTAGTAGGGTACATGGTATTATATACGAATATTATCGTGCAAGGAAATGCAACTCATCAAAATGTTCTTTTATAATTTCATCCATGGATAAAAACATTTCTCGTTGTACTTCTTGTTCTAAAGATAGAACCACGTCTTCGTAATTTTCCCCGCTCATATTTTTTTCCTTTTACCTCCGCGTTCAGTTGATATCTCCAACTCTTCACAAATAGTTTGGCTGATATAACAGCTTTTTCTATTAGCAATATCTCTTTGTTCCAATGCAATGGGTTTGCATTAATTTAAAAAATGACGGGTTCCCATCAATTGATATAATATAGAAATGAAAAAAGATTGCATTGAATTGAATAAAATTCCAGCATCTGATCTCGTTTTACTTCTTCAAATGTCAATTTTTCCAAGACGCTTGAAATTTTAAATCATGTATTTTTCAAAATTATTTATGGCTTTTGTGGTCAGATGCGTAACAACGACTTGGCATTGGGGCAGTTGCCATGGGTGCAGAGGGCTAGTCATTCAATTAATTCAAATTTAGTATTTTCCTACTTTTTTATTTTTAAAATCAATTTCTCAAGGGCGCGAAAAATAAATGAGCCAAGTGCGCGGAAAACCCTCATCATATTTGATGGGCCGCCACTAGGGCATAACCGAGTAGACAATTTCCACCGAGTACCGAGTCCGAGTATTTGGATGTACTATTTGCCGGATCCGGATACGAACCGAGTAGTAGCTGCGACTTAGGAGAGTACCATTTCTTTCATCATCATAAGTGCAAAGTCAAAACTGTTCGATGTTTTCATATAATCTACTATGTTTACTAATAATTTTAAATAATTTTACTATGTTTATACTATGGCGTCTATATTTTCAAATATTTGCCGGAAACACAAACGTTACGCCACCTGTGGAATGCTGATAAAGTTAATGTTTTCCGCCAGTAAGTGGCATATATCTCTACAACCATTGCAGTCGGACGGAAGTATATTAGTATAATGGCCATCTTTTGAAAGAAAGTTAGACTATGCGTGACCCAGTAACAACTGGTTACGCCACCAGCGGAATACTACTGAAATTATCGTGTCTTCTTTGCCAGCTGTTCAGTATTTATTGAATTCCATTTTCTTAATTTTTATTTTTTAGCTATTTGCGTGTGTAATATTGCCGAGGCGAATACTTCCGGATATTACCGAAAATCCTAATATTCGGCCGAGGCGAATGTCCGAGGCAATTTCCGGTTATGCCCTAGCCCCCACATGTGTCCTCTGGTGGCTTATTAACCCTTGTGGCATATAATTAACCGAATTCATGCAACATGTTTTAGGGCTGTAGGCCATGTCACTACCACGTCTGTACCGGTCCCTGGTGCAATTAAAAAACTCCTGCCGGTCTGCCATACTAAAAAAATTGAGAAACACTGGTCAAGAGTACATGCTGCATAGCTAGGACCTGGGACCAGAGCTTTACTTTGGGGTAGAATAACAGATGCGCTCCACAATAGCGGAAGTAGTATCGTTTAGGTCTGCTGGGCCTACGTACGACTTCCTGTTTCAAGTAACACTGAGCCACTAATGTAGAGCGTGGTAATGACTCCAGACACGAGGCTCTACGTTTATGTCCCGGGTCTCTAGCACCGTGGCATTAAAATAAGGAAGGTCGGGCATTAAGCCAAGGTTTTGGGGTTTATTTAATAATATAAAAAGGGACTACTATGTAGGCGTGTGTAGTGAATAAATGTTGGCACATGAGAAGTGTTGACTTCTTAAAGATTCTTATATAGAAATATCACACTTGTTAGAAGCAATACTAACATTTTTCAACGGCATCAAAATCAACGCAGTGAGCCGCTTTACTTACCTTGGCACTTGGCAGCACACTGTCTCAGAATGACAACATTGACGACGAGGTGAACGTGGGAATCTCCAAGGCCAGTGCAGCATTTGGCAGATTCCATGAGTGTTTGGAACAGTGGGGGAATCAGCACCCCCCCTCCAAAAAAAAACCACCTAAAATTATACAGAAATGCAGTGCTCCCTACTTTATTATACGCATGCGAAACATGGACCATATACCAGCGCCATGCGAGGTTGCTTAAGGTCGGTCCACACCTCACAAATGCTTTATTGGCGAATTTTATAGTGCGTTCGTGTGATGCTTGGGCAAAGCCTCGCGAGCATTTGTGAGGTGGTCGTGGGGACCGAAACTTTGACCACTTTCACACCAAAAGCTTGAGCAAAATTCTCAATATAAAATCGCAGGGAAAAGTTCCAGACATCGACATATTAGTCAGGGTAGGACTACCCATCATCCACACTAGCCTCATGCAGTGCCAACTACGCTGGGCGGGGGACGTATCGCCTACCCGAGAGGCTCTTCTGTAGTGAGCGTACTGAAGGGAGTAGAGCACGCAGAGGTCAACGTAAGCGCTACAAGGATACACTCAAAACTGGTCTAAAGGCCTTTGACATTGGACATGACTCCTGGGAGGCAGCAGCCAGTGACCGAGCCCCCTGGCGCTTTATGATACGGAATGGCGCAGCAATCTGTGAGGCAAATAGACAACAGACTGACAAGACGAAGCGTCTGGCCAGGGAGGACCGTGTACAAAACCTTCCTGAAGGGATCCCACCCATCTCCTGTACGACACGCGGACGCAAATTTCGTGCAAGAATAGGGCTAATAAACCACCAGAGGACACATGTGGCGGCCTAGCACTGGACTAATATGATGAGAGTGGTCATCGTCAACTACGCTGGACGAACAACATCAATATGTTGTTTATTATTGCTTTGTAATCTTAAGAAAAAGCTTTGCCATTTTTTTCCTTTTAGAAATCTATATAGTCTTATATATATATATATATATATATATATATATTATATATATATATATATATATATATATATATATATATATATATATATATATAAACCATATAGTCTTGCATCACTCGTAATGTATTGACTTATTTATCATCATAACGCAATATTGAAAAGGGAAACACGTGAATTTATTAACATTGTATTGATAATGGAAGGTAACAAAAGCTTTAAGATAAGAATCCTTGGGGCCATCCATAAATGACGTCACGCTCCTGGGGGGGGGAAGGGGGTCACACTTTTGTGACGATGCGTGACGAGGGGGAGGGAGGGGGGTTGAAGAAATGTGACCTCACATCAAAAGGGTAACTTTAAATAAAACTTCCACTGAAATATTTTGTGGCTTACAATTTATTTAATAAATTTTTAATTTTTTTTTAAATCTGGGCTTCTCAATGTGCCGGTCGGTAGGCCATCAGATGCTGGTTGGCGTAAGCTATCAAGAGACGAAAATGAAATATAATTATAATCCTTAAGTTGGAGAACTCACAAGATAACGAATGAAATTGTTACACTGTGTCACTTGATGTTGACATCAAAACATTTGTGATGTAACCGCAGCTCCGTCGGCGAACTTTTTTGCCCGTTATCCCAAATAATACAAGTTTATGTGTGCGTTACAGACTCTAGGTACTGCTCACATGACTCGGGGATATGGGGGATCGTTGTTAGCCAATGCTATCGGGGAGTTTTACAAGCATGACAAGTGTCTAAAAATGATCAGAATAGGATTATGTGTAGATATTTTAAGTCAAAACATCACGGAATATCCTTTTTCTTTAAAAAAAATGTGGAATCTATTTGATAGAATTATAAACGTTTTAAGTTTGATATAATTGTTCGGTTGGTTTTTGGTCAAAGACCCCTGGCCATTCTAGATATAATGATAAATGAGCCCATTTAAAAGTTGTCAAGTATACATTAACTTTATTTAATGCATCAAATTCTTGACATTGCAATTCGAGATGAGCACAAAACAACTTTTCTTCTTAGCTCAGTTTTGAAGGCATTAATTTTAAATATCACAGAAAGGATACTTGATACAGTCAAATCACGTGGATTAAGATTATTGTCACTCGTGTCAATATAAATGAAAGTAGGGTGGATTTAGGTGTCTTCCTATAGTACGTAGGTAAGAAATCTACATAGTTGTCATATTTAAAAAAAATGCATTTTCTGGAAGGAACCGGTTCAATAATGGGCATATATTCCAAGCGTTCACGTACACATGACGTATTTTAATATATGTAGTGGATGTTATGTGTCCCAAATGAGTCTGCATTACCCCCAAGAATTCCTTTTTGACCCCAGATGAGTTTATTTACCCCTGTTCGCCGACCTCTTTCTTACGGGATGCCCGTCAGTAATTGAGGGATTAAAAAAAAATACATTTAAAAAATATTATTTTAAAATATTTTTTTCTAAACAAAGACGTTAACCGTGATGATTAATAGTCAATGTTTAATTTGTATTCATTAAAATAAAATATAATCTAAGGATGTTAATACAGTTCGTTTTTTGAAGGCCAGTTAAACGTTTTGAAAAAAATGCTTCTCGCGGGTTACGATATTACAATGTAGATCTTCACTAAATAAATAATAAATACTTAAATGACAATAAAAGTGATTTGAAACATACTTATTTTCAAATAGAAAATAAGGTTGTTGTTTTTTTGGAAAGGGGGGGGGGTCAAAGCTTTGTGACGTATTTTTAGAGGGGGGGGGGTTCTAACTTTTTGTGACGACGGGGAGGGAGGGGGTAAAAAATCGGCCAAAATCGCGTGACGTCATTTATGGACGGCCCCCTTGCTCTAGATCAGGGTTGGCGAACTTCTTTGCCTGATGCTCCAAAATGAACATTTTTATGTTGATGTTACCCTCAAAGGAGTCAATTGTAACGGATTTTATGCCCCCAAAAGGAGTTTGAATTACCCCAAGAGTTCCCATTTTACCTCAAATTGGATAATTTACCCTTGCTGCCGACCCTTGCTCTAGTTAGAGAATGTCAACAATGTCACGTGGGTTCTAGTTTCAAGGCATGCAACAAGGTCACAAAGTCTATTGACAATAAAATAACCCGATCACATGTAGCAGCACATTCACTATCACATGTAGCACATTCACCATCACATGTAGCACATTCACCATCACATGTAGCACATTCACTATCACATGTAGCACATTCACTATCACATGTAGCACATTCACCATCACATGTAGCACATTCACTATCACATGTAGCAAATTCAGCATCACAGGTAGCACATTCACTATCACATGTAGCAACATTCACTCATCACATGTAGCAAATTCAGCATCACAGGTAGCACATTCAACATCACAGGTAGCACATTTAACATCCAATGTAGCACATTCACCATCTCATATAGCACATTCACTGTCACAGGTAGCATATTCAACATCACATGTAGCACATTTACCATCAAATGTAGAACATTCACCATCACATGTAGCACATTCATCATAACACACAATGTAATCAGAAATCTCTAAGCAAGTGTCAATATATTATTATTTATTGGATCATTTATTGCAACAGAAACCTTTGTACAAGAATGCACCATCATTTCAACAACCAGAGAATAGAACATTGCTATTGACCAGAGAAAAGAACTTTGCTATTGACCAGAGATAGACTTGCTATTGACCAGAGAATAGAACATTGCTATTGACCAGAGAATAGAACATTGCTATTGACCAGAGAATAGAACATTGCTATTGACCAGAGAATAGAACATTGCTATTGACCAGAGAATAGAACATTGCTATTGACCAGAGAATAGAACATTGCTATTGACCAGAGAATAGAACATTGCTATTGACCAGAGAATAGAACATTGCTATTGACCAGAGAATAGAACATTGCTATTGACCAGAGAATAGAACATTGCTATTGACCAGAGAATAGAACATTGCTATTGACCAGGAATAGAACATTGCTATTGACCAGGGAATAGAACATTGTTATTGATCCAATCTAGTTGAATAATTCAAGGTATCTACAAAACAGACCCCCAACTGAAGCAGAAAATTCAGAAAAAACTAGTTGGGAAAAAGGGGGGGGGGTATGTTGATATAATAAAATACACCACCAGATACTTATGTTCAGATACACCACCAGATACTCATGTTCAGATGAAACACAAACTTAAAAAAAACTTGATGAAAAGACAGGACCTCCAGGAACAAACCAATTGGTTGTCCTAACACCAGCTGAGAAACAAGGTACGATTCTGTACATGTTCTAGAATTTAAATCTTGAAGTCTCACAACAGATGGATGCATTATAATTATATTCCCATGTCAGACGTTGAAAGAATCATCTTTGAATGACATGCTGTCATCTAATGACATGTCAGCCAGTGACAGCTCACGGGATTATAATTTACAAGTTGAGAAAGATGAATTTTCCTTGTTGATAAATCAATTATTATTATTAAAAAATATGAGAGATTTTTCTGTGTGAAATATTCAAGTCATCTGAACTTAGTTTAATCTGAACTTAGTTTAATCTGAACTTAGTTTAATCTGAACTTAGTTTAATCTGAACTTAGTTTAAAATCTGAACTTAGTTTAATCTGAACTTAGTTTAATCTGAACTTAGTTTAATCTGAACTTAGTTTAATCTGAACTTAGTTTAATCTGAACTTAGTTTAATCTGAACTTAGTTTAATCTGAACTTAGTTTAATCTGAACTTAGTTTAATCTGAACTTAGTTTAATCTGAACTTAGTTTAATCTGAACTTAGTTTAATCTGAACTTAGTTTAATCTGAACTTAGTTTAATCTGAACTTAGTTTAATCTGAACTTAGTTTAATCTGAACTTAGTTTAATCTGAACTTAGTTTAATCTGAACTTAGTTTAATCTGAACTTAGTTTAATCTGAACTTAGTTTAATCTGAACTTAGTTTAATCTGAACTTAGTTTAATCTGAACTTAGTTTAATCTGAACTTAGTTTAATCTGAACTTAGTTTAATCTGAACTTAGTTTAATCTGAACTTAGTTTAATCTGAACTTAGTTTAATCTGAACTTAGTTTATGCATCTCCAAACATACCATTAAAAGAATATTCTTTTGAATAAAAAATAAATAAATTTAAATGCTAAATGTATTTAAACTTGCTGGCGAGCTGATATTAACTGCCATGCAAATCTTGCTAGCAAGGAATTTAAAATACTCGCTTATAAAAGAAATAAAAAATACAGATAATTTCATTTACATTTGACATATAAATCTTTTCTGGCAAGGATAGTGGCTATAAAGTCTCCTTTCAGCACTTCATTTTCTAGCATCCACACAAAACTACATCAGTTTTAACTGTTCTAAATATAGAGATATTCATGTGGATGTCTCCAATAAAACTACCAGGAAATGTTTTGATTAAAACAGAGTTACCAGGCTTGAGATGCATCCACCGACACCAGACGTTTTTAAATATTATTCCATATAAATATTTATGATTGTTGTTTTTGTATCATCTCATTTGTTAGGGAAGTGTGAACAATGTTTATTGAACATTGAAAATGTTGGTTATGTTTTCTTTTCTCCAACTTGATAGCTCCATTTCAATGAAATAAAAAGCCAGATTATTCAACAGAAAGCCAACCCGTCTTGGAAATGCAAGAATTAAGTTTCTCGACATTCTACAAGAAAGTCACCACACATAAAATAGGCAAATTAATGCTACATTTAAGAAATGTAATATCAGATCTGGACAAGGAAAATATAATAGTTGACATAATAAATTGGTAATTGACAAAGCAAGTCATTTATAATGTGACTATCAAGTATTTATGAGTTGAACAGTCACACAAGTTCCTTAGAGTTTGGTTTAAATTAAGGCATTTGAAAACTTGAACCTTGAAAAATACTGAACTATTTTAAATTTATACAGAAATATTTTTCTAATAAAACGTCCTTCAGGCTTTTCATTTTTTTAAATAGTCCAAACAGTGGAAAATATTTGCTTTAAAAATATTTTTAAAAAAATCAATAATTGAATTGTAGGAAATAATTGTTTTCTCTTGTCATATGTTTGTCTAAATTTCTACTTTTTAGCTTAATATGTTTTAAATATTTAATTATTAATAAGGTTATAAAATAATAAATAAAACATTAATAATTAAAAATTAGTTAAGCCGAAAAATCCCAAATAACCAAAGCTAAAAATAAATAATAAATATAAATTTGTAGATAAGTTACAAGAAGCAAGACACACAGTACAGAATACTGAACATATCTTATCTTTCTAGCATGGGTCAAAAATAATTTATTCTATACAATGTTTCATGCATTTATTTATAGAATTATAAAGATATATAGATTTGTGTAAATATTCAATTATCTAATAAATTCTCAAATATTCACAGTAAAAACAAAAAAACTAATTCCTCCAAGCTGCAACAACAAATCACAATCAAATATTTGCATGCCATATATATTATGTTTCTAAAGCAACAAAGTCAAATAAATGAATCCACATGTTATTTAAATTATAATATTCACATATTGTACACAATTGCAATGTGATAGCAACAGTTGGCTAAAAGCAACGCCAGTGTTAATTTTTTAGGAAAAGTGATTGAGATTTGAAAGGTAGCTTGTAGCATTGGGATATAGACATTAGTTACACAACCTCAAATCTCACCAATGAGATCCTCAAATCAAAATGATGTCAAGTTTTATGAAAGAGTGGAAGCTTGTAAGTAAAGCAATTAGTGGTGCACCAGTTGTCTCCCTCAGGCCCATGGGCCACATGTTAATAAAGATTGTAACTGATGGTCTAACTATTTAATAAATATAGTAACCGATTGGAACAAGCAACTAGCAGTCTGGAACTAATTGAGCACCACATAGCTGCTGATTGGAACAAGCAACTAGCAGTCTGGAACTAATTGAGCACCCATAGCTGCTGCATTTGGATGAATGACTTCACACCAAATATTTGAGAAACCCTGCTTTAGACTTAAGTCAATTGATCATTAGTTTAATAAAACACCCTAAAGATAAATCACTGGAATTAACAAATAAGGGATCAATGCTATATTAATGAAACAGCGAAAACATAGTATATAACAACAGGAACAAACAATAAGAAATCAGTACCAGTCCAAATAGTCAGACAAATGCTGGTTGTTTCAGCCCTTTGAAGGTGTATGAAGAAGAAGTTTTGATTACTCAGCACTTGTTGCTTTGTAGATTGCCACATCCAACATGTTAGAACCTTTTTTATTTAACAAAACTAAGGACTTGGCTGTTCAAACAGAGTTGATGTTCTTTAAACAATTAATAGCAGGAACAAAATGTAGGTGTCATTAACTTTGCCAATCAATGAGGTCATTTATAATGGTTGAAACTTTGTTCTAGTTGTCATGGCTCCAAGCACAGACTAGTGGGTGCGCCATAATCACAACATGAACAACATCTCAGAGTGACAGTACTGTCATCACATCACAATCAAGCATAATGTCTTGTAATGCTATGACATCAATGAGACCAATATTCACTGCAGATTTTGGAATCTTAGTACACAAACAAACAAAAAAGTCGAGAAAAGTCACATCTCTCGTTTTTGAAAATATAAGGATAAAAATATAAAGGCCAATAAAATCTGACAATCATTTCATATTGGATTTCATTTCATGAACCAAATGAAAATTAAAATGAACATTTCTACATTAATGATAAGAAAAATTATAAAGAAAATGACAAAATCATTTTGTTATAGGAAACAACAAGAAAACAATGTCCGTAAGTGAGCAGAGGATGAAGGCAAGAAACTAGCAGCACATGTTGTAGGAAGCACAATATCACAAGTAATGCTGTTGGGTAGATTTCCTGGCCAACTGGTCGTGACAAACATGGCTAGTCCCAGGTTACAGAAAAAAAAATCAAGTATAGATGGTAGTTAGGGCTGTCATAAAGAAGTAAATATGTTTTTCTTGAAGGTTTGATTGTCATAAAGAAGATTTTGATTTCAATTTTGCAATTCAGTTAAGGAAACCGAAAAAATTCCTTTGTGAATGTCCAGTAGCATACGTGGTACAGGTTACCTGTACGTTTAAGCATTACTTCATTCTGTTACCAGCTCAGCAATTATAAAGCACTTTTTTTACACACAGTCAAGCATTTGAAGATCAGCTGATTGTCACTTATCTTCTGCTACTCCAAACGGACAAATCCAGTTTATTTCACAGATTATTCATTCTTTTTTTATAAGTCATTTTGTGCAGCCAGATGTCCATTAGACAAGCTAAATCAGCCAGAAGTCCATTAGACAAGCTAAATCAGCCAGGAAGAAATTCCTTTTTTAAATACGCTATCTCCATGTTTTGTTGAATTAATAACAAAATTAGACAATAAAGTAAATGAAAATACCAAGTTCCCAATCTAACTTGCTTCACGAAAATTATCCTTCTTGACTTTAAGGGCACAACACGAGTTGTCTGCCTTTTTTCAAATGGTAGGGTTTAACTCTGACATTGTCTTTTGACATAACACACATTGTCCATCAATATATAAAAGACATTGTCCATTTTTCCATACATAAATCTGTGTCCAGCTTGACTGGTCAGAGAAGACTTTCTTTCCTTAGAGTCAATGCCAATCCAACAGTCCCAGTATTTAGCCATCAAAGTTTGTCCTGACAGGTAAGATCAGGTGTGCTACCCCTGACACGCTCTCTCTGAATCCACGTCTGCATGTTTCGATGGCCAGGTGACACTGGGTCCTTGACCACTGGCTGCAGCTGCTCCCAGGCCGAAAGTCGGTGAAAACTACTCAGGCCAGCGCTAGCCCTAGAAATTGCGTTTATGTGATCAAAATCTTCCATTCCACCAACTGTGTGTCGTCTACGTCTATGAATCTTTCTGTTCTCCTTATTGTCCTGCTGGTCAGTGATATTAGAACCCTTCTCTCCAGTCAAGCTTGTCTCGTCTCGACTCAGTCTCGCCAGGTTCAACTCAGTTTTTTCAGATTTTGAAATAATTCTTTGCTCGGGTCGACTTTTGTCTCCAGACTTGGGACTGGTGTCTAGTTTTTTGGGCTGTGTTAGAGCGACAGGGGCAGTGTCAGGGGGAAGTACTGATGGCTTGCTTAAAAAAGCCCTAAAGTCTGGCAACTGACTTTTTTTCTGATTGGCCAGATTTGAATTTTCATACAAGACGGTGGTGACAGGAGATGCAGACAAAGCCCTGCCACAGTCATGCCGCTCAAACCGAGACGCTATCCCTATTTTTGGATCTGACTTTGCTGACCTGTGAAGGCTCGGGTCTCGAAAAGGTCTTTCAGAATCAAGAAGGGATGCCCCAGGACGGGACGTTTGGACACTGCTTAAAGTCCTGGGTTTGCCTGGTTCAGACACTTTCGAACTGTCTTCTTTACTGTCTTCGTTTGAAATGGCTTGAATTATTTAGGGCATCAATTTTGTCTGTTTTCCCAAGAGCCCCGGTCAGCTTGTACTTGGGGTTCAGTAAAATCTGCAGCTTCTGATCAAAGGTTGTGGTTATACTGTTGAGCAAGTCTGAGCCATCCTCTGAATCGGACGAGGCCCAGGAAGCCCGTTTATCTTGTTTGTCTATCATGTCTATCAAAGAATCCAAAGAACCATGTCGCCTGCCGAAACTGTGTCGAATAGACAATGGCCGTTGGGAGGTCCTCTCGGGACCGACGGCCAGATGTAATGTTCTCTGCTGATTTTCTTGGATTTTGCGTTGGCTGGGACCGCGCATCATCACAGGCCTCCCGGCGTCGTACCTTTGGCTCTTGGATGGTGACAGAATATCTTCATGGGAGCCAACCCTGAGGATCTTGGCTGGCTGGGAGGGCAAACCCAGCGGAGGTATCACCACTGGCGGAACATTCAGATTAGTGCCCAGTGACACAACATTACTCCTCTTTACGTCAAGTTTCTCTTTTTTATCACCGCCCCCGGGGGTGCTGTGACTGAAACGGTTTTCTTCATAAGGGTACGTTTGCCCCAGATACGAGCTGGACACGAGGTCAGGCATACGTGAGGCACCGATTCCTTTCCAGGCCAGCCAGTCCTCAACGCTGTGGTTCTCCTCCTGCTCCAACTCCAGCTGCGTCCTCATGTGTTCTCTCTCGATTATTTCCTGCTCCCATCGGCGGCGCTCTCGCTCCTTCAACTGTTTCTGCTCAAATGTGTGTAGCAGAGCGCTGACGTCGTTTCCGATTCTCTTCAGAGTGTTGTGGATGGCGTCCCTGCTCAGGCTGGCGGGCAGGCCGTGGGAGATTTCTAGCTCATCGTTTTTATCTACCAGAGAATCATTAGAGAAATGCCTGGAGAAACTGGAGGATGGACTAGTGGCATCGGCGTACTCAAAGTCCATGAAGTCTGGCTCGGAGTTTGCAATGGGTGCAGTGGCCAGGTATCTGTTGGCAGAGATCGCCGACTTAGACTCGAGAAATTCTTCCGAGGCACTGCGTGAGGATGCAATGGAGGAGAGGGACTTGGTGCGGGAGGAGGAGTGGAGGGTGTCATCAAGTGTGTATGCGGCCGAGCTGGTAGTGGTCATGCTACAGCTGTCTATCATGTCTAGGGATTCAGTGCTCTTGCCTTGTTGACTGCGGAGCTTTTTGCTGGCTGCTCCCACGATGGAGGAAATAATTTGTTTGGCACTGATGGCAGAGTCAGCTTCCTCTGTAAACAAAGTAAAGCCAAACTGTTAGATCACAAAGGTATCAAATATTTTGTTATTAAAGCCAAACTGTTAGATCAAAGAGGTATCAAATATTTTCATTAAAGCCAAACTGTTAGATCACAAAGGTATCAAATATTTTGTTATTAAAGCCAAACTGTTAGATCACATAGGTATCAAATATTTTCATTAAAGCCAAACTGTTAGATCACAAAGGTATCAAATATTTTCATTAAAGCCAAACTGTTAGATCACATAGGTATCAAATATTTTTTTTATTAAAGCCAAACTCTTACATGACGAAGGTATCAAATATTTTTACATCTATTTCATCAAATATGCAAAAGAACATTTTAAATGAATTAGACATCAGAATTAATGTTAACCTTTTGTATTCATTTGAAATTTCTAAGGAACTTTGAGAAATTTGATTAAAATATTGCATCAATGAAAGCAAACACATTTTTAAATCAAAATTTTTAACTTCAGATTTATAAACTGAAAAGCACTGACCATCATCATCCTTCAAAAGTGACTGTCCATCTTCCACACTGACCGTCTCCACAGTGGTCTCCATGGGGATGTAGTTGTCCTGGTCCCAGGGACTGAAGAACCAGTCATGCTAATAAAAGAAAAATAATAAATTAATAGTCAAACCAGTTAGAAGTGAGTTAAATAAGTATGGCTTTGTTAACTGGCATTTTTGGAGCAGGATTCAAATTACAAGGATATCAATGATCAATGGGTTCAATTTATCAAACATATTAGGCATGTTAAGTGCAACAGTAGAAAAGCTAATTTAAATGATTGGGGATTTTTAAAAATGAAATTTAAAAGAAAATGAAATACACTATGTGATGTGCATGGGAACACTATGTTATGTGCCTGGAGTGCGAAAATACATAACTCATAAAGTAGCAAGCTAAATTAAGACTAGATACATCAATTTACATGACATGGCTGAATTAAGACTAGATACATCAATGTACATGACATGGCTAGCTGAATTAAGACTAGATACATCAATGTACATGACATGGCTAGCTGAATTAAGACTAGATACATCAATGTACATGACATGGCTAGCTGAATTAAGACTAGATACATCAATGTACATGACATGGCTGAATTAAGACTAGATACATCAATGTACATGACATGGCTGAATTAAGACTAGATACATCAATGTACATGACATGGCTGAATTAAGACTAGATACATCAATGTACATGACGTGGCTAGCTGAATTAAGACTAGATACACCAAAACATCAAACTTACATGAAGTATAATGCTCTCTACAATGCGGCACTGATCAGACATATCTGTCACAAGAGAAACTGTGTCATCTCCCTTCTTACGTACCAAAGTAGGACCAAACATTATAGCCAGGTTTTTAGCATCCATCTGAAAGTCAACATTTGATACAAGTATAAATACGTGAGGCATTCATTAATATCTGTTAAATAAAAAATTTAACTAATACCACTTCCCCCACCAAAAAAACAAAAACAAACAGAAACCAACAATAACAAAAATCCACCATAAAATCAATTTCTATTATTATTATTATTATGAAATCCAATTGGGGGATTTGACAAGTGTGCTGGACACAGGACCTGATCTAAGGACTGGTAGATGTGAGAAGAGTGCTGGACACAGGACCTGATCTAAGGACTGGTAGATGTGAGAAGAGTGCTGGACACAGGACCTGATCTAAGGACTGGTAGATGTGAGAAGAGTGCTGGACACAGGACCTGATCTAAGGACTGGTAGATGTGAGAAGAGTGCTGGACACAGGACCTGATCTAAGGACTGGTAGATGTGAGAAGAGTGCTGGACACAGGACCTGATCTAAGGACTGGTAGATGTGAGAAGAGTGCTGGACACAGGACCTGATCTAAGGACTGGTAGATGTGAGAAGAGTGCTGGACACAGGACCTGATCTAAGGACTGGTAGATGTGAGAAGAGTGCTGGACACAGGACCTGATCTAAGGACTGGTAGATGTGACAAGTGTGCTGTCACTCTTCCCCTTACACAGCAGAAGTGTCTATTAATTTAAGGAAAATGGTTAAAGTTTTAAATTTGCCACCATTGAAAAGGTTGCCTGCCTAGGTTGTGTAAAGCTGTATAAATATTACACAACAAACGCCACCCATCACAATGTAACACTTCCTCAATAAAGTGGTTTTCTGTATTTATTGACTTTGCTGTTTATATTAAATGCTAGACATTGTTCACCTTGTTAATGTTTCCATAAGATGCAACTTTATTCAGGTGTTCGGCCATGTGTTTCAAGGTCTCATTATTGTGTGGAGGAAGGAGGTGCAGCAGACGTTTGATCTTCAGTTTGCGCTTGTCTTCATCTGGATACCGATTGGCTTCAATGAACTGATCGTACATGTCTGTAAAGGGAGATAATGATCGGCTCATTAGGGCTTGTTAACTCATTAGCTCCTGATGCGACTAAATGCGTCCTTATAGGGGTCCGTACGGATGCGCCCAAAATGCGTCTGTTCGCCTAGCGACGCACTATCGTATTTTTAGTTAAAAATAGCACGAAATCTTGCTTTCCTCGAGACTTCCGGCTATTGTGTGATTCTACGAGATTTCAATAAAAATAACCGGATGTTTTTACCTTCTTTCACTTTTGATCCATGTGGGAATTAGTTTGACCCGTCTATATGGCGTATGTATTCACCCGAGGTGCTGAAAATCGCGTTATCGGACTGTAATCGTCATTATTTGGCAGTGCATGTTATATTATTATTAAACTTAATTCATTTCTTGATGCATTAATCATTTTATTTTTTAAGATAAACGAATATCTTTAGAAAATAAAAGCATTTTTCTAATGAAATCAAAAGCTTAACGAAGTTGCTTCCCTTTTGTCCGGAATATGAAATAGATTCGGAAGTAGCCCTTCAGGAGCTATTGAGTTAAATTTTAAATCTCATAACGTCTATTAAAATTTTTATGACGCTTGTAGGAATTAATTAGAAAAACAAAAAACTTTATTAAAAAACAAAATCAAGTAACAAACCAACCTAGAAATGATTATATTTCAATGAACATGTTTTTATTTTAACAAATCTAAGACTAATGCAATAGTTTATTTGGAAGATACTGAATGATGAATATTAATAAGGCAATGCACCTGGGGGTATCAGAGGTTCAGGCAATTTCCTGAAGAAAGATTTCAGCAAGCTGCTGATGACATTAATGTCCAGGAGTTTCTCATTGTCAATGTTGACAGAGTCAATGCCGCGGTTAAACTCCTCTGTCAAGGCATTGACTGCTGCTGAATTTCCAGGCACTCGGTAGACGCCCACCACTTCAAGGCCACGAGCTTCTACTATCCTTGTACACAGTTCAACAATAAGTGGCACAAACTGAGAAAATAACACAGTTCAACAATAAGTGGCACAAACTGAGGAAATAACATGTTAAATTCATGTTAAAATTGTATCTGGCAACTATCCTTGCATCAAATGAGATTTCATTGTAGTTAAGTACACCTAGTGTATTGCTAGCATCTTAAATTGAGCAAAATATTAAAAATATTTCTAAAAAATTGACAGTCACTAAAACAGATCTTTCCCTTTTAAATCCCTTATTTTAACTTCACCGCCGTCTCTGTCGTGATCTCTCTCTGTCTTGGACGGGCGGAAAAACAAAAGTAAAAAATGACCCACTTCCCGTGATCCGATCTAGCTGAAATTTGGCACAAGGACCCGTCTCACCTAACAATGCATCGTATCAAAATTTCAGATCGATCGAACGTACCGTAATTAAATTTATGCATTTTTAGTTTATCCTTATATAACGTATGTAATTCCAATTCACTGTTTGTTATTGTTTTTTTTCCCACGTGAGAGTTTGAGTTGACGCGTTGAGGCGACCCATCGAAGTACCGGCATGCTTTTGTTTACATTTTACGTGTCATGCTGAGCTCGGTCCCCAGGGTTATGAAGCAAAGTTGAGTTAAGACAGATTCAGTCTGTAAATGTTTGTAGCGTTTGAAAATAATCAATACTGTTAGTTATGTCTCATATATAAGGGATTTATAGTCAAAAACTTTGTTTTTACGGGTTTGTTTTATTCTATGAAATTCATCAGATCTTTTGAATGGGAAAAATTAGAGGAACTGAAATTGACACAAGGATCTGTGGTATTAGTGTGGTTCAACATTGGACTCACTACTGAAATATTCCAACATATTGTTTATAATCATATCAAGTTCTAATGGTCAGTTGTATGTGATTGAGATTCAGTGGTCAGTCAATGTTATGTGGAGGAGGACCTCATTTGGAGGAGGGGAAGGGAGGGGGTGCTCCAAGTTCTGATATATATTACCTCATTGTTAGGGGAAGGGAGGGGGTGCTCCAAGTTCTGATATATATTACCTCATTGTTAGGGGAAGGGAGGGGGTGCTCCAAGTTCTGATATAAATTACCTCATTGTGAGGGGAAGGGAGGGGTGTGCTCCAAGTTCTGATATAAAGTACCTCATTGTGAGGGGAAGGGAGGGTGTGCTCCAAGTTCTGATATAAAGTACCTCATTGTGAGGGGAAGGGTGGGGGTGCTACAAGTTCTGATATATATTACCTCATTGTGAGGGGAAGGGAAGCAATCTTCCAAATGGACTCCAAACTGCATCTTGTCTGTGTCCACATCCTGCTCACTAAGGGCACTTAAGCTCGACTCATCACTATGCTTTTTAAGACTTTTCATCATAGGTAGTCTCCCCTTCCAGCCCTTTTTGAAACCTTCCTCTGAGAGATGAACAAAATGACTTGGTAAGCAAGCTTGTTTTTTTAATTGATTTATTGACTGATTATTTTATACTACAAAATGTTACAATATAAACATTTATTGAAGAAAAGTTTAACATTTTAACATGAAAGCTTTTCTGCCAATTTAAAACAAAATTTTGAAAATAGAAATTATTTATTAATGATTAGCGCAATAAAATTCAACAGAATCAACATTTGAGTGATCCTTAGTTTATCTTAAGGTGTTCTTGGGACTGCCATGATGGTCAAAAATAAGATAAGTATCAATGCTATATTTATTTTCATTTTGTTAAAACATGAATTTTAAACCTTTAAATCACACATGCTGTTATCAAATGTTCCTAACTCTCTTATAAACACTTTGGTATTTATAAAATACAAAACTCCTATGCTCTGATTGGTCAGCGCTCTCTTCTATCAGCCAATAGAATAAAGTGTATGACATCACTGCACCCCCACCCACCTCAGAACTCAGCAATAAAGAAATAAATATGAACAAAATATCTGAAGCTGCGAAAGGTGAACCATGATACAGCAAGAGGTAACTGTAATGAATTGACAGCGTAGCTCATGGGGAATGGATTTTGATGCTTGACGTGTCGTGACTAATTACCAAAAAATCCCAAACCTTTCTCTTTCTCATTAGGATTGGATTTCTTTCTTCTCATGCTAGGGGAAGACGACAATTTTGCTTTAAAGGAAAGTGCTGAGAGTTTTCTGCCCTTGTGTCCCATCTGTGGTGACATTTTACTGCTAGAAGTGTGGGCTTCATTAGCTGACTGGGCAGTTTTCTCCCTTTCTGATGCAATCATTTCCTCCTGCCAATACAGAAGGTTACAGTGACATTTTATTATTAAAAAATGTAACTTAAAATAAAATTAACATTTGCAAAATTACTTAATTAATAAATGAAGATCATTAAGTGGCAAATATAATAAAATAAAATTAATAAACAACCCCATAAAAACAAAGTTTTTGACTATAAATCACTTATATATGAGACATAACTAAAAGTATTGATTATATTCAAGATTAACAAACATTTACAGACTGAAACCGAAATTATCTCCCTTGGCTTTAAAAAACTAGGTCAAAACTTTAGCAGACGACGACTAAACATTGTAAATAGTGATTTATATAGATAAACTAAAAATGCATTAATTTAATTACGGTACGTTCGATCGATCTGAAATTTTGATACGATGCATTGTTAGGTGAGACGGGTCCGTGTGCCAAATTTCAGCTCGATGGCTTCACTGGAAGTGGGGTCATTTTCGACTTTTGTTTTTCCGCGGGACGACGGCCGTCGCAGTCGAGGGACGACGAATGAGATGGCGGTGAAGTTAATATAAGGGATTTAAAAAAGGGTAAAATATGTTTTTAAAGAATGTTTATGGGTAAGTTAACTATTTTCTTAAAGCCATTTGTTTTAACAGTAATTGTAGCATACAACCAATTTAAACTCTCCTAGTAAAAATAAAATACAACAGTTTTATTTCATGGGTTCTCAATCTCTGAACTCAGGGGCAGCGCCAGCAGCATACTGCAGAATGTCAGTGATTCAAGTGAGTTGAAGTTATTGGAAACACAGTAAGAAAATGTACAAAGTCTGGAAAAGACATTTTGGATATGTATTAAAGACAGGAAATTTCATTAGTCAAGGAATGCAATTCCAATCTCACCATTTTTTCAGCTTTCTCAGGTTCATTGATAGACTTTATGGCCTGTATCCATGACAACATGGTGCCCCGATCTTCCGTTTGGAAGAGATATTCACACTCATTGTATGTGGTCATACGAAACACGTGCTTCTTCTTCTTGGCATAGTCTCTGGCAGGCTCAACCATACAACACTTGATGGGGATGTGTTGGTCCTCAGGGAACGTCTGATTGAAGCAAAGTTATAAAGCCAATTAACAATTTATAAAAAAATTGTTTTAAAGATAGTTGAGAACAAAAAACCTGTTAACTTGTATAAAAATTTAAAAGATTAATTCTTAGCTCTAAGAAACATAAAATGCTTGAATAAATCTTCTTACAGAGCAGTTCTCTTTATCTCTTGTTAAATACAGTTCTGTCTGGCGTAGGACTGCATACACTTGCTTCCAAGATCTGTCACTACATTTCTATAATAACAAAATTAATAATAATAACAATAATAATTTGATAATTGATATAGGGCTATACCCCTGCAAGTAGCTGGGTTACAGCGCTTCACATAAAAATAGTTATACACAAATAGTAATTAATGCATTAAATGAAAAAATACATATAACTACAACACATAACGATATTACAGTGTACATAAGCTATGTTTATCATTTAAAGAAATGTTTGGCTGTTATTAAACTTATTTTGAAAGTAAAGTTTGAAGAGATATGTTTTTAGTGCAGTCTTGAAGAGATTGTTTTTAGTGCAGTCTTGAAGACCTTGGTAGTTGGAATACTGCGAAAGTTTGATAGTAGAGAATTCCATTGTTTGGTGGCACAAAGAGAGTGACACCTTTCACAATATGTTTTAGTGCAAGTCTTAGGAGCGTAGAGAATACGTGTGTTTACACAAGAGCCTAACTGACGAGTAGGTGAGTGGTTATTTGAACATTAGCCATTTAAAGACAACTTACAAGGAAGCTAAATAATAAAACTGTTTGTGAAATGTGAGTTACATGAAGGGTCTCAAACTTTGCTTCTAATATGTAGACTAAAATGTGTCAGGCCCAAATCCATGATGTGAGTTAGCACACAGATTGACATGGAAAATTGGTTGACAAACGGAGAAGTTAAGCGTGCGGAGAACCCAGACTGACCTTGCCCTCCACGACTGAGATCTTACAAGCAAGATGACCTTTTCGTATAACCTCGGGGACCTCCTCCTTTTCTGCTGGCTTCTGCTCAACACCTTCAGGGATCTGTGGACATTAAAATATCAATAGAAATCAACAAGTCATTGCAACAAAATTAATTTGAAAACATTGTTGATTATGTATTATGATCTAAATGTTATGAGGCCTTTGAATAAAATGTACTAGAAACATTTGAGACAAAGATATTTTCAGATGCCTAGTTTTATATAAGTTGAAAAAAATAAAGAAAGAAAGCACCAAATAGATGGGGAGAAGTTACTTGTCTAGAAAACCAAACATTCATTTTTGTCATTGATAACTTATGTTAAAAATTGTTTTTCCATTTAGACATATATATATATGTATATATCATCATTTGAACAATGACACGAGACATTCTATACATGTCACATATCTTCATTTGAAAAATGTCAACTTACCATCTCACCAAAGAATTTATTTAGCTTTATTGAGTTTTGGTGTCGCATACTTCCTTGTCTGAGAATGGAACAAATACCGTACATTTAAAGTCAATTAGTCAACAAAAATTAGACACTCTTATAAATGATATCTCATAAATCTTTACATAATCCTTGAGTCCTGGGCTTCTTATCATTTTCCCCATCCCCCTCCATTCCCCAAAGAGGTAAAACTTATAAGAGTATCTAAAACTTACAAGTGAGGCCTGTGGTCTGTGACCAAACTATCTAAAACTTACAGTTGGGGCCTGTGGTCTGTGACCAAACTATCTAAAACTTACAAGTGGGGCCTGTGGTCTGTGACCAAACTATCTAAAACTTACAAGTGGGGCCTGTGGTCTGTGACCAAACTTTCTAAAACTTACAAGTGGGGCCTGTGGTCTGTGACCAAACTATCTAAAACTTACAAGTGGGGCCTGTGGTCTGTGACCAAACTATCTAAAACTTACAGTTGGGGCCTGTGGTCAAACTATCTAAAACTTACAAGTGGGGCCTGTGGTCTGTGACCAAACTATCTAAAACTTACAGTTGGGGCCTGTGGTCTGTGACCAAACTATCTAAAACTTACAGTTGGGGCCTGTGGTCTGTGACCAAACTATCTAAAACTTACAAGTGGGGCCTGTGGTCTGTGACCAAACTATCTAAAACTTACAGTTGGGGCCTGTGGTCAAACTATCTAAAACTTACAAGTGGGGCCTGTGGTCTGTGACCAAACTATCTAAAACTTACAGTTGGGGCCTGTGGTCTGTGACCAAACTATCTAAAACTTACAAGTGAGGCCTGTGGTCTGTGACCAAACTATCTAAAACTTACAAGTGGGGCCTGTGGTCTGTGACCAAACTATCTAAAACTTACAGTTGGGGCCTGTGGTCTGTGACCAAACTATCTAAAACTTACAAGTGGGGCCTGTGGTCTGTGACCAAACTATCTAAAACTTACAGTTGGGGCCTGTGGTCTGTGACCAAACTATCTAAAACTTACAAGTGGGGCCTGTGGTCTGTGACCAAACTATTTAAAACTTGCAAGTGGGGCCTGTGGTCTGTGACCAAACTATCTAAAACTTACAGTTGGGGCCTGTGGTCTGTGACCAAACTATCTAAAACTTACAGTTGGGGCCTGTGGTCTGTGACCAAACTATCTAAAACTTACAGTTGGGGCCTGTGATCTGTGACCAAACTATCTAAAACTTACAGTTGGGGCCTGTGGTCTGTGACCAAACTATCTAAAACTTACAGTTGGGGCCTGTGATCTGTGACCAAACTATCTAAAACTTACAGTTGGGGCCGGTGGTCTGTAACCAAACTATCTAAAACTTACAGTTGGGGCCTGTGGTCTGTAACCAAACTATCTAAAACTTACAAGTGGGGCCTGTGGTCTGTAACCAAAGTATCTAAAACTTACAGTTGGGGCCTGTGGTCTGTGACCAAACTATCTACAACTTACAGTTGGGGCCTGTGGTCTGTGACTAGCTGTGGAGGTGTAGAGAATGCCTTCTCTATCGGCACCACATTTGTACGATCTCTTGCAGTTGCCATGAGGTAGGATGTCCGCCTGTGAAGCTTGTTTGCTTGGTCTTCGACAGGCTCTGGAATAAAATGATCCATTTATTTCAATGAAAACCCCTGCAATGAGAATCTTTTGACAAAACTAGATGAAGCTTTACAAGAGCTAAAGATTGTTGAATTGTTTTATTTGAATCATGTAACACCAGGGTGAACTTATGTTAATATCAAGTTGTTTTGTTGGTGTGTACAAAATACTTGAATCGCCTGTGAAGATTGTGACTAAATATTTTGTTAAAACAAATCATTTTATGAATCTCTGGACACATCATACAAGTTATTTCAATTTATACTTATTACAATCATTTCAATGATAAATTGACACATCATGTGAGTAATTTCAATTTACCACTGACCAATGATGTCACAAGGAATTTAATAAAACGTTTGATTTAAAAATAAAGAATGAAAAATTCTACATGGCATTTTCTTATTATGATGATTTCTTTCCAGAAAGTTCTTCAATAATTACCTGGGAGTTTTTTCCTCATGGTCACTGAAAGGCTTGGATTCTTAAGATTTGTATAAGTTGTATTCTGAGACATATGACTCTCATCAGACATTCCCAGACAACTGTCACTTGATGACATGACTGGAGATAGAATAAATACAAGTGGTTAAGTCCTTTGACTCAAGTCAACTGTCACTTGATGACATGACTGGCGATAGAATAAATACAAGTGGTAAAATCCTTTGACTCAATCTCCTGTTGGCTGATATGGTACTTGTTAAGATATTAAATTAAATACTCAAAGGCTTTTCTTGTTTTCTTTTTGAGTGTAATATAGAACTGTGGTACATGCAACAATAAATTGTTTTCTTAGTAAACATATTTTTATTTTATGATTAAAAAATATAGATAATGAATATATTCTTTATAATAAATATTTGTTTTACATAATTAAATTTGTAGCATATTTGTTATAACAGAATAAAATCTACAATTTGTTATTAAATTTTAATAAAATTCCTTTTCATAGTTAAAATTATAGTTTAAATAAAGATCAGATCAATAGCATAGAAATAAATATTCAGGTGGTTTCAAAAATCATTTCATTTGTGACCTATAACCAGTGCTTTTTTTGTAAAAAAATAGGTGCCGGTACTCAGTGATGGATTGCCTAACTTTTAACTACCAGTTCACACCTCGATGCAAGCTAAATCACAACTGCAAAGATACTAATTGTCAATTTTAACAAATTAATAATATAATAAATTAATATTAAACGTTAAAATACAAGAAAAGTAATAATTTTTTCCCAAATTGAAAAAGGTGCCGGTACGCTGTACCGGTGCGTACCAGCACAAAAAAAGCACTGCCTATAACAATAGAACTTATTGATTAAAAACTGTCCTGTAATGACGTTCACTGCAGCACATGCAAGAGGACTCTGCTAAGGCCAGTAGTCCCTGTGACAGGACTCACACAACAAATTTATTGCTGACCTGTTGGGGCAACACTAGCAACAGGCAGGCTACCGCTGGACACAGAGCTCAGGCTGTGAGTGGAGCCCATGGAAGAAAAGGATTGGCTGTCAGAGGGGTATCCCTTGGTGGGTACAAACAAACGAGGCTGTGGGGAGCTAGGGGCATGGAGTATAGAGGAAGACTGGCTGGGATAAGGCAAGCTTTGAGATTCTGCTAAGGACTGCTGGGGTGGTTGGATGTAACTGCTGCGACTCTCTACTGCAGACGGAGACTCTGATTTGGGACCTATCAAGGGAAGCAATCACAAATATAAAAATGTTATTTTAGGATATAATTATTCTCTAAAAGCTAAAGCGGGTAGCACAAAATGTTCAAATTCTCATCATTCGTTGGCCAGAAATGTTCAAATTCTCATCATTCGTTGGCCAGAAATGTTCAAATTCTCATCATTCGTTGGCCAGAAATGTTCAAATTCTCATCATTCGTTGGCCAGAAATGTTCAAATTCTCATCATTCGTTGGCCAGAAATGTTCAAATTCTCATCATTCGTTGGCCAGAAATGTTCAAATTCTCATCATTCGTTGGCCAGAAATGTTCAAATTCTCATCATTCGTTGGTCAGAAATGTTCAAATTCTCATCTTTGGCCCAAAGCAAATGCCAGAAATGTATATTGATGTAAAATAATAATTTTTGTTCAAAAGAAGAAATTACAAAAACATCACAAAGATTAAACAAACTACTGAAAACATGACCAAGATTAAACCAAGAAAACATCACAGAGAGCAACATCACAGAGGGCAACGTCACAGAGGGCAAGGTCACAGAGGACAACGTCAGAGAGGCTTGACAACTATTTTAAAACATGACCAAGATTCAGCCATCTTAACGTTACTGACAGATATTTCAAAAATATTAAAGCCAAACTTTCTCACTGCAACAATCTTATTATTAGGTATGATACATTGAATATAAAACTAGTAGCTTTGCCAGACTATGACTTCATAGTCTTTGTGCCTCAGTCCCAGATCATGTTTTTACAATTATTTGGTGTTTAGAATTGAAACCCTATATTTTATTCCATTGTTTTGTGACGAACCCATCAAATCAATCAATCTCCCTAGCTATGTCCTAAAACACAGGAGACCACCCCAAACATTAAAACTCACTCGAATGATAGGTTGCATTCACAGCAGAAAGATACGAACTCTTGCGGGCGGGTTTTGTTGATCTCATGCTCGCCTCCTCCTGTTCAGCTGCACCGTCAAACATGGAGCCGTCCCCACCTCCCTGGCCACTTCCCTCCCCACTGTCCAGCATGTCCGAACTACTGTGATAGCTCTTCAGCCAAACCCCCGAGTCAGCCAGTCCCCCACTGGTGCCGCTGTCACTGGCGGGTGCTCCAGCCATGCTGCCGCTGCTGACGCTGAAGTTGCTGGGAGAAGTAGAACGGTCGTAGCTGTCTGTTGATTTAAACCCAGCCGTCTGATTGACTTCATGACTGTGCCTGGGTTTGGTACCGTCCCCTGCATAAAGGTCAAGGTGAGGGGAGGAACCGCTAGTGGACATGAAGATTCTGATAGGGATGGAATCTTGATAGCTGCCAGATCTGTCTGAACCATCTGTCATCTGGCGAGGACTTCCCGATGTGTAGCGCTCAGATGAGATTTTTCTGACCTGCACGAATTGAATAAGATCCTCTGCATTAACAGCTAATAATTTTTTTTGGATCATTTAAATTAAGTCTTAGTGTGAATGAATCATTTACAATCGCTCAGTAAAAAGAAATAAACTATTGTAAAACAAAAGAAGGCAGATTTTTTCTTCAAACTGTTATCCTTAAAATAAAAACAAATTAAGAAAATGCCAGCACTACAGTGTAGCACTAACATAAACAAAAATGTTGGGTTATGTGGGTCCACACATTGTTCTAAATAAGTTCTCATTTCTTTAAATGTTTCAAATCAGATTTGTTAGACCTCATAGGGTTCCAGTTATATTTACTGATTGTTAATAGACCTTATACTTAGGAAGCAGACTGATGGTGTAACACAAATTCTTTATTTTAAGTTAATTGGGCTTCACCACAAAAGTGGCAACTCTCTTCACCAGTAATAGTTGCAATGTTGTTAGTAATACTCTATTAAGAAGAATCTTCCCGTGAGTTTCAAGCCCCTTATTTATCCAATTAGATTTTTAGTGATACGTTCTATCAATATCCAGACCTTAAGTTATTAATTTTTTTGCAAATATATTTAATATTATGTTAAATTTACTTGTAAAAATGAAGGTTTTCTTGTGTAGATGGCAATACAATGTAGGACGATATCAAACATACCTTGACAAATGTAGGACAATATCAAACATACCTTGACAAATGTAATACTATATCAAACCCAGCTAGACAAATGTAAGACAAAATCAAACATACCTTGACAAATGTAGGACAATATCAAACATACCTTGACAAATGTAGGACAATATCAAACATACCTTGACAAATGTAATACAATATCAAACATACCTTGACAAATGTAGGACAATATCAAACATACCTTGACAAATGTAATACAATATCAAAAATACCGTGACAAATGTAATACACTATCAAACATACCTTGACAGTCGGCTGCGCTGTCTCTACACTAGATCCCATGTAATCGGGCTGTGTAGCTACCTCAATGAAGTCATCCATGCCAGGAGGATCTCTCTCTGGTGATTGTTCAAAGCTGGCTTTACGCATTGCAATACTGGAAAATTTGGGCTGAGTTCGAATTTTTTCTATTTCAGTTTTATATCTGTTGTGACCTCCCGTGCCTGGAGGGGGGGTATTTTCATTTTTGCCAGTCTCAAACTGAAACTTTCGCTGAGATACGATTGGCTTCCCAATGGATTTCTGAATCTCAATGTGGGTAGTGTTCGGGGAGCGTGTGAGGGCAAAGGTTGTACCATAACTCTGACGTAGAGGTACCGGACTCGAGTCAGCGCCCCGAGGGGAAGGTTGTTTATGTTGCTCGTATGGAATGCGTACAACAAAAGTTCGAGATCCAGTGGCCGGGTTGGTGGTCTGGTTAGTAAAACCAGAGCTCCGATTGTACACGCTGACCCCAGGGCTTCTATTGTCTATATTGTCAGAACTTGCCGTCAGTTTACTCTCTGACAAGACAGGGATGTAATGCCGAGATCTGTTTGTATCTGGGGAATCTTCGATGCCCCCCTGGTTAGAGGCCTTGATGTAATCAGATGAACTATTCCCACCGGTGGCACTGACCTGGGTGGGAGATATTGCAGACACAGTCTGAGACCGTGAGATTATGTATGTTGGACGATTATCCACTGAATATCTTTCATAAGCAGAATGTCTGGGTGAATAGCGATTACGATGATCACTAGCGGCTTTGTCTGAAGAATATCTGATGAAGAATTCCCGAGACTTGGCTGAAGAGGTTAATGCCGAGCTTTCATCCAGCGAAGTTTTCCTGTATGTAGCCACAGGTCTCTGCTGGCCCAACTCGTAGGTCTGAGATTTGGCCAGACTTTGGCCACTGGGTTCATCATAACCCCTGCTCAGACTCTCGGCACTAATTGTGCGACTGCTGCTGCCACTGCTACTTCCTGTCATTGTAGACGTTGATTTTGGAGGGAAGAATAATCCAAAAGAGTATTTTGCTTTACCTTGGATGTTGCACGTCACGTTAGACGCCATGTTGGCTGCTGACTCCTGAAAGACCAACATAAAATACTTCAAGTATATTCACACAGCCTAACAGACACATCTAATAGTTACTAGACACAACTAAAAGACACATCTAATATACACATCTATTATCTTTGAAAAATCTTTAAAATACAAATACATAGTGAAATAAAAGTTCTTGAATCAGTCATTGTTAAACTGCCCTACTCGTGTGCCCCCCCCCCACTGCTACTTTCAGTGCAATATTGATTTACAGCAATATAGTAACCTAAGTTCAAATTTCTTCATATCTCAGTCCTCGGGGCATGAAATCCTTTGGGGACAAGAAGATTTCCTATACCTAATCAACTGGGCTTTACAAAGTAAAATATGCCTTTAGTGGTATCAGCAAGATCTAAGGGGAGTTATACCTTGGCTTGAGGTTGCGATTGTTGGTAGGCATAGCCCCTGGTCTGGTACTGGTCGCCTCTCATAGATGAGCCCAGCGATGTATACGAGAGATCACCAAGGGACGACCCACCACTGGAACAGAACCAGATTTGAGCAATCATTTTATGTCAGACAACAGATTCAATCACTGCCATGTCAGACAACAGATTCAATCACTGCCATGTCAGACAACAGATTCAATCACTGCCATGTCTGACAACAGATTCAATCACTGCCATGTCAGACAACAGATTCAATCACTGCCATGTCAGACAACAGATTCAATCACTACAATGTCAGACAACAGATTCAATCACTGCCATGTCTGACAACAGATTCAATCACTGCCATGTCAGACAACAGATTCAGTCACTGCCATGTCAGACAACAGATTCAATCACTGCCATGTCAGACAACAGATTAAATCACTGCCATGTCAAACAATAGATTTAATCACTGCCATGTCAGACAATAGATTCAATCACTGCCATGTCAGACAACAGATTCAATCACTGCCATGTCAGACAACAGATTCAATCTCTGCCATGTCAGAAAATAGCTTCAATCACTGCCATGTCATACAATAGATTCAATCACTGCCATGTCAGACAACAGATTCAATCACTGCCATGTCAGACAACAGATTCAATCACTGCCATGTCAGACAACAGATTCAATCACTGCCATGTCAGACAATAGATTTAATCACTGCCATGTCAGACAATAGATTCAATCACTGCCATGTCAGACAACAGATTCAATCACTGCCATGTCAGACAATAGATTCAATCACTGCCATGTCAGAAAATAGCTTCAGAAAATTCATGCACTTTTAAATAAAAAGACAAGAGGAGTCAACAAGTTCACATCACAAGACAAAGGATTCAACAACTTCCATAGAAAATGTATGCAATTAAATCCCAACAAGACAAGAGATTTATTCAGGACCATATTACAGCAATGGTTATTTCTGACTTCACATATTACAGCAATGGTTATTTCTGACTTCACATGTTACAGCAATGGTTATTTCTGACTTCACATATTACAGCAATGGTTATTTCTGACTTCACATATTACAGCAATGGTTATTTCTGACTTCACACATTACAGCAATGGTTACTTCTGACTTCTCAGTCAATCTTCTAATAAAGTTCAATGCTATCAAGTGATACTAGGAGCTACTTTGTCTACCTGATCTCTGAGGACTCAGAAGCTCCCCACTGACTGATGGGGTAGGAGTGTCGAACATTATTATGGCCCGGGGGCAGATTGTCAGCAGAATTTGATGTTAAGCTATGACATGAATCTCGTGGTCGATACTCAGTATCACTGAAGATGGAAGAAGAGAGAATTTGTGTTATGATGATTGGGATTTAGTATTGCATTTGAACCCAAAAATATCTCAGATAAAATTCATGAAGTACAGATTAATCTAATCCAAGATGACTCATTGAAAAGAAAAAACAACAACCAAAAATAATAAGTTAAAATAAAACTGGAAACTCTAATAAAAAAAGCCATTTCAGTTATTGTGTAAATGTGTGCGTAAATCAGGAGGACATGGATGAATAGAGTATTTGAGTTACCTGTGGCTGTAAATCAGGATTACATGGATGAATAGAGTATTTGAGTTACCTGTGGCTGTAAATCAGGACATGGTGAGGAGAGTATTTTGGTTACCTGTGGCTGTGCTGATGGCTGTTGTCAGAGAGTCTGCTAGTGCTGTCTGACAGTGTATTTACCTTTGGCTGTGCTGATGACTGATGTTAGAGAGTCTGCTAGTGCTGTCTGACAGTGTATTTACCTGTGGCTGTGTTGATGACAGATGTTAGAGAGTCTGCTAGTGCTGTCTGACAGTGTATTTACCTTTGGCTGTGCTGATGACTGATGTTAGAGAGTCTGCTAGTGCTGTCTGACAGAGTATTTACCTGTGGCTGTGCTGAAGGCTGTTGTTAGAGAGCGCTAGTGCTGTCTGATAGTGTATTTACCTGTGGCTGTGTTGATGACAGATGTTAGAGAGTCTGCTAGTGCTGTCTGACAGTGTATTTACCTGTGGCTGTGTTGATGACAGCTGTTAGAGAGCGCTAGTGCTGTCTGACAGTATATTTACCTGTGACTGTGGTGATGGCTGATGTTAGAGTCTGCTAGTGCTGTCTGACAGTGTATTTACCTGTGGCTGTGCTGATGGCTGATGTTAAGGAGTCTGCTAGTGCTGTCTGACAGTGTATTTACCTGTGGCTGTGCTGATGGCTGATGTTAGAGAGTCTGCTAGTGCTGTCTGACAGTGTGCTGCAGCTGGTGTACATTGAATCTCCTGTTTGGGACTGGTAGGCCTGCAATACAAACACTTTGAATACAAGTCTCAATTGGCGAACATTGGATTGTAACTTTATCTTTACATCAAGGATCAGTGACAGCACATTACTATCTGAGGGCAGTTTTTATTCTATGTCACATCAATTTAGGATACTTTAGTAATTATGGTAGCCTATGAAAGTGTGTTAATACACACAAGAAATATATGCCATATAAAATAAGTGTCAGCTGACAAAAGAACAAGTTCCAGAGACTACAAAGGCAGACTTAAAATGAATTATTTACAATGGTAGGTCATTCACTCTTACCATCTGGAGGATGTCTTCATCTTTAGGAACAACAAGAAGCTTCAGAGTTGGACTGCTGAAAAACAAAGGCAAATATCTGAGTCAAACAATGGCAAATATCTGAGTCAAACAATGGCAAATATCTGAGTTAAACAAAGGCAAATATCTGAGTCAAACAAAGGCAAATATCGGAGTCAAACAATGGCAAATATCTGAGTCAAACAAAGGCAAATATCTGAGTCAAACAATGGCAAATATCTGAGTCAAACAATGGCAAACATCTGAGTCAAACAATGACAAATATCTGAGTCAAACAAAGGCAAATATCTGAGTCAAACAAAGGCAAATATCTGAGTCAAACAATGGCAAATATCTGAGTCAAACAAAGGCAAACATCTGAGTCAAACAAAGGCAAACATCTGAGTCAAACAAAGGCAAATATCGGAGTCAAACAATGACAAATATCTGAGTCAAACAATGGCAAACATCTGAGTCAAACAAAGGCAAATATCTGAGTCAAACAAAGGCAAATATCTGAGTCAAATAAATATCTTGAGGACACCTTGAATCAGGATTTTCAAGTTACATGTGTTGAAGTAAGATTTATTTTCCCATTCGAACATTACATGCTATGATTTAAAGCTGAAATATTTATATCATCTCAAAAATCTTTTCATCAGTAGATTTTAAGTAGGTCATGTCCGTTTATGCCAAGTATCCCAACAAGATGATCCTACCTCTGATGTATGGCCGCAATGACCTCCCTGTATGACTTTCCTGAAATAGAATCCCCGTTGACAGCAATGATTCGGTCCCCTGTGTTCAGACCGGCATACTGGGCAGGACTGCCATCTTTAACACTCTTAACAAAGATGGTGTCCTGTGGCTCAAGGCTTAGCTCACGATGCAACCTACAAGTGGAGTCTGGACAAGGAAATCAGTGATAGTTCCGTGAGATGTTGGGCAACTGATGTGTGGGGGTGAGTGCTGCTGATGTGTGAGTGAGTGCTGCTGATGTCTGAGTGAGTGCTGCTGATGTGTGAGTGAGTGCTGCTGATGTGTGGGGGTGAGTGCTGCTGATGTGTGAGTGAGTGCTGCTGATGTGTGAGTGAGTGCTGCTGATGTGTGAGTGAGTGCTGCTGATGTGTGAGTGAGTGCTGCTGAGATGTGAGTGAGTGCTGCTAACATAGTCTTGCATTGTGGGCAGTTAAACTTTTCAATTATGAGAATAAAATCTAAGACACGAAGCTTGAAAACTTACAGAATACTTAATACTAAAATAGCTTACAAAAACTATACTTTTCTACATTATGCAATGCACTTCGTTCCTGACAAATACAATTGTAGGAGTTATCTTACCTTTAGACTGATAGTCTTGATCATCCTGAAACAAATGAAAATATTGACAATAAAGTCAATTCTAAGGTTATTTCTTATGTTAACACATCATCCTCTTCAGTACTTACAAAACATCTCTTCGACCATTACAAAACATCACTCATCTCTCCTAGCCATCCAAAACATTGCTAATCTCTCCTAGCCATCAAACACATCACCCATCTCTCCTAGCCATCCAACAAATCACCCATCTCTCCTAGCCATCAAACACATCACCCATCTCTCCTAGCCATCCAACACATCACCAATCTCTCCTAGCCATCAAACACATCACTCTTCTCTCCTAGCCATCAAACACATCACACATCTCTCCTAGCCATCCAAAACATCACTCAACTCTCCTAGTGACCAACACATTACCCATCTCTCCTAGCCATCCAACACATCACCCATCTCTGCTAGCCATCAAACACATCACCCATCTCTCCTAGTGACCAACACATTACCCATCTCTCCTAGTGACCAACACATTACCCATCTCTCCTAGCCATCCAACACATCACTCATCTCTCCTAGCCATCCAACACATCACTCATCTCTCCTAGCCATCCAACACATCACCCATCTCTCCTAGCCATCCAACACAACTTGCCTAGTGGTATCCTCCATAACAAGTTCAACATCACACAAATGCATGCTAGAAACAAAAGAGTCTTTCAGCATGTGATAAACATTACAGAGACAAACTTAACCCCACACCTAGACAAACATAAACAAGCAGTTGATGTTAGCACGTGATATCCTCATGCTCGTACTTGGTTGAAATCTAGTTTGCATTATGCTAAGTATGTGTTGATATATAAATATCATTTTGCCAGTGCCATGTTGAGACCTTGATCTGGATTTGTTAGTGCTATGTTTAGACCAAGGCCTCGTTACGTCAGTGCTATGTTTAGACCAAGGCCTCGTTACGTCAGTGCTATGTTTAGACCAAGGCCTCGTTACGTCAGTGCTATGTTTAGACCAAGGCCTCGTTACGTCAGTGCTATGTTGAGATCTAGATATCGTTACGTCAGTGCTATGTTGAGATCTAGATATCGTTACGTCAGTGCTATGTTGAGATCTAGATATCGTTACGTCAGTGCTATGATGAGATCTAGATATCGTTACGTCAGTGCTATGATGAGATCTAGATATCGTTACGTCAGTGCTATGATGAGATCTAGATATCGTTACGTCAGTGCTATGTTGAGATCTAGATATCGTTACGTCAGTGCTATAATGAGATCTAAATATCGTTACGTCAGTGCTATGATGAGATCTAGATATCGTTACGTCAGTGCTATGATGAGATCTAGATATCGTTACGTCAGTGCTATGATGAGATCTAGATATCGTTACGTCAGTGCTATGTTGAGATATGAGTCATTGAGCTTTGGCCAGTAAAAGGAAGGTGCGTGCAAAAACTACATTTTAAAATAAAGGTTAACTACCCGGCTATAGTACCACATTATAACACAAAGGTAATTTAGCCAGTTACACTATCATATTATATTACAAATGTAACTTACCAGGCTATATTACCACATTTTAAAACAAAGGTAGCTTACCCGACTATCTAGAACAGATTGTGGAGGGTAGACCACAAAATGCCTGAGTGTAAATCCAAAACCAGCTTCATCTCTTGGGATGACGACTACGTGCGGACCAGTCCAGTCTAGCAAGCGGTCGCTTGGTCCGATTTCCTGTAACAATACAGCAAATGTAAGAATGGTACCACAATAAGCACGCTGAACAACCAGGAACGAAATCTAAATCATATCAGCAATGGATTGTATGACTGAATCCACAGCCTAGATATGGATTTCAAGACTGAATCCACTGCCAGGACATGGATTGTAAGACTGAATCCACTGCCTAAACATGTATTGTAAGACTGAATGCACTGCTAGGACATGCATTGTAAGACTGAATCCACTGCCTAAACATGGATTGTATGACTAAGTCCACACTTCAGGCTGAAATCTTTCCTAAACTAATCCGCCAGTTACAAGAGATGGCAATTTAAAGCTAGGTTGTTGAATGAAATATTTAGTTGGGTTAAGAGAAAGAGAGAGAGACTGAGAGAGAGAGAGACTGAGAGAGAGAGAGAGAGAGACTGAGAGAGAGAGAGAGGGAGAGAGAGAGAAACTGAGAGAGAGACGTTCCTTTCACAGCCACTCCGTTTTGTGCTCAAACTTAAGAATGGTCGAGAAGTCGATAAGCCCAAAAGTCTTTGTGATTTTTTGTCATTTTATGAGAACATGGTCATTTTATGAGAACATGGTAATTTTATGAGAACATGGTAATTTTATTTGAACATGGTCCTTTTATGAGAACATGGTCATTTTGCCGTTACACTAATTGTATGAACATCCAGCAGATGGACCCATGTACGCTCAACTAAGGGAATAATAGACAGCAGAACTAAACTGATGGTTTTAAGACAGTCTTAAGAGAGGTTGTACGCAGATAGTTAATGGAGAGTCTTACGAGAGGTTGTACACATATAGTTAATGGAGAGTCTTAAGAGAGGTTGTACACATACAGTTAATGGAGAGTCTTACGAGAGGTTGTACACATATAGTTAATGGAGAGTCTTACGAGAGGTTGTACACATATAGTTAATGGAGAGTCTTACGAGAGGTTGTACACATATAGTTAATGGAGAGTCTTACGGGAGGTTGTACATATATAGTTAATGGAGAGTCTTACGAGAGGTTGTACACATACAGTTAATGAAGAGTCTTACGAGAGGTTGTACACATATAGTTAATGGAGAGTCTTACGAGAGGTTGTACACATACAGTTAATGGAGAGTCTTACGAGAGGTTGTACACATATAGTTAATGGAGAGTCTTACGAGAGGTTGTACACATAAAGTTAATGGAGATGGTGACTCAAATAATTAGGACACGAAGGGTCTTCCATGAAACCTTTGACACACTGGACAATGTGATTCCCATTGCAATGTAGGAGAATAGAATTGTCGAAATGTATTTCGTGAGGCCCAGACAACCATGTCCTCCCATCCGCCAATTCCTTCCGACAGCACCAAATGGGCTAGTACATGTACTTTAAAGGTGGCCTATGCTGAAATGCGTATTTTGATAAACCACAATGAAAACTAAGAGGACGAGACAAGTTTGAAAACACAACGATAACAAGACCGATGTGTGGATATGATGAAGATGTTTCTGTGTGGGCCAGCACTTCTCCTCGTTGTTGGCACGTCTTCTACGGGGGAATGCCCGGGGAGGTTGACTCGAGAATCTGAGATTGGTGGCTGGGGGAGGGGGAGTGGGTCACGAGTTTAGAGATCGGGCGATCTGAGAGCCAACATTATAAACACACACACAAATAAACGTAACAAACGGGCTGTGAATACGTCAAACACGACATTGTTTTGGGGGGGGGGCGGCGGGGGCGGAAAGTACGACTCAAGACTTGGTGTGGGTGAATGCCGGGGGCGGGGGGCGGCTATGCCATCAGCCACGCGCATTGAGTACAAAACCTGAGCAGCCGCCATGGGAGGTTACTCCCATCAACAAATAGGACACCTGCAGACAATGGGACGGTAAACAACGAGTGGTCTCCCTCACGTCCTCACCAAAGCAGTGCTTCTCAAACTTTTTAGTATGGCGGACCGGCAGGAGTTTGGCACCAGGGACCGGTCGGTGCACTACTTTCCCTGTACAGACGTGGTAGTGACATGGCCTACAGCCCTAAAACACTTGAATTCGGTTAGTTATATGCCACATGTCATCATGTACACAAACAATTTTGAAAAGAATAATCACATGTCTTCACTGGTCTCTATGATAGTGGGAGGTGAGTACTTAACTTCACCCAACTATGTTCGTCATCGTCAACGACTGGAACTAAGAACTGATTTATAAAAATGTTGCCTGAGAATGAAAGGTGTCGAAGGTGCCTCATTATTATCAATGATAAAAAAATATGATATTAATAGTCAATGATTGTCTCTATGATTTTGTGAGTAACACGGTCAATTTAAGTTGTTTTTTTTTCACCAACGTTCAAGTTACCATCTTAATCTTATGAAATATTATAAATTTTAAAAAAAATAGCATAAAATTAATGTTGTGTGTGCGTGTGTGTTTAGTGTTAATATTAACCGATAAATACGAAAATCATTATTATTGTATTTCATCCTCATTGTATCCCTTAATAAAGGCATCGAAGTCAAGTGGCGTGCCACTTACGTAATTTGATAGGGAAAGAACAGTCACTTAAAAGAGTTAAAGATAAATATAGATTAACCTTAATCCATTAATTTTATAATTTTTGTAAGTATAAATAAATGCAATATTTAAATGTATTTTTTATTTGAATTAAATTTGTGTAAATGTAAGTTTAAGTTACTAAAAATAATTTTTTTAGTAACACAAGTTAATAATAATATGTCTCACTGTATTGTAAATTAAATTTCAAAAGAGTTTAAAAGAAATGAACAATTCTTATCAGTCACCTAAATTTTCTCAAGAACAACCCAATTGATGAAATATATTTGTACCGGTGCTTTGTGGTGCAGCGATTACGTGCCAAATAAATTGTAATGCACGTCAGATGACAATAAAAATTCATTTTAAGATAAAGTGTTCTTTCTCACTGATAAAATATAGTGCCTATTTGTACACACATATAGTTGAAAATATAATTGTATTATTGATGTAGATCTATATATGAATACAAATTATGTCATCCTACAATTGTAAAAAGAATAATCGCATTGATTGATTATTGCTCATTTACTATTGTCTTCACTTTGTATTAAAATATGTTAAGAACATTCGATAGAACTTTCTATCGCTGCAACTAACACAGTGAGGTGTTGGGATACCAGCATCATCAACACTTAGAAAACCGAACTGAATATACGAAGAGTGATATTTTCAAGTGATGCTTGAACGAATTCGTTTCGCTAATGAAGTTTCGGTTTCATTTATGTTTCTATCATCTAATTGTGAAGACGAGTCAGAATTTGTTTGATTATCAGCATTCATGTTTCCTCTCTTTATAAACATATCCATTGGTCCTCTATTTTCCATATGTAAATTGGGTTTATATAATAAATCTCTTCGGTATCAAATATCAACTTCATTCTCTATTATTTGCGATATTTTTAAAAAAAAATCAAATTTTAAATTTGAATGTTTCCATTTGACAACACACAGAAGTACACATTTATTGTTTGAGTTTGGGGGAACATATCTTTAATAATTCTGTGCTATTACTTTTTTGACTGCTTTTTGGAGTAGATTGAAGTGAACTTATCACCAAAATTTGGGTCATCTCTTTCATCCATCATGATCTGCCATTATGAACACGTATTGAAATAAATGCCGACTAATTTTCATTAAGACTTTATATAACTCAGTTCATGCTTTTTGTAAAAAAATATTAAAAAAAACGACATGGTCAAACATAAATTTTATTATTTTATTTTTAAAAACTTTATAATATTAATTCAAATTTACTAAATATTTAATTGAAATCAAGATAAATTATGAATCTGTTCATTTAAATATGGTTTGGTATTTTCATTCGGATATTTTATTTCTTTACGCCAGCAGACGCAGACGGCAAGTTCTAAATGCTAGTGTAAGAAATCTTAAAGATTTACTTTTAATGTATGGGGCACTTCAATACTCGCATATATTGCAAATTAACAGTAATTTTTTTTTAAAAAACATTACTTAACAATTATTGAATTTAATATAATTTATTTTACTTTTTTTAATTGTATGTGTTTATTGTTGAAAAATTGACATATTTTTAGGGTTAGTATTAATGGCTGCAAATGGAAAGTTATAAATATAGGTTTCTTTACTTTCTTGATAATTTCTGCGGACCGCAGCTGATGGTCCGCGGACCACCACTTTGAGCGGCACTGATCTAAAGCACGGCGAAGAATGCGGCCAGGAGAAGCTGTGTGCACCCGCTTATATACGACCGACTGTACCATCAAATCTTCGGGGAATATTAATTAGCTAGCAGTATTAATTATTGGGGAAGTATCAACTGTGAGGGCGGTATCAACTGTCAGGGAGGTATCAACTGTCAGGGCGGTATCAACTGTCAGGGCAGTATCAACTGTCAGGGCAGTATCAACTGTCAGGGCGGTATCAACTGTCAGGGCAGTATCAACTGTCAGGGCAGTATCAACTGTCAGGGCGGTATCAACTGTCAGGGCAGTATCAACTGTCAGGGCAGTATCAACTGTCAGGGCAGTATCAACTGTCAGGGCAGTATCAACTGTCAGGGCAGTATCAACTGTCAGGGCAGTATCAACTGTCAGGGCAGTATCAACTGTCAGGGCAGTATCAACTGTCAGGGCAGTATCAACTGTCAGGGCAGTATCAACTGTCAGGGCAGTATCAACTGTCAGGGCAGTATCAACTGTCAGGGCAGTATCAACTGTCAGGGCAGTATCAACTGTCAGGGCAGTATCAACTGTCAGGGCAGTATCAACTGTCAGGGCGGTATCAACTGTCAGGGCGGTATCAACTGTCAGGGCGGTATCAACTGTCAGGGCGGTATCAACTGTCAGGGCAGTATCAACTGTCAGGGCAGTATCAACTGTCAGGGCAGTATCAACTGTCAGGGCAGTATCAACTGTCAGGGCAGTATCAACTGTCAGGGCAGTATCAACTGTCAGGGCAGTATCAACTGTCAGGGCAGTATCAACTGTCAGGGCAGTATCAACTGTCAGGGCAGTATCAACTCCAAGGGAAGTTTTAAAAAAGAAATGTCTCTTTGGAATTGAATATCGAATGATTATTTGTAAATAAAACAAACAAAAAACATGGGCTGAATGGTATAACACTGAAACAGTCGCTTATAAATGCTACATTCTGTATGGTGTATCACTCAAAGAGTCACATTCAAATGGTGTAGTGTAGGGAAGAATTGACTTGTTGAGTGTTACGTTAAAAAGATATCTAAATATATCTATAGGAAACAAGAGGTCAAAAAGGTTATGTCGTGTCCAAGCCTTGCCAGATCCTCTTATTTGTGAGGGTAAAAATACATTTGAATCTACTTTCGAATATCGCCAAGGTGAACATGTAGGCGTAGTGAAGTCTGGCCAGGAATAAGAGAGAAAATTTTGAGGACGAGAAGAGCCCGAGATAAGGATCCGTGTAAACAATGGAAGGTAAAGATAACCACTCGACATCAACACAGAGACGTGGAACAACAACTGGATATCAAGACACAGTCATGGTTCAATCGTTAGGAACAACAACTGGATATCAAGACACAGTCATGGTTAAATCGTTAGGAACAACAACTGGATATCAAGACACAGTCATGGTTAAATCGTTAGGAACAACAACTGGATATCAAGACACAGTCATGGTTAAATCGTTAGGAACAACAACTGGATATCAAGACACAGTCATGGTTCAATCGTTAGGAACAACAACTGGATATCAAGACACAGTCATGGTTCAATCGTTAGGAACAACAACTGGATATCAAGACACAGTCATGGTTCAATCGTTAGGAACAACAACTGGATATCAAGACACAGTCATGGTTCAATCGTTAGGAACAACAACTGGATATCAAGACACAGTCATGGTTCAATCGTTAGGAACAACAACTGGATATCAAGACACAGTCATGGTTCAATCGTTAGGAACAACAACTGGATATCAAGACACAGTCATGGTTCAATCGTTAGGAACAACAACTGGATATCAAGACACAGTCATGGTTCAATCGTTAGGAACAACACAGAAACAGTGATAACACATTTTATAGGGGCCTGAGACTCCACGGGCTCTGATGTCTTGGAGAGATAGCGGCTCTAGCTGACACATTTAGATAGGGGCAGGTTGTGATATAACAGCCCTGACAGAAACAATAAGATAGAGGCAAGATGTGATATAAGAACTAGCAGAAACATTTAGATAGGGGCAGGTTGTGATATAACAGCCCTGACAGAAACAATAAGATAGAGGCAAGATGTGATATAACAGCCCTGACAGAAACAATAAGATAGAGGCAAGATGTGATATAAGAACTAGCAGAAACATTTAGATAGGGGCAGGTTGTGATATAACAGCCCTGACAAAAACAATAAGATAGAGGCAAGATGTGATATAAGAACTAGCAGAAACATTTAGATAGTGGCAGGCTGTGATATAACAGCCCTGACAGAAACAATAAGATAGAGGCAGGCTGTGCGGCTGTAATATAACAGCTCTAGCAGAAACAATAAGAACAGCAAAAACAGGCTGTACCATCCAAGGCCTGTAACTATAGATAGGTAGTAGCAATGGATGAGATGAAGCCATCCAAGGCCTTTAACTATAGATAGGTAGTACCAATGTATGAGATGAAGCCATTCAAGGCCTGTAACTATAGAGACGTAAGACTAATTGACTGAGATGAAACCATCCAAGGCCTGTAACTATAGATAGGTAGTACCAATGGATGAGATGAAGCCATCCAAGGCCTGTAACTATAGAGACGTAAGACTAATTGAATGAGATGAAACCATCCAAGGCCTGTAACTATAGAGACATAAGAATAATTGACTGAGATGAAACCATCCAAGGCCTGTAACTATAGAGACGTAAGACTAATTGACTGAGATGAAACCATCCAAGGCCTCTAACTATAGAGACGTAAGACTAATTGACTGAGATGAAACCATCCAAGGCCTGTCATAATTTTGTCTGTTACAATGCATTCCCAGGTTTCAGGCAATTAGAAGTCAGGAAAAAACTTACCAAAAATAATCACAAGAAATAATGTTATTTCCGGGTGTTATTGGCAAAGTTAAGCTCCGGAATGAGTTAAGCTCCGGAATGAGTTAAGCTCCGGAATGAGTTAAGCTCCGGAATGAGTTAAGCTCCGGAATGAGTTAAGCTCCACTGATAAACTAAACGAACTGGCAGCTCCACACTCGCTCGTCTAAAGCGGGGTTCCTCTTCTTAGTTCTACTGGCCAGAGAAATTCCCTGATGGAACCAAGGAACAGTAGCTAATAGAGCGGCTCGGCTCCTTATCTCGCTGATAGTAAAGTAATGTTACTACTGGGTAGACGGAGGTCAAGGGTCACGCTAAGAGACGGGCGTGCACCTGTGAAATAAGCCACTCCCTAGTGAGAGAGATGGATGTGAGTGATGCTCCGGAGTAGGGAGGGGAGGATGAGAACATTTATCACCTCTCAAGACTCTAGAATGTTGAGAATGGACCCTTGTGTGTGTGTGGTGTGTGTGTGTGGTGTGTGTGTGGTGTGTGTGTGGGCACAGTGTGGGGGGGGGCGTTGATGGGAGATCTCCATTTTGTATTCACAAACAGAAAGTAAAGTAGTAATAAGTTAGACATTAAAGTCGTAACACTTGAGTAAAGTAGTCACACGTTACACACTAAAGTAGTAAGAAGTTAAAACAGTAAAGTAGTGACGTGCCTTCAACATGGTGGCAATTGATATGTCATAATGTAGAAGGTCTTCAAACTTGACGCACTGACCTGGTCAAGGTACAAATAAAACTAACTTTCCCGTGGTTTAAGTTTCTTGAGACCAACCTCATACCCCCCACCCCAGACTTTTAAAAAAAAGATGTATACCCCATAGGTGACTTAAACCAAAGAACATGTACTCAAGTGACCATCCAATAGATGGGCATGGAATGAATGAGGACTGATTTTGAGAAAGAGAGAGAGAGAGATAAAAAGGGAGGGGAGAGAGAGATGAGGAAGAGAGTGGTGAAGAAAGATGAAAAGGACGGTTATATATATTCCACTATTAAGTCAGGTCACGTGCCCCATCTCACATTGTTGTCTGTATACAACTTTTGAATACGGGTTGCATCAGATTCGTCTACCGCAATGGAACAACAATCCATCAGGTTCTCTATAACGCAGAGAGTGTTATATAGGTAAAGCAGTCCACCAATAAGATTCGATTTTTTAAAAAAAATGTTTAAGTACAAATCACAGTGCACAGCTCAGCCTGCCAGGTAGTGATGAGCAGGGATCGACCATGATGGGATCGTGTCGTCGGTTGGCAATGTTTGAATACAATGGCCTTGACTTTCAAACAGATATCATTTGTTCTTGGCATGCTATCGTCGGCTTAAAGCAGACAACAGAGGTGCAGCCAGCTCAGCTGTAATAGGGCCTACTCCACACACACGGAAATATATTTTTAAAAAATTTAAAGCCCTTAGAGCGGTCAGGACAAATGTAACACGAAATCAATGTATTGTAATGTTAGCAAAGATGAGCAACAACAGCCCACACAATGGCAGTGAATCATACCAATATGAAAGTGAAGCAACAGGCATTTATTAGAATAAGGTGTGTGCAAACCATGGTCCGCGGGGCGCCTGCTGCCCAGGATGTCAATGAAAGCGACTCTACCAAAAAAATTTTTTAATTTAATTTGGGAGATTGTGTCTAAAATACCATTAAACTTGACTGGTAAAGACAAATGGGTTTCCTCGTAGTGACCCATTGTAACTTATACGGTCAACTATTTCATCTAACAAACTACGTTTGGCTGACTATATTCGACCACTGTTTAATTGTCTGATAAGGCCCAAAAATTCATTGCCAAAGACTTCTCCTAATAATAGTAGTCGACGTGTACAAACCAATAGTCACATACTAAATATCACGAGGAAGTAGCTTTGGCAGAATGTTACAAATGGTTAATGTCATCCAATGTGTCATCAGTGACGTATATGTCATCACGACCAAGGCAATCATAGCTACAAGGTACGGGGCGGAAGTAAGTTGGTTTATACGGAAAACATTTGATGACTTTACTGATCGAATTTTTAGTGCAATGTGAGCCACAATCAGACGATAATGTGAGCCACAATCAGTCGATAATGTGAGCCACAATCATACGATAATGTGAGCCACAATCAGTCGATAATGTGAGCCACAATCAGTCGATAATGTGAGCCACAATCAGACGATAATGTGAGCCACAATCAGTCGATAATGTGAGCCACAATCAGACGATGATGTGAGCCACAATCAGACGATGATGTGAGCCACAATCAGGCGATAATTTGAGCCACAATCAGACGATGAAAACTTTCAGTGTTGATAAACTTGTCCGCTCAGTTAAGATTCAACGTAAAAACAAACTCATGATTCCAACGCTTTAGAGCAGTGCTTCTCAAAGTGGTGGTCCGCGGACCGGTGCCGGTCCGTGCGCCATACGATGCGGGTCCGCAGAAGTTACCAAGAAAGGACATTTCGCTACCACGTCAGTATAGTGAAAATAGTTCACCGGTCCCTGGTGCAATTAAAATATTCATGCCGGTCCGAAAAAAACTAACAAGTTTGAGAAGCACTGCTTTAGAGGATAAAAAGTTTGAAATCCGACAGCAACTACAATTTCCAAATAACGTCCGATAACACTTAATTCATTTTGAGATGTGGGCCCTGCCAATAAAGAACAAAATAAACCAGCCCTGGTTTCAAAAAGTGAAGTTATGTCGCATTCAGGTCGTCACTATGTGGAAGAAGCTAGAGTCAGCTAGAGTTTTTAGCAACTATTATCAGTGATGATAGTGATGAACAGAATGAAACTTAACTAATAAAAGTCGGCAGTGTTGTTTTTATTCATCAGCCGCAGTTGGCTTGATGTTGTATGTGTGGTACAGCTTGATGTTGTATGTTTGGTACAGCTTGATGTTGTATGTGTGGTACAGCTTGATGTTGTATGTGTGGTACAAATTGATGTTGTTTGTGTGGTACAGCTTGATGTTGTATGTGTGGTACAGCTTGATGTTGTATGTGTGGTACAGCTTGATGTTGTATGTGTGGTACAGCTTGATGTTGTATGTGTGGTACAGCTTGATGTTGTATGTGTGGTACAAATTGATGTTGTTTGTGTGGTACAGCTTGATGTTGTATGTGTGGTACAGCTTGATGTTGTATGTGTGGTACAGCTTGATGTTGTATGTGTGGTACAAATTGATGTTGTTTGTGTGGTACAAATTGATGTTGTTTGTGTGGTACAGCTTGATGTTGTATGTGTGGTACAGCTTGATGTTGTATGTTTGGTACAGCTTGATGTTGTATGTGTGGTACAGCTTGATGTTGTATGTGTGGTACAAATTGATGTTGTTTGTGTGGTACAGCTTGATGTTGTATGTGTGGTACAGCTTGATGTTGTATGTGTGGTACAGCTTGATGTTGTATGTGTGGTACAGCTTGATGTTGTATGTGTGGTACAGCTTGATGTTGTATGTGTGGTACAAATTGATGTTGTTTGTGTGGTACAGCTTGATGTTGTATGTGTGGTACAGCTTGATGTTGTATGTGTGGTACAGCTTGATGTTGTATGTGTGGTACAAATTGATGTTGTTTGTGTGGTACAGCTTGATGTTGTATGTGTGGTACAGCTTGATGTTGTATGTTTGGTACAGCTTGATGTTGTATGTGTGGTACAGCTTGATGTTGTATGTGTGGTCCAGCGTGATGTTGTATGTGTGGTCCAGCTTGATGTTGTATGTGTGGTACAGCTTGATGTTGTATGTTTGGTACAGCTTGATGTTGTATGTGTGGTACAGCTTGATGTTGTATGTGTGGTCCAGCGTGATGTTGTATGTGTGGTACAGCTTGATGTTGTATGTGTGGTACAGCTTGATGTTGTATGTGTGGTACAGCTTGATGTTGTATGTTTGGTACAGATTGATGTTGTATGTGTGGTACAGCTTGATGTTGTATGTGTGGTCCAGCGTGATGTTGTATGTGTGGTCCAGCTTGATGTTGTATGTGTGGTACAGCTTGATGTTGTATGTTTGGTACAGCTTGATGTTGTATGTGTGGTACAGCTTGATGTTGTATGTGTGGTCCAGCGTGATGTTGTATGTGTGGTCTAGCTTGATGTTGTATGTGTGGTACAGCTTGATGTTGTATGTGTGGTACAGCTTGATGTTGTATGTGTGGACCAGCTTGATGTTGTATGTGTGGTCCAGCTTGATGGTGTATGTGTGGTCCAGCTTGATGTTGTATGTGTGGACCAGCTTGATGTTGTATGTGTGGTCCAGCTTGATAGTGTATATGTGGTCCAGCTTGATGTTGTATGTGTGGACCAGCTTGATGTTGTATGTGTGGTCAAGCTTGATGTTGTATGTGTGGTACAGCTCGATGTTGTATGTGTGGTCCAGGTTGATGTTGTATGTGTGGACCAGCTTGATGTTGTATGTGTGGTACAGCTTGATGTTGTATGTGTGGTCAAGCTTGATGTTGTATGTGTGGTCCATCTTGATGTTGTGTGTTGTACAGTTTGATGTTGTATGTGTGGTCAAGCTTGATGTTGTATGTGTGGACCAGCTTGATGTTGTATGTGTGGTACAGCTTGATGTTGTATGTGTGGTCCAGCTTGATGTTGTATGTGTGGACCAGCTTGATTGTTGTATGTGTGGTACAGCTTGATGTTGTATTTGTGGTACAGCTTGATGTTGTGTGTGTGGTACAGCTTGATGTTGTATGTGTGGTACAGCTTGATGTTGTATGTGTGGTACAGCTTGATGTTGTATGTGTGGACCAGCTTGATGTTGTATGTGTGGTACAGCTTGATGTTGTATGTGTGGTACAGCTTGATGTTGTATGTGTGGTACAGCTTGATGTTGTATGTGTGGTACAGCTTGATGTTGTATGTGTGGACCAGCTTGATGTTGTATGTGTGGTCCAGCTTGATGTTGTATGTGTGGTCCAGCGTGATGTTGTATGTATGGACCAGCGTGATGTTGTATGTGTGGTACAACTTGATGTGGTACAGCTTGATGTTGTATGTGTGGACCAGCTTGATGGTGTATGTGTGGTACAGCTTGATGTTGTATGTGTGGTACAGCTTGATGTTGTATGTGTGGACCAGCTTGATGTTGTATGTGTGGTCCAGCTTGATGTTGTATGTGTGGTTCAGCTTGATGTTGTATGTGTGGTACAGCTTGATGTTGCATGTGTGGTCCAGCTTGATGTTGTATGTGTGGTCCAGCTTGATGTTGTATGTGTGGTACAGCTTGATGTTGTATGTGTGGTACAGCTTGATGTTGTATGTGTGGTACAGCTTGATGTTGTATGTGTGGTACAGCTTGATGTTGTATGTGTGGTACAGCTTGATGTTGTATGTGTGGTACAGCTTGATGTTGTATGTGTGGTACAGCTTGATGTTGTATGTGTGGTTCAGCTTGATGTTGTATGTGTGGTACAGCTTGATGTTGCATGTGTGGTCCAGCTTGATGTTGTATGTGTGGTCCAGCTTGATGTTGTATGTGTTGTCCAACAAACTCTCCCGGCTCAAACAAGTCAAATGGTGAAACAATTTCTTCCGGAAAAGTCGTTGGACAACCATCATTAGGGGGAAAGTTAGACAACATTGTATTAGGAAAATGTTGAACAACCTTCGTTAGGGGGAAATTTATACAACATTGTATTAGGAAGATGTTGGAAACCTTTGTATTAGGAAAATTTTGGACATCATTGTATTAGGAAAATGTTGAAAACCTTTATATTAGGAAAATGTTGGACACCCTTATTTTGGAAAATGTTGGACACTTTTGCTTAGGACAATGTTGGACACCCTTGTATTAGGAAAATGTTGGACAACAATGTTTAGGGAAAATATTTTCCAGTTTTAAAAGGGGGGGGGGTGATATAGATATACGACACAGGGCTGAGCTATCTCACCCTTTTCCTCAGAGTGGGAACATTTTTAACTTTAAAAAAGAAAAAAAGAACAACTTAACAGAAGAAATGTTACCCTGGTGAAGTAGGACAAGTGAGAAAAACATTTGCAAAAATAGAAGTAAAAAAAAGATTTTTAAAAACCACGTTTTTAGAAGCGGACTAAAAAGAAGAAAATAATTTAAAACTTGTAAGTTCAAGTACTTCGATTTAATATGACTAAAAACGTGGGGCGGGCGCTGATGAGGTTTAACATATGCGGTTCACTCATTCTCTCACTTATAGATCTCTCTTTTGCCTTCTAAATTAGAAATCATTAATTTTTATACCAAACACCCACCCCACGTTGTCATCCAAGATCTATCTGTGGTAAAATTTTCAGATCTCTAGGACCATCAGAAGTGGTTCAATTTTACTTTGGCAGATTTGAAAAAATCTTGGACAAACAAACAATACCCAACGAAAGCGAGTTAATAAAAACGTGGTAAAAAAATAAGAGTTGAAAATGTTGGGGGGATGGGTTGAGACATTAAATCTCCGGTGTGGAGCAGAAGGAATGAAGGTTAAGGGAGAACTCGTCAGTGCATTCACGTGGACAGGCGCTCACATTTTGGGCTTGAATGTTGGGCATGGCATCTTCATTACAATTTGTAAAACCGTAGTGGAAACAGGCGTTCTGTCACTTATCACTAATTTTAATACCCTAAACAAAATGATGTCCAAAATGTAAGCTGTTCCATTCCCGCAGAAAAAGTGTGAATACATGGAGGCCCGGTAGTAAGATCTTTACTCGTAATTTTAGAGTTAGAGCTCCAAGAATTTGCTAACATTGGAGCAAGTTGAATATCTAGAGAGCAAGTTGAATATCTAGAGAGCAAGTTGAATATCTAGAGAGCAAGTTGAATATCTAGAGAGCAAGTTGAATATCTAGAGAGCAAGTTGAATATCTAGAGAGCAAGTTGAATATCTAGAGAGCAAGCAATCCCTTATTTCCCTACATCCTAGTCTGTCACATTTGGCACAATCGATCAAATCTCCTGCAATATAATGTCTTAAAAATGTAATAAGGTAAAAACAATCTCAGGGGCCTCAATCTTTTAAAATAATCTTCATACTATTTATTCAACCCAATATCATGCAATCACACATAATCCATACTACACACTAACAAAACAACCTTGCATCATGTACACATAACCCAAACAACAACCAATCAAATCAACCTAGTACCATCCATGTGCACATAACACATACAACAACCAATCAAATCAACCTAGTACCATCCATGTACAAATAACCCATACAACCAATCAAATCAACCTAGTACCATCCATGTACACATAACACATACAACAACCAATCAAATCAACCTAGTACCATCCATGTACAAATAACCCATACAACCAATCAAATCAACCTAGTACCATCCATGTACAAATAACCCATACAACCAATCAAATCAACCTAGTACCATCCATGTACACATAACACATACAACCAATCAAATCAACCTAGTATCATCCATGTACAAATAACCCATACAACAACCAATCAAATCAACCTAGTACCATCCATGTACACATAACCCATACAACCAATCAAATCAACCTAGTACCATCCATGTACACATAACACATACAACCAATCAAATCAACCTAGTATCATCCATGTACAAATAACCCATACAACAACCAATCAAATCAACCTAGTACCATCCATGTACACATAACACATACAACCAATCAAATCAACCTAGTATCATCCATGTACACATAACACATACAACCAATCAAATCAACCTAGTATCATCCATGTACAAATAACCCATACAACCAATCAAATCAACCTAGTACCATCCATGTACACATAACACATACAACAACCAATCATATCAACCTAGTACCATCCATGTACACATAACCCATACAACAACCAATCAAATCAACCTAGTATCATCCATGTAACATAACCCATACAACAACCAATCAAATCAACCTAGTACCATCCATGTACACATAACCCATACAACAACAATCAAATCAACCTAGTACCATCCATGTAACATAACCCATACAACAACCAATCAAATCAACCTAGTACCATCCATGTACACATAACCCATACAACAACCAATCAAATCAACCTAGTACCATCCATGTACACATAACCCATACAACAACAATCAAATCAACCTAGTACCATCCATGTACACATAACCCATACAACAACCAATCAAATCAACCTAGTACCATCCATGTACACATAACCCATACAACAACCAATCAAATCAACCTAGTATCATCCATGTACACATAACCCATACAACAACCAATCAAATCAACCTAGTATCATCCATGTAACATAACCCATACAACAACCAATCAAATCAACCTAGTACCATCCATGTACAAATAACACATACAACCAATCAAATCAACCTAGTACCATCCATGTACAAATAACCAATACAACAACCAATCAAATCAACCTAGTACCATCCATGTAACAATAACCCATACAACAAACAACCAGGCTATACCTAATACTCACAGAATATAGCCATATCGACAACCCCGGTCGTTGCTATATTTTCCTTCCACACCCCATAAAACAAATGTATTTCCCAAACAGACCTTTGTATATTCCAGATCTCCATCTCAGCAAGCGCATCCCCGAAATACAAGCCTCCCGAACCGTGTATATTCTTTCCACGCCCCATCTAACCAAAGATAAACGCCACCGCCTGCCAAAGAAACCTCTTCAAGATCTCATCGTCTCCGTTCCTGGCTTCCTTCTACTAACCCCATCGCCCCCTCCCACCCCCACAGGGACACGCTGAATTCACGCGCTCCTACAGCTCAGGTGTCAATGACGTCACGGGGGGCGTACGTGTACACGGGAGGGGGGGGGGTGAAGCAAGGTGACATTCCAACCCGCCAACCCACTTGGTGTGCCCAGAGGAACTTGTTTACACAAGCGGCAGACCCGGGGTACAGCTCACACCTACATAGTGCCTAGGAGTCCAACGGTTTCAAATATACATTGTACTAGAGTACATCAAGGCTCAGAAATCTACGTTACTTGAGCTTTTTTAAAAACAGAAATCGTATTCTTAAAGCAACCAAGATAAAAAATAATGATGAAAGATAACCATTTTTCAGTTATATGTGGTGAGCATTATATTCATCGGAGTAAAAAAAAAGTTAGAAATTAAAATAAATAATTTGAAATTAAAATAAAATTTTAAAAAAGACATGGGCACTTCTATCTTCACAACACACTTAGAATAAAGATAAACGATCCCCCCCCCCAAAAAATATCCTGTAAGTGGGTTGAGAAAAAAAGAGAAGTGCAAGTAGTAAAAGAGTCTCTAAAATGAACGAAATGATGCACAATATGGAAATGGCAGTAGAAAGGACGTCATCAAAAATGACCCAGGCGTATAGAGCGATAGGACCTTCATGAAGGACTTCACCCTGTCACAGCCAGGTGCATGCAGCGATAGGACCTTCATGAAGGTCTTCACCCTGTCACAGTCAGGTGTATGCAGTGATAGGACCTTCATGAAGGTCTTCACCGTCACAGCCAGGTGTATGCAGTGATAGGACCTTCATGAAGGTCTTCACCCTGTCACAGCCAGGCGTATGCAGTGATAGGACCTTCATGAAGGTCTTCACTGTCACATATGAATCATGAGTGAATCACCAGTGTATCATGTGTGTATTGCATGATCGGATGACGGAGAGGCCACGTGAGTAATAAGCGCGGGAAGAAAGAAGCCTTCCCATTGGCTGAGAATGTTGGGCGATCAGTTGTCAGAGGAGTTCCGTAGTGGAAGGACGGAATATGTGTGTGCCTCAGGATTTCCACGTTGTATAACCTCAATCAAATTATATTTCTGTGTACAAAGTATAAATATTAAAGTTGTTTTATTGAAACAAGTTCTTCAGTGGATTATTGTGTACAAGATTATGTATTGAGAGAACGCCTACAAGTTACATATTAATAAGTAAAAGCCAGTCACAGTTACATTCACCCTGTCACAGCCAGGTGTATGCAGTGATAGGACCTTCATGAAGGTCTTCACCCTGTCACAGCCAGGTGTATGCAGTGATAGGACCTTCATGAAGGTCTTCACCCTGTCACATCGCGTCTATAAAACAATGACAAGTAAGTTTCTGCTGTCAAAAAATACTTTCTAAAGCACCATCATATACATAAAAGATAGAATATCTCTACAGTTACCTTAGAGATAAGAAAACAAGAAGCCACTTATTGGCACATCAGCCGTGTGGTTTACCAACTGACAATGTGGGTTTACCAACTGACAATGTGGGTTTACCAACTGACAAGGTGGGTTTAGCAACTGACAAGGTGGGTTTACCAACTGACAAGGTGGGTTTACCAACTGACAATGTGGGTTTACCAACTGACAAGGTGGGTTTACCAACTGACAAGGTGGGTTTACCAACTGACAAGGTGGGTTTACCAACTGACAAGGTGGGTTTACCAACTGACAAGGTGGGTTTACCAACTGACAATGTGGGTTTATTCCACGTTTTTAACAGAGAATTCTCAGGTCCGAACCAACCCCAAGGCTGAACTCAAATTTCAGTCAGATTCTATTTACTTTACCTAATAATGGGCTGTAAGTTAGACTTTTTAAAACCAATTTTAAACAATGAGATTGTTTATCATTAGTAGTGTTAGTAACGATCCGTTGCTATTTGTTCGTTGCACTCGCTCAGAAAAGTGTTTATTTGAACACAGCTTTTTAATCCATTTATAATGCATTTCACGTCCACATAATTCATAATTTTTAAGAGATTCTATCGGTCGAAACTGACAACGTTCAGCACCAACGAGAAAGTCAAGAATCAAGAGCAGACAATCCAGGTTGGTAGGACGCCGTAACCAAGTAAAAATGAATAATGACAAAAGAATCCCATTTTTTCATACCAAGGCTAATGCATTTCTTCATCTCCTGCTGCATACGCAAAAATCAGATAACCATGTATAAGGGTAGGAATGACTAATCATTTAGACCTATGGCGGATTAAGGGGGGTGCTGATTGGGCTAAAGCCAGGGGCCCCCAATGATTTAAGGGCCCAAAACTTATTATTGTGTATCATTAAATAAAGGCGGCTGGGCCGTGCCTCAGGTGGGATTGCAGCCAGGGCCCCCGTGCAATCATAATCCGCCCCTGATTTAGACCACAAACTGCCATAAATGTGCTTCCAGGAAATATGCTAAGAATGTTTTTTGGTATCTGCGTGAACTTAAACAGTTTAGAGGACACATATTATCTCAATAGAAATAACTTAAAGATAACAAGCTGGTTTAAAATGCCACACAGAGAACAACATTAAAAATAAAAGAAAGGCTTTTGTGAGTATTCATTCAGCCGATTGCTGAACTAGTGCTACATTATAAACATTTGATGTATGAGAGCATAACCTCCATTAGAATGAACTCGCCTTACCTAAGACAAGGCGTAGCTCTCCAGATAAAAGATACTCTTGGGCTCTTGGGCATACTTACTTTTTTTAACTTAAAAATCCCATTAGTTGGGTTATTGGGTTATTCAAAATCCAACCTATGAGGTCAGATTTAAAACATATATATTTGAAAAAATAATAATAATCTCGGTTTGAAATCATTCAGCCGTAAAAAGCCGGTGTTGTAGCGCGCGGCCCTGGGTCAAGGTAGGTGAACACCTCGTCAAGGTATTTCCCAAGCTTTTAGTTTGAGCTATAGGATTAGCAATCCATCAAGGCACAGGCCAGATTTAGCTTCCTTCTAATGCACTGTGAGATGGTCTGGCCGCGGTGGGTAGCACAAGCATTCAAATATTCACAGGTAGGGTAGCAATGTTATTCCAATATTCACAGGTGAGTTAGCATTTTTATTCCAATATTCACAGGTAGGGTAGCAATGTTATTCCAATATTCACAAGTGAGATAGCATTGTTATTCCAATACAGTATCCGCTGCCTGCAAAGAGTTTGGCCTGACCATAAGTATAAAGAAAACCAACATTATGGCACAGGATGCTGCCTCTCTCCCGACTATCACCATTGACGACTGCAACCTGGATGCTGTTGACAGTTTTACTTATCTGGGATCAAACATCTCGAGCACCCTCTCACTGGAAGATGAGATAAGTAGTAGGATAGGGAAGGCAGCAACTGTTATGGCTAGACTGTACAAAAGAGTCTGGTCCAATGCCAAACTCACAGCAAGGACTAAGCTGCAGGTATACCAGGCCTGCGTACTGAGCACACTCCTCTATGGATGCGAGTCTTGGACCACCTATACCAGGCATGAAAGAAGGCTCAATAGCTTCCACCTCAGATGCCTGCGCCGCATCCTAGACATCAAATGGCAAGAGAAAGTCCCCAACACAGAGGTCCTGGCTCAGGCAAGCATGAGTAGTATTGCAGCAATATTAAGCCAAAGACGCCTCCGTTGGCTTGGACACGTCAAGAGGATGCAAAGTGGTCGCATACCCAAGGATGTGCTCTACAGCGAGCTGGCGACAGGGAAAAGGTCGGTTGGTCGGCCATGTCTCAGATACGTGGACATATGCAAGAGAGACATGAAAGTAGCCAACATTGATATACAAAACTGGGAAAACCTGGCAGAGGATAGGTCCATGTGGCGGGCTATAGTGAAAGAAGGATCACTAAGAGCAGAGGAGCAAACTAGGGCAGAAGCAGTCGGGAAAAGAGCGAGGAGAAAGGCCAGGAAACACTGCCCCACTGCTTTCGTGTGTGTGTCATGCAGAAGAGACTGCCACTCAAGGATTGGTCTCATCAGCCACACCAAGAGCTGCAGATAATAAAGATAAATCTATCGTCTTTCGTAGACGGACAGATGCCATACATACATACAGTATTCACATGTAGGGTAGCATTGCTAAACGAGAGCATGCACTAGATGTACAAAAATAAATATGTTTATTTGTATTGTGTTGAAAGGCTTGATTGGCCACCAGCTCGAATATGTGGATCATTATACAGCTCAAGCTCCAAGAATCGAACAGCAAAACTGGCCACTGGCTACCACCTCAAGCTCCAAGAATCGAACAGCATAACTGGCCACTGGCTACCAGCCCAAGCTCCAAGAATGGAACAGCATAACTGACCACTGGCTACCAGCCCAAGCTCCAAGCGGTGCGCATTATATTGAACATACTTTTAGTCATATCTCATATATAAAGGATTTATAGTAAAAAAAAACTGGTTTTTACGGTTTTAAAATGTATTTATTTTTTCATTAACGCATCAACGGAAGAAGTTCATACTTGAAGGAAAGAGTTTATACTAAGAAAAACGACCCCGATGGGATAAAAGAAATCGTTGATAGTTTAAAATGTTATTGAATGATTTGTTGAGGGCATTTTTTGAGATTTTTTCAAATCTGCCAACGTAAAATTGAACCACTTCTGATGGTCCTAGAGATCTGAAAATTTTATCACAGATAGATCTTGGATGACAATGCATTGTATCAAAATTTCAGATCGATCAAATGTACCGTTATTAAATTATTGAACTTTTAAGTTTATCTATAGTCTATATTCTATATAAAAGCATCTGTACCGTCGGCTTTTGTTGACATCTGTGAGTTCGCCCCGTGACCACATCACAATGTTTTTAAAACGTTGGGCGGGCGCTTGTGAGGTGTTTGGTAAAATAAATAGAGGTAAAAAAATATTTTTAAAAACCAAGTTGTTATAAGTGGACTAAAAAGAATAAAATAAATAGAATTTAAAAAAAAGATTTTTAAAAACCACGTTTTTATAGGCGGACTTGAAAGAAGAAAATAATTTAAAACTTATTAGTTCAACTACTTCGATTTAATATGACTAAAAACGTGGGGTGGGTGTTTGGTATAAAAATTAAAGATTTCTAATTTAGAAGGCAAAAGAGAGATCTATAAGTGAGAGAATGAGTGAACCGCATATGTTAAACCTCATAAGCGCCCGCCCCACGTTTTTTTTAACTTCTATTTATTGTGAATATGACTAACCCTCGCTAGGGTCGGCCAATCACTGTTTATGGTTGGCAAAGGATGGCAGTAAAGGGGGGGTAGGTATCAACAACAGCAGTGCACATGTCTCCACCTCCATGTTTACTCGCTTTTTTTCTTTATTTCGTGCTGCAGTTTGTGTCCGTTCTCTCACCCCTCCCCCCCCCCGTTCTTTGCACTTTCTATGATGAGCAAGTCTGCGGCGTATGCTACGCCGCGGGTTGTAACTAGTATATCTATTTAAAATAAATTTGTTGTGACCATCGGATATGTGCACACGAAGTGGACGTTGGGGAGGGGGTGACCAGCTCTTGTCTAATTACACCCATAATTCATAGTTGGACACACGACGGTACGGTGACGAACAAACCAAGTTGTTGATGACAAGGGGGATAACCGTGAAAACTCAACGATCACGTCTGACCCTAACATGACCCTGGTCAATTGCCCGAGGGCATGGGGGGAGGTGGTATGTGATTAAGTTCTGAAGGAGAGACCGAAATTCCAAAGCGCGTGTGTGTGTGGGGGGGGGGAGGTTCGAAAGTAACATGCGGATGTTGTAAGAAAAGTTAAGTTTCCTTCAATAGAGCGCTCGTCCACACCCGCTGGTGACTAGTGGACAACAACGGCATTATACCAGCGTATCACACAAGGCTACAGATGACAATGGAATCATTCTCAAGGAAGGGACTAGACTGGGAGCAATGAAAGGGGACGCTGGGCGCAAGCATGTTGTACAGAGTAGAATTAGAATACAAGATAGAAGAGTTATTGTAGTGATGGTCGCCCAATACATTATGTCTGAACGTCCAAATACAGGACAGATTACAAATAGACTGACACAAGATCTTTACAAACAAGAATTTTATAACGAGTACAGTTGTAGACTAGTATAGAGTACCACAATGGACGTCTAGATCTGTAGACTAGTATAGAGTACCACAATGGACGTCTAGATCTGTAGACTAGTATAAAATACCACAATAGACGTCTAGATCTGTAGACTAGTATAAAATACCACAATAGACGTCTAGATCTGTAGACTAGTTCAGCGTGCCACAATAGACATTTAGATTTGTAAATAACACAAGGGCAATGGTTGAGTTGTAATAAACAAAATGACCCAACCAACCTTTCACCAATTTCAACAAAATCTTTGTTTCCTTTATGACTTTGATATATACAGCAATGTACTAGGGAAAACAGTCATGACTCGAAGACCTTAAAGCAACCATTGTGTACATCAACTTATACAAATACCTTACAAACGAAATAATTGCAAAAACATTTTAAACAACCATTGCGTACAATAACATGCAACTGATACAATATTAACCATCATTGTAAACAACATACCATCAACACAATCATGTCTAGCAATATCTTGTTCCAGTTCCACTCAGGAGAACGTATAGTTCAAAAATTACCAATTATTTTTTTTAGTCCTGTAAAGTAACACTAGATTCTGTCAAAACACACGCGATGACTTAAATTAACCAATTGGTTATTTCCGGGTCGACTAAAAAACAACTTTCTAACCATGAAAATGAAAGGAAATTTGTCGTGAAATGTTCATTACTTACAAACTCCTTTTTCTTTAAAGCACATATTTCCTGGGATATTTTCTATCCTGAATGAAAGGCTCACATAACACGTCAACATGTCTTTGTCACCGGATGGGAATTTTTTTATTGCGCCACCTTTCATGTATGACACACCAGTCAGTAGCTGATACAGCATGTAGACGAAGCAGTCAAACGTGAAAAAACCCGGCCCGCATGAATTGTCCAAAAAGACGTCCACACGATGTGACAGCTTGACAACACTTGGGTACGTCCAGACGACGGCGAGGTGTGCGGCCAGCCCACGGACTCATTCATTGACAACAGTGACGGCTTGTGAGGACTCGGGGTGAGTAGCTGGCTGGCGGGGGATTCCCCCTTGCTAATTATAGACTAACACGCATTTTGACGATCCATCGCTGTCGGTTGAATGATTAAATAAGCGATTTGAAGAACAGGACTGACTCACTGTGACTCGAGAGTAGGGTTGAAATAAACCATTGACTTCCGTTTAAAAGAGTCTGAGTCGCAGTGCTCAGTGCTCACTACTGTTAATTATTTTATTAGATTGTAAACACAATGTTCGCATTTCGAGGCTTGTGCTACAGACGAGTAACGGAGAGATCTAAACCAAGGCAACGGCAATGTCTTAATGGTACGAAAGTTTGGTTCAAACATGACAACTAAACAAAACAAAAGAATGTTTACCGCGAGGTTAAACGTGGACATTTACAGCCCATCAGATTTAAACATGAACACAAACACTCCATTAGGTTTCAGAACAAGACTTCCCATCAGGTTTAACATGAACACTCACAATTCATTACATTTAACATGAACACTCACAATTCATTACATTTAACATGAACACTAATGGGCCTTCAGTTAACATTGGACCATAAAACAGATTCGCACAACTAGCGATCAATGAATGTCAACAAGTCCACACTGATCTTAGTGATAGGCTAAGTCATTTAAACCGTACTATGTACTCCCAAGTCATTTAAACCGTACTGTGTACTCCCCAAATCATTTAAACCGTACTGTGTACTTGTCACGTGTGATTAACATGATTTGTGACGTAAGGTCACGTGAATAAGAAACGCGGGAAGAAAGGAGCATTCCTATTGGTTGAAAGTGTTGGGCGAGCAGTTGTTAGAAGACTTCCGTCAAGGAAGGAGGTGATGTGTGTTTGCCTCAAGATTTCCACGTTGTATAACCTCAAATGATATTTCTGTGTACAAAGTATACATATTAAAGTTGTTTTGTTGAAACAAGTTCTTCAGTGGATTATTGTGCACAAGATTATGTAGTGTGAGAATGCCTACAAAAAGAGTTACATATAAAAAGTTAATAGTTACATTGGTGTCGAAGTAAAAGTATTTTGCCATTAGGCATAAGTTCTAAGTGAACACAGTACAAGATATTTTAGAAAGGAGGTTTAGTGGAAACAACAAGTATTGGATATTTCAAAAAGGAAAGTATTCATTAAAAGAAGAAATATTAGCAGCTATCGTATTTTTTGAATATTCAAGTTCGTAAGAAGCTGTGAATAAACTTTTATGGTTCAATGAAAATACAAGAATACTTCAAGATGGCGGCATACAAGCACATGGTCACGGCGTACGGTGTATACAACTAGGTCGCCTAGTTTGTTCTACGTCACAGTCGACGACAGTCCAAGTATACTACACAGTGCTGGAATCTGCGTTGTGTAGGTTTACTGTATGGTGACACACGGTGAACATATATAGGTCGTGACGTCAACAAGCTCAATGCTAGTTGATTCCAGGAAATATTTGTAAACATAACCTGGAACTTGGAAGGCTATGGACTATTAATTATGAAGTGTGAATTATAAATAAAGGAACGGAATTTTTATCCATTCATGGTGTGAAGAGTTTGATAATTGCAATTTTGGATTAATGGAGTGAACTAAATTGTTAAAAACACTACTCGAAAATTGAAATTTTAACCAAGTGACTTTTATTCAAAACGATTGGACCATTTAATATGTTTTGTCAATCTGAGGGAGTATAAAGTATACTAAAGGTCCCGTGTGAGGATTCTTTTGTTGTCTCATCTTGTCAAGGCTAGATTTCATGGTTTAGACGTGTCACTTATTTGAACTTAACATTTTGAATTCAAGATTTTTCATTTGGAAGACTTATAACTTTATCAATATATACCTAAATTCCTTACCAAATTGCTTGACTCATATTATTCAATCAAACTAAACATGGATTACTACAAAGAATTCACTGCCATAGCTAAAGAGATCGGACTAAAGGGAAAAGAAATGAGAGATTTCATTGAAGAAAAAGTAAGCATTGCTGAAGAAAAAGCAAGAATTGCTGAAGAAAAAGAACAGCTAAGAAAAGCTGAAGAAAAAGAAAATCAAAGAATTGCTGAAGAAAAAGAACAGCTAAGAAAAGCTGAAGAAAAAGAAAATCAAAGAATAGCTGAAGAAAAAGAGAGGCAAAGACTAATAATTGAAAGAGAAGAAAGAGCTGCAAAAAGAGAATTTGAACAAATTAAAATGACAACTTAAAATTACAAATTGAGCTAGAGAGTAGAGGCCACAATCCTGGTAATGAAACAAATAGAAGGTCAGCACCAAGGGATACTATCAAAGTAAGAAAATATGATAGCCAGAAAGAAAAAATGGATGTTTATCTGGATTATTTCGAATCCATAATGGCTATGAAAGGCTATAATGAAGAAGATTGGCCAGCACAACTGATGACTCAATTAACTGGAGAAGCATTTGAAGCTTATAACAGTATAGCCAAAGAAGACAAAAGCATATATAAGAATGTCAAAAAGGCACTTCTATGTCATTTTGGAAAGTCAGAAAATGATTATAGAAGAGAATTTCATGAAATGAGAATCAAGATGGACAAAGATCCACAGATCATAGTGCATGAAGCACAAGTCAAACTAACAAAATGGCTGGAACTGACAGCAATAGATACGAGCAATCCAAAGGCCATACTAGACATGGTGTTAATTGACAAGTTTTTAGAAAATGCAACACCAACTCTATTCACATATTTAACTGATAAGAAAGTTCGTACTCAAGCAGAGCTAACAAATGCATTACGAACATTCAAAGACTCTCATCCGAATGTGGAAATGGATAAGAGACAAGACATATTTGCAGCAATACAAATTAAAAGTCAAGAAAAAAGGCAAGGTATGAGAAACCAGAGTCTGCCAAACCAAGGCAACAGACAGTCTATTTGCTGGTACTGTAACAAGCCAGGACATATGGCGAAGCAGTGTTACCACAATAAAGGACAACCAAATAGGGTGTCACCTAATGGCAGCCCTATAAGAAAGAAAACAGAAGAAAAATCAAGACAAGATCACTTTGAAAACAAAGGTAGACAAGCATGGAAAGAAAAATATCATAATTCCAAACATAAAGATTATGATCAAAATAGACAATCATGGAGAGAAAAATATAATCATAATTCCAGACATAGAGATTATGATCAAGAAAGACAATCATGGAGAGAAAGAAATAATCATAATTCCATAAATAGAGATTATAATGAAAACAGAAGATCATGGAGAGGCAAATACAATTTTGATTCCAGAAAAAGAAATTATGATCAACCATGGAGAAAGAATGAAAACCAAGACATGAATGATAGAAAAATAATAAAGTTAAATCGAGCACAGAATAGAAACTAGTGACACTTTAGCCACTATTAAAAATCAAGTATATGATAAAAGGGATGAAGACCATAGTAGCAGAGATAAAGATGGTACTGGTGAATCTGAAACCATTTGTGTGAAATCATCTGAATTAGGAAGAACAATTGGTTGTGTATTAAGCAAAATCAAAGACACAGATACAGAAAATATTTTTCAGATAAAAGTTTCTGACAGTGACTCATCTGGTTGAAATTCTATTGAACTATCAGGAAGCAAAAATGACATTTCAAAAGCTAAGAAACTGCATCAAAGTTGCTGGAATTGATATTGTGAATGGACATAATCGAAGTCATGGTTGGTGAATTATTGAACATTTAACAGTCTGAAGAAACATTCAAAGCCCATCGATTTGAATTCATACTCGTCAACTGAAGAATGACTATCTTTGAACTAGGCTATGCTATTAGCCGACTACAAATTTGACATTAAACCTGTGAAGGGAAAGGACAATGTGGTTGCAGACATATTAAGTAGAATGACAAATAAATAAAGACATTCTGTGAATTCCTCAATGATAAAACCAGAGACTGTATTAAAAAGACATTCTGTGAATCACTAAATGATAAAACCAGAGACTGTATTAATATTAGTCTGTGAATTCCTAAATGATACAACCAGAGACTGTAATTATATTAATATTTTTATTCGTTGAACAATGGACAAGGAACAGTGTTTGAATTCCACTGGATTATTAGTTAATTTTAATAATATTGATTGTTAAAAATATTTTAATTACACAAAATTACAGATGTGTTAAAAAATTTCAGTTTCAATCTTTGCAGCACAGGTAGACTGTTGCAGTCCTACAGATTTTTTCTTATGGATTTTATGCCCAGATGTTGTATGTAAGGCAATGAATGTTCATTGATGATAAATATTTGAAATTTGATTATAGATATAGATTAATTTGATTTTATGAAGACCAAAAATGTTGTATTTCATAAACATTTTTTTTTGAAGGATGGGGGTGAATGTCACGTGTGATTAACATGATTTGTGACGTAAGGTCACGTGAATAAGAAACGCGGGAAGAAAGGAGCATTCCTATTGGTTGAAAGTGTTGGGCGAGCAGTTGTTTGAAGAATTCCGTCAAGGAAGGAGGTGATGTGTGTATGCCTCAAGATGTCCACGTTGTATAACCTCAAATGATATTTCTGTGTACAAAGTATACATATTAAAGTTGTTTTGTTGAAACAAGTTCTTCAGTGGATTATTGTGCACAAGATTATGTATTGTGAGAACGCCTACAAAAAGAGTTACATATAAAAAGTTAATAGTTACAGTACTCCACAAGTCATTTAAACCGTACTGTGTACTCTCCAAGTGTCATTTAAACCGTAATGTGTACACCCCAAGTTACTTCAACCGTACATTATACTCGCCAAGTCATTCAGAACGTACCGTGTACTAGCCAAGTCATTCAGAACGTACCGTGTACTCGCCAAGTCATTCAGAACGTACCGTGTAGTCGACAAGTCATTCAGAACGTACCGTGTACTCGCCAAGTCATTCAGAACGTGCCGTGTACTTACCAAGTCATTCATTCAAGTTTAGCTTATTTCAATGACTATACAGATGTACGAATTCATTCAAAAGCCAAGTGCCGCCAAAAAGTGACGGTGATTTTAATATATAATAAACTCCTAGGATTATTGGCCTACACCACCGTGTCAGCCATGACATCAACACGACCGTGTCATCCATGACATTCATACGGCCGTGTCATCCATGACATCAACACGACTGTGTCAGCCATGACATGTACACAACTGAGCCATTCATGACATCAACACGACTGAGCCATTCATGACATCAACACGACTGTGTCAGCGACATCAACACGACTGTGTCAGCGACATCAACACTACTGTGTCAGCGACATCAACACGACTATGTCAGCCATGATATCAACACGATTGTGTCAGCCACCTGTCAAAGAATGTCAGGAAACCGAATTCCCGCCTAGCTTGGACGACCGCTGCTTCTCAAACTGATTACAGCGGTAACACAAGAGGCGCGATGCAGAGGCGCGATGCAGTGGCGCGATACGGCGCTCTAATTGTCTTCAAAGCTCTAAGGAAAATAGTTCTAAATTGATTGGAAAATAGTTCAAAGATATTGATTCCCTTGGATATGCCATTGGGTCTGAGAACAGAGAAATGTGCAGAGGTTGAAAAAAAAGAAGAGAAGCCCTGGTCCTTAAGATCACACAGGTACTTCTTGAACTGGATTCTTACACACGTGAACCTACCCATGACTCATCAGTCGTTCTTCAGCACGGTTATTTCGGTCTGCGGATTTCACCGACTCAAAACACAATCTGATGTGGAACCAATCATCGGCTGCCTTCATTCATATATAGAATGCCATTGTGTTCACAAGGGCTGCCCTAATAGTTTTTTGTTAACGAAGGGTCTCATTCTACATCTTTAAGTAAGCGCATCGTTTAACGCGCTTGTCACCATATCAACAACTATCTTGGACTGTTTAACGCATGCTACTGACAGCTGAGAGCAATAATACTGTGAGACATCTAAACTTTTCATGTTTATTGAGATATGAATAATCTCTCTCGTTGTTTTAGTGTATACGGCATGTTCACAGAGACCATTGCGGATGTATATATCGAGTTCAATAAAAGTCTAAAGCATTATATAAACACTTGGGCGCCAAGGTTATAGTTTCAGTGCACAAATTAACATATGAGTAAACAATACCACCCCCCACCCCAACCCCCGGGTCAGGCAGAACTAATATTCTTGTTGCATGTTCGTTTTGTTTTAGAGCCAGGTAACTAATGCGGTACACACAGAACACATAATTCAATAGGCTCTCGCGTATTTGGGGCGGGGAGGGGCGATATCGTGTGACCCCAACAAGGACAAGTGACTCGTTTGTCAGTCTGGACTACACGAGGTGCACACTCGGTGTACCGTGAGCGGTAAATATCGTATCCTGAAGTGACTCTGTCAGTCTGGCCTACACGAGGTGCACACACTCGGTGTACCGTGAGCGGTAAATATCGTATCCTGAAGCATGTAGAAAGTCAACAATAAATGCCGTCTCACAAGACCGGGTCATAGGTCAGCAGGGGTTTGGTCGTAAACAGATTATAATTTGTATATGCAACTTGTAAATCTATTCAAATAAGAAATGTATTTTATTTGCATATGTTAAACGTGTAAGTACAGTTGGTGCTTAAGAACGAGATATGACACAAACACGGTTAGTCAGTAGGCCTATACATACAATTCATGGCACCCATTTACAACTTTTTAAAATATATAAACTAATTTTTTTAAAAAAGTAAAACTATGTAATTTAAAAAAAAATTTTTTAAAAAAGGTAAGTAATGTGTTGAATTCGGCCTGTGTTACTACCTCATAATCGTCAATAGGATTTATTATTTAATGTCGTAAATTTATTAATAGAACAATGGGGTATTCAGTGGCAACAATCTCACCAAGCATCAATGAATTATCTGGAACTTAGCAGATTATTGGCAATTTGTCATTTCTACGTTATGGTTATTTCAGTCAGCTTAGTGGACTAGACAGACACAAACTTGCTATCAATTATATTTTAACTAAAGATTTAGCAAACGTATTGTTACTGTTTTTATGTTTCCTGAAAAAACATTCTTTACGGAAAACTTCAACCAAAAAATATCAGCATTAGGTAATCAATCACGTGTTGTTTTCCAGTTTTAGAAATAACAAACCTTATACAGCGCCGATCGCTGGTTGCAGTAGCGGGGACATTGTGTCAAATGTTTCAATGTTCATATATTTACATTTTTAAAATGAACCATGGCATAGCGATAGACTGACGTGTGGTGTGATGGTGATGTCATGTTGAAACAGGTTGTGTAATAGAAAACTGGTGGGTGGGTGAGACTATTAATGTTTTTTTAAAATATTTTAAATTAAGGTCCTGGAATGGGAAATGAGTGTAGAATTAGAGTGGTGGAGATATTGATATAGACGTGATATCTGTGTTCATGTCAGGAAGTGGGGTGTGAAGCACAAAGCCTAGCATGTTGAATATTGAATACAAAGCCTAGCATGTTGAATATTGAATACAAAGCCTAGCATGTTGAATATTGAATACAAAGCCTAGCATGTTGAATATTGAATACAAAGCCTAGCATGTTGAATATTGAATACAAAGCCTAGGATGTTGAATATTGAATACAAAGCCTAGCATGTTGAATATTGAATACAAAGCCTAGCATGTTGATATGATACAAAGCCTAGCATGTTGAATATTGAATACAAAGCCTAGCATGTTGAATATTGAATACAAAGCCTAGCATGTTGAATATTGAATACAAAGCCTAGCATGTTGAATATTGAATACAAAGCCTAGGATGTTGAATATTGAATACAAAGCCTAGCATGTTGAATATTGAATACAAAGCCTAGCATGTTGAATATTGAATACAAAGCCTAGCATGTTGAATATTGAATACAAAGCCTAGCATGTTGAATATTGAATACAAAGCCTAGCATGTTGAATATTGAATACAAAGCCTAGCATGTTGAATATTGAATACAAAGCCTAGCATGTTGAATATTGAATACAAAGTCTAGCATGTATGATATAAGTGTCCGGGGGAAGAACCTGAGATCAACTGAACAGATTCATCTTTCGTTTATTATGGTTTCCCTATTCCTTGTATGTTGTTTTGAACTAGTTTTTATGTTCTCAGTTAAATAGCAAATAATAGCAAATCGTTTTTTTTCTGCTCATTGTTGCTAGTATCCGCGTGTGTTTGGTTTAAGATTCATTCCATCTCGTGTGCCGCTTACCCCACAGGCCAGGACAGAAACCGAAACAGTGGAGCTAAAGTTGTTGTAAGAATAACTTGAACGGTTCGAGTTATTGACTTCCTGACTTTCAAAACTTAACATTTTCCATGACACGCACCAGACAGATGATAGATATATAATGGCAGTAAATATTATACACACACATGGGCACCAGACAGATGTTTGATAGATATATAATGGCAGTATATATTATACACACACATGGGCACCAGACAGATGTTTGATAGATATATAATGGCAGTATATATTATACACACATGGGCACCAGACAGATGTTTGATAGATATATAATGGCAGTATATATTATACACACATGGGCACCAGACAGATGTTTGATAGATATATAATATATAATGGCAGTAAATATTATACACACACATGGGCACCAGACAGATGATAGATATATAATGGCAGTATATATTATACACACAAATGGGCACCAGACAGATGATAGATATATAATGGCAGTATATATTATACACACACATGGGCACCAGACAGATGATAGATATATAATGGCATTACATATTATACACACACATGGGCACCAGACAGATGTTTGATAGATATATAATGGCATTAAATATTATACACAGACATGGGCACCAGACAGATGTTTGATAGATATATAATGGCAGTATATATTATACACACATGGGAACCAGACAGATGTTTGATAGATATATAATGGCAGTATATATTATACACACATATGGGCACCAGACAGATGGTTGATAGATATATAATGGCAGTATATATTATACACACACATGGGCACCAGACAGATGTTTGATAGATATATAATGGCAGCATATATTATACACACACATGGGCACCAGACAGATGATAGTTATATAATGGCAGTAAATATTATACACACATATGGGCACCAGACCGATATTTGATATATATATAATGGCAGTATATATTATACACACACATGGGCACCAGACAGATGTTTGATAGATATATAATGGCAGTATATATTATACACACACATGGGCACCAGACAGATGTTTGATAGATATATAATGGCAGTATATATTATACACACACATGGGCACCAGACAGATGTTTGATAGATATATAATGGCAGTATATATTACACACACATGGGCACCAGACAGATGGTTGATAGATATATAATGGCAGTATATGTTATACACACACATGGGCACCAGACAGATGTTTGATAGATATATAATGGCAGTATATATTATACACACACATGGGCACCAGACAGATGTTTGATAGATATATAATGGCAGTATATATTACACACACATGGGCACCAGACAGATGTTTGATAGATATATAATGGCAGTATATATTATGCACACACATGGGCACCAGACCGATATTTGATAGATACATAATGGCAGTATATATTATACACACACATGGGCACCAGACAGATGGTTGATAGATATATAATGGCAGTATATATTACACACACATGGGCACCAGACAGATTTTTGATAGATATATAATGGCAGTATATATTATACACACACATGGGCACCAGACAGATGGTTGATAGATATATAATGGCAGTATATATTACACACACATGGGCACCAGACAGATGTTTGATAGATATATAATGGCAGTATATATTATACACACACATGGGCAGCTCGAAATAACTATAATACAGTATTTAAGCAGCTTGAGTATTTGTCCACAGACACCGGGATCATTCTAGCTGCAGTCTTTAGGCATATTTCAGATGCTAATAATGGACAATACAGCCAGCTATTATAATCAAACGTCCATTCCAATCCATGGGTGCCTCACTTGTATAACTTAACATATTTTCCTATCTGGCTCTTGATGTTTAAGTACCAAATGACCCCAAATTTACAAAGGCTGGAACCGCATATTAAACCGTATCCGTCAAGTATAGCAATATACGACGAGTGGGGTAGCACTTTCGTATCCTGACGAGTGGGGTAACACTTTCAATGTCTTAACATGTGGGTATCACTTTCACGTCCTGACATGTGGGTATCACTTTCATATTTTGACGTATGAACCTTTCAACTGCTTCCATCAAGCCAGATGCCAATATTCAGCAATAAGTGGCTACGCTGTCTCCGACACGCGCCAGATTTCTTGCATGCAGCACCGTTTCCATCCTAGCAACGTTAGAATTCATGATTCACATTGCTAGATTGCTCTAGTCACATTTAACATTTTAATATACAATAAATACCTTTGTTAAAAATCAATATCTGATTTATAAATTCGCCTTTCACCCTCAGTTCATTCTCGAATAATTAGATAAAATGTTGATGTTTGTATGATTAGTCTAAATAGGTTTTTTTTCGAAACAAGAAAATAAAAGTTTTTTTTTACTCATTCGCGGAAACTAATCCAACTTGATGTGGCGACCTTAAGGACCCCTGCAACGTTCATGAGACGATCATATCAATGACGACCTCCACCAGTAGCCAAGAACATCTCTGTGACGGCCTCCTCCACTAGCAAAACGAACATATCAATGACGACCTCCACCAATAGCCAAGAACATCTCTGTGACGGCCTCCTCCACTAGCAAAAAGAACATATCAATGACGACCTCCTCCACCAATAGCCAAGAACATCTCTGTGACGGCCTCCTCCACTACCAAAAAGAACATATCAATGACGACCTCCTCCACCAATAGCCAAGAACATCTCTGTGACGGCCTCCTCCACTACCAAAAAGAACATATCAATGACGACCTCCACCAGTATCCAAGAACATCTCTGTGACGGCCTCCACAAAGAAAATATGAGTGACGGCCTCAACCAATACCCAAGAACATCTCTCAGTAAATTGCTTCACTACCAGCCGTCTCAGCCAAACATTAACTCTCACCAGAACTAGAAGCCACGTGTCTCACTTTAGCAAGCCAAGACCATGATTTGGGTTAAAGGCTTAACTACCGCCAGACGTACACTTTCCCCATGCGGCCTGTACGCCAATGGTCGGGACCTGTATGCCAATGGTCGGGACCTGTAGGCCAATGGTCGGGACCTGTAGGCCAATGGTCGGGACCTGTAGGCCAATGATCGGGACATGTAGGCCAATGGTCGGGACCTGTAGGCCAATGGTCGGCACCTGTAGGCCAATGGTTGGGACCTGAAGGCCGATGGTCGGCACCTGTAGGCCAATGGTTGGGACCTGAAGGCCAACGGTCGGCACCTGTAGGCCAATGGTTGGGACCTGTAGGCCAATGGTCGGGACCTGAAGGCCAATGGACAGTAATAGCACGATTTTGAACACCCATACGGCTATACAAACTGTATGGCAATGGGCGGTAATAGCAAATGTATAGGCACGTGCATACGTCCATATGGCTTGTAAGACAATGGTCTTGGCATGTGTGCCAATGGTCGGGCCTGAAGGCTAATGGACGATAATAGTAATTTTGTAGACGCAACCATGCAACATGGGCTCAAGCCAACTAACTAAAGACAATACATTCTTCTACCATCTAAAGGCAACGAACTCATTCATCTCTACATTTGGGTTTAAACCACTAAAGACGATACATTCTTCTGATACCAATCTTGGTTCATATCCCGCCCTTTTTTTTAAAAAATTGCTTCTAAATCATTTAAGCCAAAACATATAAACATATGAACAAAGTCAGAGCAGAAATACTCGGTTTTATTGTTTGCAAGCTTTTCATTCATAACAACTTAACGATCTGCGATTTAAATAGCATTTAAATGATGTCAGGTTCACATTTTAAAGAGCAAAGAAGCCAAATACAAGCTAAACTATTGAAAGAGTTGAGTCTGGGTTTGGCCAACAGTCCATGTGTGCTGTCAAACAACTACTATCTGTGTGCTGTCAAACAACTATCTTTGTGTTGTCATATAACTATCGATGTGCTGTATAACAACTATCTTTGTGTTGTCATATAACTATCGGTATGCTGTCAAACAACTATCTTTGTGTTGCCATATAACTAGCGACGCGCTGTCATCAATTTTCCGTGTGTTGGTACAGGTTCATATTTCGATCCTTACAAATAAAATGCATTTATTTTTAAAGTCTTTAAGCAACTGTTTAGCCCAGCTCCCCCCCCCCTTTTACACACACACACACACACACAAACAAGTCCTTACGAAACAAATGGTGAAGGCACAGCGAACGAACGAGTTGAGAACACCGCTTCCTCTGTGCCAAAGTTTGACTAGTAAGTTCCTGTTAGTCTCTTGTAGGACGACGGTAGAAAATAAAGGTCCGCATTATAATACGCCCTGGTACGCGTTCCGTATTCTAAAAGTTATTGACGGACAAATGGGTCATGTATTTATGTCCTGAAGGTTTAACACAGAGCGGTGCCAGGCCAATAGAGCCACACTCAACGGTACAGGGGTAGTGTCCTACAAATTTTTCGGTACCTTATCCACCAGACAGAGGCTTAAAAACAACAACATTGCGTGGTTATCTCCGTACGAGAGATTAGTAAAGATTATCAAGTAGGGGTGTATGCATGCTGGTCTTAATGGAGCTGTGAGCAGCGACAGGGAGGCTGGAGTGGGTTGGAAGGGGGGGGGGCAACTCGTTCACGAAGCAATAACCAACAGGGCGGGAGGAGCATTCTAAGGTCACAAGGTCATAAGGTCGGGTTGGTGTCAAGAGATGACGCGGGGCCTGGGTGGTGGAGATCATGTAACATTGAGTAAATATCCACTGCACGTGCGTTAGATCATGTGGATATATGACCACACTGGCTAGTGGTTTTTGAATTGTGGATACGTGACCACACTTGCTAGTGGTTATTGAATTGTGGATGCATGACCACACTTGCTAATGGTTATTGAATTGTGGATGCATGACCACACTGGCTAGTGGTTATTGAATTGTGGATATATGACCACACTGGTTATTGAATTGTAGATATATGACTACACTGGCTAGTGGCTATTGAATTGTGGATAAACGAAAACACTGACCAGTGGTTATGGAATTTTGGATGCACATTCAGCAAGAAAAAAATTGCGAATGAGATCTTAATGTTTAACAAAATCAGTTGGACCTTGGTTTAACATCAGATAGAAGCTAACAACAGTTGGACCTTGGTTTAACATCAGATAGAAGCTAACAACAGTTGGACCTTGGTTTAACATCAGATAGAAGCTAACAACAGTTGGACCTTGGTTTAACATCAGATAGAAGCTAACAACAGTTGGACCTTGGTTTAACATCAGATAGAAGCTAACAACAGTTGGACCTTGGTTTAACATCAGATAGAAGCTGACAACAGTTGGACTTTGGTTTAACATCAGATAGAAGCTAACAACAGTTGGACCTTGGTTTAACATCAGATAGAAGCTAACAACAGTTGGACCTTGGTTTAACATCAGATAGAAGCTAACAACAGTTGGACCTTGGTTTAACATCAGATAGAAGCTAACAACAGTTGGACCTTGGTTTAACATCAGATAGAAGCTAACAACAGTTGGACCTTGGTTTAACATCAGATAGAAGCTAACAACAGTTGGACCTTGGTTTAACATCAGATAGAAGCTAACAACACCAATGAAAGTTGTTTATCGCAAAACACATATAACAACTAACCAAAACTTGTTAGAATACGGTCACCTCACAAAACCTTCTTTCCTCCAATCTGGGTCAGGTCTTTGGGCATTGTCCGTACAAACTTTGGTCAACATGCAGCAAGACCCCCAGTTGATGTCTTGGTGCATGACGTCATCACTTCCAGGCATTTAATGCCTCGGGTTCCTACATAAAATACCTAATGAATATAGCAGCGCACTGAAGGATCCGCTTGCATTGTCTCATACGGTTAGAAAAAATGGCTGCTTTAAAATAAGTTTTTATGTGTTTTCTTGAACTGTTTCTTGTTAACTATCGATTATCAACTTAAACACATAACTTCAACAGAATATCCGCGCCAAATAAGTTTACCGACTCAGTATAACACATTTTGATTGCATGCTTCTTAATAGTCGTGGAGGGAATGTTTAAAGATTTAATTGAGGAAATAAAACGATAGGAAACGTGAAATCCAGACAATACGATCCAGACTTTGTATAGTTTCCAAGTTCGTTGAAGACAATAACAATGTACTCGGGGCCGCAGATTTGATAGCTTCAGACAAAAGCTGTGCATGTAGTGTCTATTACCGGAATTCCAGCATTAAGGGGTGCCTTCATCATTTAGGGGTGCCTTCGCTATTGAGGGGTGCCTTCATCATTTAGGGGTGCCTTCGTTATTGAGGGTTGCCTTCGTCATTGAGATGTGACTACGACATTGAGGGGTGCCCAAGTCATTGAGATGTGCCTACGACATTGAGGGGTGCCCAAGTCATTGAGATGTGCCTACGACATTGAGGGGTGCCCAAGTCATTGAGATGTGCCTACGACATTGAGGGGTGCCCAAGTCATTGAGATTTGTTTACGACATTGAGGGGTGCCCAAGTCATTGTAGGGGAGTCGAAGTCTTATAGGGAAGCCTTTCTTGTTGGCAAACTCTATCCCAAGAGAAATGCGGTTAGAGTAAGATACAGTTTTGACTAATCTTGCTGATAAGGGAACAGCTTTCAGTTTCTGGAATCGACAGTTATTTTTGAACCAATCTCCACGGCGTGTTTGAAAGGTGTACCAAGTGACACCCTAGCGTTCAATGTGTTGGTCGTATTGATCTGAGGGTTACAAACAATGGGACTTCTATCAAGATAAAGATTCCAGTCAAAACGTCTTATTCAGGGCCTGACATCGGGGTCGTGGGAAATTGTATTACTGGCGATAGGGTCACTAGGAACTTGTCAAAGAGAATTTGAAAATTGCTTAAAACAAGAGTGGGCAAAAACTGCCCAGGCTTAAAACGTTGATTCCTTTTGTATGCTTCTAGTCTTTATAACAAGCTCATGTACTGGCGTGATCTGAGACCGACAGTAAGAACTCTTGTACTGGCGTGATCTGAGACCAGCAGTAAGAACTCTTGTACTGGCGTGATCTGAGACCAGCAGTAAGAACTCTTGTACTGGCGTGATTTGAGACCGACAGTAAGAACTCTTGTACTGGCGTGATCTGAGACCGACAGTAAGAACTCTTGTACTGGCGTGATTTGAGACCAGCAGTAAGAACTCTTGTACTGGCGTGATTTGAGACCGACAATAAGAACTCTTGTACTGTGTGATTTGATGTCAACTTTAAGCACTCTTGTACTGGCGTGATTTGAGACCAGCAGTAAGAACTCTTGTACTGGCGTGATTTGAGACCGACAGTAAGAACTCTTGTACTGGCGTGATTTGATGTCAGACATTAAGCACTCTTGTACTGGCGTGATTTGAGACCAGCAGTAAGAACTCTTGTACTGGCGTGATTTGAGACCAGCAGTAAGAACTCTTGTACTGGCGTGATTTGAGACCGACAATAAGAACTCTTGTACTGTGTGATTTGATGTCAACTTTAAGCACTCTTGTACTGGCGTGATTTGAGACCAGCAGTAAGAACTCTTGTACTGGCGTGATTTGAGACCACAGTAAGAACTCTGTACTGGCGTGATCTGAGACCGACAATAAGAACTCTTGTACTGGCGTGATTTGATGTCAACTTTAAGCACTCTTGTACTGGCGTGATTTGAGACCAGCAGTAAGAACTCTTGTACTGGCGTGATTTGAGACCAGCAGTAAGAACTCTTGTACTGGCGTGATTTGAGACCGACAATAAGAACTCTTGTACTGGCGTGATTTGAGACCAGACAGTAAGAACTCTTGTACTGGCGTGATTTGAGACCGACAGTAAGAACTCTTGTACTGGCGTGATTTGAGACCGACAGTAAGAACTCTTGTACTGGCGTGATCTGAGACCGACAGTAAGAACTCTTGTACTGGCGTGATTTGAGACCGACAGTAAGAACTCTTGTACTGGCGTGATCTGAGACCAACAGTAAGAACTCTTGTACTGGCGTGATTTGAGACCAACAGTAAGCACTCTTGTACTTGCGTGATCTGAGACCGACAGTAAGAACTCTTGTACTGGCGTGACCTGAGACCAACAGTTCATTTGTGCCCTAACCTCACCACAGCATGATTAAACCGTTTCATTTACTGTCACATAGGCAAATAGGAAGTACCAGTCAATGAGTCGCTCCACTATTAGTTTGCCTACTTCTCCACAGTATTAGTGATCCATGAGAAGTAGCTAACAGCATGGAGTCAAGACTATGCACACAAATACACACCACAAAAAACTTGCACATTGCGCTCTAACGCAAGGATTATAAGAGTGATTCTCAAACTGTCGGGAAACACAGTTTGTTTGTTTTTCTTATGGGGGAAGGGGGGGGGTAGTGCAAGCGAAAAATCAGTTTATGTTACAGTAAAATGATTTCAAAATTATTCAAATGCTATTCACACTTTGCTTTCTATTTAATCTTCTTGATCGGTTTTTGTGTGGAAGATTTGAATTAAATATGAGTTATTTTAAAATAAATATTTTAAAGTTAACGTGAGATATTTCTTTAACGGGTTATTTTTACAAATTTACTTACAAGTAGAGCATCTGAAAGTAAGTCTATTCTTGAGTGGGGTGAATATATTGAGGAACATTTGAGTGAATATATTGAGGAACATTTGAGTGAATATATTGAGGAACATTTGAGTGAATATATTGAGGAACATTTGAGTGAATATATTGAGGAACATTTGAGTGAATATATTGAGGAACATTTGAGTGAATATATTGAGGAACATTTGAGTGAATATATTGAGGAACATTTGAGTGAATATATTGAGGAACATTTGAGTGAATATATTGAGGAACATTTGAGTGAATATATTGAGGAACATTTGAGTGAATATATTGAGGAACATTTGAGTGAATATATTGAGGAACATTTGAGTGAATATATTGAGGAACATTTGAGTGAATATATTGAGGAACATTTGAGTGAATATATTGAGGAACATTTGAGTGAATATATTGAGGAACATTTGAGTGAATATATTGAGGAACATTTGAGTGAATATATTGAGGAACATTTGAGTGAATATATTGAGGAACATTTGAGTGAATATATTGAGGAACATTTGAGTGAATATATTGAGGAACATTTGAGTGAATATATTGAGGAACATTTGAGTGAATATATTGAGGAACATTTGAGTGAATATATTGAGGAACATTTGAGCATCGCATTATCAAAAGTTCTGAACCGTTGGTTCCGGTGAAGTGAAATTGGAAAATGACATGCAAGTCAGATGAGATCTTCTGGTCTGTGGATAAGTAACAATGCCGTAGTAGGCAGACTTGGTTAGAGAAAACCTTGTCTATGACGGGCACACCTGGCCTAGAAGACGACATACATTGCAAATCTTGACCATTATCTTTCATTACGGCGCATGTTTCCAGAGAACGAGAGTAAAATGAGACCTGGGAAGCGGGTGGGGGAAGTGCAGATAAAAGTCAGGCGTTTTATACCAGACTTTGACGTCATGCCCTGCAGGTGGTCATAAACCAGGGAAGGAAAGGGAGCACATAAAGGGATCAGAGATGGAAGCAGACAAGACGTCCATGGACAACTTGTCAGGGCAAACAGCATGTTATGTCAAGTGTGTGTCGATAGATCAAGGCATACAGCATGTTATATCAAGTGTGTGTCGATAGATCAAGGCATACAGCCTGTTATTTCAAGTGTGTGTCGATAGATCAAGGCATACAGCCTGTTATGTCAAGTGTGTGTCGATAGATCAAGGCATACAGCATGTAATGTCAAGTGTGTGTCGATAGATCAAGGCATACAGCATGTTATATCAAGTGTGTGTCGATAGATCAAGGCATACATCATGTTATATCAAGTGTGTGTCGATAGATCAAGACATACAGCATGTTATGTCAAGTGTGTGTCGATAGATCAAGGCATACAGCATGTTATATCAAATGTGTGTGTCGATAGATCAAGGCATACAGCCTGTTATGTCAAGTGTGTGTCGATAGATCAAGGCATACAGCATGTTATGTCAAGTGTGTGTCGATAGATCAAGTCATACAGCATGTTATAACAAGTGTGTGTCGATAGATCAAGGCATACAGCCTGTTATATCAAGTGTGTGTCGATAGATCAAGCCATACAGCCTGTTATATCAAGTGTGTGTCGATAGATCAAGGCATACAGCCTGTTATATCAAGTGTGTCGATAGATCAAGGCATACAACATGTTATGTCAAGTGTGTGTCGATAGATCAAGGCATACAGCTTGTTATATCGAGTGTGTGTCGATAGATCAAGGCATACAGCATGTTATATCAAGTGTGTGTCGATAGATCCAGGCATACAGCCTGTTATATCGTGTGTCGATAGATCAAGCCATACAGCCTGTTATATCAAGTGTGTGTCGATAGATCAAGACATACAGCCTGTTATATCAAGTGTGTGTCGATAGATCAAGCCATACAGCATGTTATATCAAGCCTGTGTCGATAGATCTAACTCAAACAGCATTCTTATTAGTAAAGGGCATTTAATGGAAAATTTAGCCCGCCGACCAACGTAAGCTCATTCTCGTTCTTATCTAAAATATGAAGATACTGAATCCGAGACTTCTGTTAAAGTTATTTCTGACCTGCAAAAAAACACTCACACACAATGAAAGTGTCACTCTGAGGCCTGACGGAAAGACCCTCCCAGCCTCCCCTAACTTTCAACACCTGTCTCCTTCTATGGGAGTGGAAGGTGGAGCATCAGGCTTATGTAACGACATTTGGTCCTCTCAATTTGCTGCCACTTCCAACTGGAATCATATTACATGTATCTCCTTTCAATAGACAGGGAGTTGACAGGTCAACAAGTGCCATCGTGCTGGTGATATAAGCCAAAATATGCTACGTTTAGCATTCAAAATGTTTAGACAACAAACAAATCTAAGGACTGATAAAGACTGAATACAATTCATGGAGAAAGTAAAAGCGACGACTTTTGAGTTGAAGACATGTCTGACAGATACTTGAACCTTAAGTACAGTTCTATCGGCGGGTAATAAAAGGGCCGAGAGTGCTTCGTCGAGTATACCAGTACCTGAGTTTGCAAGTTCCCGACTACGTAGGTATCTTGTTTTATTTTTGTCAGCCCTGGTCAACTGTTGAAGGCATTACAGACCTGGACGTAACAGTATCATGATATGGGACATCTCTCGGTGGGACTCAGTTAATAAGAAGGATTTATTGATAAAACGTTGTTCTGTCATTCCTTCGATTTATCTGGCGGTGTAATCACACGACCGATGTGAACTTCTAATACTAATGAATGCTCCAGAGTGTTAGTTCCAGGCCATCAATGATAACCCCAAACTATGACGTGTCTTTTCTCTGACCGCATTCATTTATTCAAATAGATATCCGATTCATAAGAGCATCTAAATTATTTCAATTGATGGGAACAAGATTCAAATGTCTTGGAATCAGTGCAAACTTTACACAAAAATTGCACAGATTTAGATTTTTAAAATCCCCACAGGCGAGCAGAGTAGAGGCATGTAGATTTATGACTAACATCATCGGCTGACCCCTGTATTGACTAACATCATCGGCTGACCCATGTATTGACTAACATCATTGGCTGACCCCTGTATTGACCAACATCATCGGCTGACCACTGTATTGACTAACATCATCGGCTGACCCGTGTATTGACTAACATCATCGGCTGACCCCTGTATTGTGTTTTAGAACTCGTGAACCGTAGAGCAGACTGAGAAAGAGTTATACACTGATGACGCAGTGGGGCGGTGACTGCATCTATCTGAGACATGGCAGTGGGCGTCGTACGACCTGAGGGTTGGATCAAAGGAAGACGGCGAGAAAAGACATGACGAGAATAGGCCAACAGGGCGATAAAGTTGTAGCACTTCCTTCCACTGGCTGGAGGCGTGCTGCAAGTTTGTAATCAGGGACTCGCACGATATTTTAACACAAGATTTACACACGAGACACGGCGCTCAGCATCAAGACGAGTGCGGCTCATGACTTGTCCACTACTAGCGGCATCAAGAGTCCAATGTTATTGGCAGGGAAGTCTTATAACAAGGACAACTCAAATACCTCATGACTTGTCCACTACTAGCGGCATCAAGAGTCCAATGTTATTGGCAGGGAAGTCTTATAACAAGGACAACTCAAATACCTCATGTTATATCACGGAACAACCGGAAAAACCTTTTGCACATATCCATTTGTTAAGAACAATAGAGATTTCCTATAGTCAGCAATAATAGTTGACACATAAAACAAAAGAAATAAGGATGCCACTAGAAAAGAAGTTTACAGAAACAGTTTCTATCGGCTTTTGTTGTTACTTTATTTGAACAGCCACCATTAAATCACTATTACATTCAGAGATAGTATCACATCGGTGTTTATTATTAAAGTCAATAGCCTACACAGTGCACTCCTGAAATATTAACTAAATTAATATGATGACAAGTAACGATCACTAATGTTAACTTTTAACCAAAGTAATATGATGAGATCTAACTGTAAGCACTAACAATCACTAGTGGTGTGAAAAGTATTGACGTTTGACATTTTTAACCAAATTTAAACAGTTTACAGCATCAATAATGGGTATGATATTAAATGTAGTCAAGTTTAAAGTAACATATTACAAAAATACTATATCTGATATAAAGGCTTGCAAAAGTAACCGATCTCTACCTTATGGCCAAGTACCATTCTACATAAATACTAGATCTGATTTCAAGGCTTACAAAAGTAACACATCTCTACCTGATGGCCAAGGAGCGATGCTGGATATTAGAGATTCCTGCCTCCCTGCCGGCAACACCCTGAGATAATCCACTTGGAAAGTTTCGACAATCCTGCATGTAAGCCGGTGATAGCGAGACGTTACGCTGCACAAGCCGAGCCAATCTCGCCTGCCTACATCCCTAGACGCTTGAATGAGTTTGTGGTGACAAAGAGCGTCTTATGAGTCAAGGCTGGGCAATGTTTGCACGGCGCCACGGCCAGCGATAGACGTACGACTTTATGATCAACTTAAGTGGCTCTAGGGGCAGAGCTATCTGACGGCCCACTCTTCGCCTTCAATCGTGGGATACGTTAGGCCGGGGTGCAAACCAGCGGCGGATACTGAAAACTCTTATCTATAGAAGGACATAATGAAATATGAAATAAGAAAAGAATGACACGGTATGTGAACAGGAGGAATTGAACTAAAGAGTGTTCCAATTGAAAATAATTAAATTAGCACAGATGTCTCTTCCCCGACATCTAATAAAAATGAACACACCTCGACCGCGGCTGTTTCGTGTAACACTATACTGTCTATACACTACAGGTGGGACCGACTCCTTCAAACCAAGCTTAAATATTATTACATTGTTTCACCAGGAATTTTATGTTCAGTCTGTCGTTAGAAATGAAATCATGAAGCGACGGCTCAGTTATGTAACTCTAGGTCTCGGTACAAAGAAGACATGAAAATATGTGGGTCAAGTCTGATGAAAGGTCTTGCACAACCTTGACGAATGTTCCAGTCTTTCCATGAAATGGAACCCCTCAACGCTAAAACTTATTTTTCATACTTGGCGGGTATTGGCGCAATTCCCAGAGAAAAGCCGCACTTAGTGTAGCGTTTACATTGAACACTCCCAATATCATTTCAAAAGATTTATCCGTGGCGTCACTAGGGGGTGCTAGTAGCACCAGGTGCACCACACACAGTGGGGACACACCAACAATGAAACAAAATTATGCATATAGGATTGGAATGGTAAATATTCGATGCAGAGTTTACTGTTTAATCTATATATATAAAAATCAAAGTATGTCTGTCTGTGTGTGTGTGTGTGTGTGTGTGTGTGTGGGTGTGTGTGTGTGTGTGTGTGTGTGTGCATGCATGTCCTTTATAGCTGACTAAACCATTCATCCGATCGTCATGAAATTTTTGGAGACTGTTAAGTACCTACCTGGGATGGTAACTGGCAACTTTGTTTTCTAAATTTAACACTCATGGGGCACCGGGGGCCCATAATGTCATTTTTTGCTTATATGAGCTATATAAAAATTAGTTTAAGCGCTAGCTACTGTGTAAATTGTTGGATCTTAACCAAACTTTGTATATGACAACTTGACAGCCAATATTAAAATACTATAGGGCACTGAACTGTAAATAGTCATTCCTTTGGGGCTGGGGGCCCAAAAATTCACATTTCTTAAACGTTTAAGATTTTATTCACCATTCAGTCATTAACAATCTTGACAAATAATGACACATGTATCCATTATTATACAAATTGAAATGAACAGGGGTTTTGAACTTTATATCTTGCATTGAATGGGCCCCGGGGCCCTTAATGTCTTTTTTGCTTATATAAGATATATAAAAATTAGTTTATTCGTTAGCTACTGAGTAAATGAATGGATCTAAACCAAAATTTGAATACAAAAACTTGGTAGCCCATATTAAAATACTATAGGGCACATAACTTTAAATGTCCATTCCTTCGGGGCCAGGGGCCCCCAATGTCTTTTCTTCGTATATGTTTAATATATTTTCCCCCATTCAATTTTTCACGATCTTGAGGAATATATCTATGAGGAAACTTAATTAAATGAAAAGGTTTTTGAAATTTAGATCTATCACCAAATGGGCCCAGGGGCCCTAAATGTCTTTTTTTCTTATATCTATTATATATAAAATCAAAGTATGTCTGTGTGTGTGTGTGCATGTCCTTTATAGCTGACTAAACCATTCATCCGATCGTCATGAAATTTTCGGAGACTGTTGAGTACCCTACCTGGGATGGGTAACTGGCAACTTTTTTTTCTAAATTTAACACTCATGGGGCACCGGGGGCCCATAATGTCATTTGTTGTTTACATGAGCTATATAAAAATTAGTTTAAGCGCTAGCTACTGTGTAAATTGTTGGATCTTATCCAAACTTTGTATGTGACAACTTGATAGCCAATATTAAAATACTATAGGGCACTGAACTGCAAATAGTCATTCCTTTGGGGCTGGGGGCCCAAAATATTCATATTTCTTAAACGTTTAAGATTTTATTCACCATTCAGTCATTAACAATCTTGACAAATAATGACACATGTATCCATTATTATACAAATTGAAATGAACAGGTGTTTTGAACTTTATATCTTGCCCAGAATGGGCCCTGGGGCCCTTAATGTCGTTTTTAAAAAAATCTTATATGAGTTATAAACAAATTAGTCTCTACGTTGGCTGCTTAGTAAATGAATAGATCTTCACCAAACTTTGCATACGAAAGCCTATATTCAAATACTATAGACGCTGAACTTCTAATGCCAATATCTTCGGGGCCGGGGGCCCCAAATGTCTTTTTTCGTATATGTTTAAGATATTTTTCCTATTTACTTTTTAAAGATCTTCAATGTCGTGTATGAAGTATGAAGATGAAGTTTAGTTCAATTCATTTTAAGTTTTCAATCTGACACAGAAGGATGTTATTAGAAGACGCAGGATGTTATTCAGTGACCCCAGGAGAAAGTTATCCGATGACCTCTAGAGGGTGTTATCCAATGACCTCTAGAGGATGTTATCCGATGACCTCCGGAGGATGTTATCCGATGACCTCTGGAGGATGGTTTCCGATGAACTCTGGAGGGTGGTTTCCGATGAACTCTGGAGGATGTCCTCTGGAGGATGTTCCGATGACCTCTAGAGGATGTTATCCGATGACCTCTGGAGGGATCTAGAATAATCCATCCCTCCCCCACCCTCGAAATAAAAATTTTAAAAGACATAATATAATTTTAAAAATCACATGACGCAGTGGGTGTCGAAGACCACTTGATGAGACAGGGACGTTGAAGAAGAGCGTAAAGTTTAAGAGAAATTCAACGTTCTAAAATCTAAATGGAGAGCCAAAGCTGAAAAATTTTCAAATAAGGTTGGGAGAGTCTTTTCATGAAACTTGCATGAGAAGACCAAGTATAGACGTGGAATAAAACATTTCATTATGGAAGATTAAAGTGCGCTCTCTTTATTAACTGACGACGCTTAACGCTGACCGCTGACGCTTACCAGGTGATTGAGCCCTTGTGATTGAACTGTGAACGTGTTAAAGGGGTTTGATGGAATGACCGATCATGATGTGATTGACGTGCACGCGCTAGCCGATGGACCAAGGAATGAGTGTTTACAAACAAACCTCCGTCAACTAGGATGTTACAGTTATCGTAGCTTATATTAAACCAATACATCAGCCTACTCAATGACGTCAAACATGCGACACCGGACACTATCTTTAATAATGTTGCTCAAAATCACTCACCCAATTATTTTTCTTTCATCAAAAATTACGAAAAAAAATAGTTTGAAGAAAGCTATCAACCTAAGAGGAAATAACTCCTTGAACAACTGTGGCATATCAGTTACCTTGCTATGTAGACTCCAGAAGAAAAAGGAGGCAAAAGCCTTGGAATGGTCTATAATGCTGTTCCTTCTCCTAGCCTGGCCCACGTGACGGTGGCACGTGCAGATAGACGAGATCTACCCGACCAGTGGGACTGCGAGCAGCCAGCCACGCGAGGCATGCCATAGCAACAGGGGCAGCAACTCTTGTGACAAGATGGAACCACAATGGGCTCAGGCAGGATATTAGGATGAGATTTGGAGGGGGGGGGGTAACACACCAACAAGGAAATATCTGATAGGAGTGCATTTGTAGAAAAGGTAGAGAGTGGAGGTTGAATATAGTGTTACTTAAAATAGCGAAAAAAGCGGTCGTGGAGGGCGGCGGGGACGAAAACATCGGGCGCGTCCAAATCGTTGCTACCAATAAACTGAGCTGGAACAACAGTCGTTGGTACCAATAAACTGAGTAGGAATGACGATAGAGCAACAAATAAACAGAGCCGGAACAATAGAGCAACAAATAAACAGAGCCGGAACAATAGAGCCACAAATAAACAGAGCCGGAACAATAGAGCAACAAATAAAAAGGGCCGGAACATTAGAGCAACAAATAAACAAAGCCGGAACAATAGAGCAACAAAGAAATTGAGCCGCAATGACGATAGAGCACAAATAAACTGAGCCGGGACAACAATAGCTGCGACCAATAAATTGCACTGGATAAAAGAAAGAGCAAAAAATGATAATGCGTTGACTATCTAAAAATTAAACAAATAATATAAGAAGACATGCACGCGTTCTAAAGAGGGTCAATCAAAGTTTTGGAGTTCAAATTGAAAAGTTAACAAACAATCACCAACAAGCGCAATCAGCATACAACGGCAATCAGCATACAACAGAAATCAGCATACAACGGCAATCAGCATACAACAGAAATCAGCATACAACGGCAATCAGCATACAACGGCAATCAGCATACAACGGCAATCAGCATACAACAGAAGTCAGCATACAACGGCAATCAGCATACAACAGAAATCAGCATACAACGGCAATCAGCATACAACAGAAGTCAGCATACAACGGCAATCAGCATACAACAGAAATCAGCATACAACGGCAATCAGCATACAACAGAAGTCAGCATACAACGGCAATCAGCATACAACAGAAATCAGCATACAACGGCAATCAGCATACAACAGAAGTCAGCATACAACGGCAATCAGCATACAACAGAAATCAGCATACAACGCAATCAGCATACAACGGCAATCAGCATACAACAGAAGTCAGCATACAACGGCAATCAGCATACAACGGCAATCAGCGTAGGTTAATTGTTGATTTCATTATGTTAGTCAAAAATTGTTTACCCTATGTATAAGGGCGGAGAAGTAAACGCATTGGCTTAGAGTTTACCAATAAGACATTGTCTGCTAGAGAGTAAACGCCTGCATACAGTTAACACATAAAAGACGTTGTCTGTCAGGAGTAAACAAGCAATAAAAGAAAATGCCATGTTTTTAAATGTGGAAACTGTAGGAGATCTGAGAGTGCTCACAAACAGCTGTTTTTGTTGATGGTGAAAAGATGCTCCGTGAAAACACGTGTGACGTCAACCAAACATTTGTGGCCAATCATATGTAACTGTCAATAACTTGGTCAGGTACCAATATCAAAAGGGAAAAGTGTGGTCAAGGTAGGGAAGGACACTTGTTTCAAAGAGAAAGTGTGTGGCCAAGATAGGGACCGTTGGTTTAAAGAGAAAGTGTGTGGTCAAGATAGGGACAGTTGTTTTAAAGATAAAGTGTGTGGTCAAGATAGTGACACTCGTTTCAAAGAGAAAGTGTGTGGTCAAGAAGATACACAAAATAAAGATATACTGGAGTTCAAACCGACGTCACGTAAGGCCAGTACGCAGTGGCTGTTTTCACTCATCTCGACTGATGTATTACTAAATCTAAAGTTCCAGGGAGCCATGGAATTACCGCGACTTAACCGATTTCCCTCAATAACGAATCGCGACTTAACGGGATCTATATGTGTTATAATTAATCGAAATTAATCGATTAAATTGTTTCCCCAATTAATCGAAAAACAAATTTGTAATCGGTACCAGCCCTAGTTATTACTGTTATGTTCATGATTGTTTAACGACAAACTAAAGTACTGCTGTACCTTGGGGATTCAATGGCCCCAAAGATGTGAATCTGAAAATAAAAATCGCATTTAAACTAGGGGTGTACAGGATTCAAAATTTTTGAAATCCGGCCACAGTCGGATTTTGCCAGATTTATGAAAGTGTATTTCTGCCGGAGCAGGATTTGTAAAAATGGCCGGAATCCGGATTTACTGGAGTCGAAATCAGGTACACACCTTATTTAAACACGGGGGGTGTGAAGAGAAAACGGGTGAGGCGGGGGCAAAGCCTGCAAGTGTCGGGGGAGCCGCTTGACAGTCATGTTATAATTGACTAATTCTTCTCATATCTCACACAAGCTATGTGGGTAGTAGTGCACCATCTACCCCGTGGAAAGCACAGTTAACGACAACATCAAAACATGTTCAACATAGTTCCGTGTAGACTCACTGGGGTCGGCATAAGAGAATTCCCCCACTCCTCGATGATATTTCCAGAGAAACATTGGTTTCCGATTTCCTACACGCACCTCACGGTACGAGAAGAATGGAGCGATACATCCCGGACCAATCCGTCTGTAGGGGTAACTCAATCTTTCATGGCCTGGCCCCGGAGAAAACTGGTGCCGACGCTGCTGGGTCTATCATCGTGAGGGAAGTAACACTACCAGAGGAGTCAGGCAAAACAAGTAGTAACACTACCAGAGGAGTCAGGCAAAACAAGTAGTAACACTACCAGAGGAGTCAGGCAAAACAAGTAGTAACACTACCAGAGGAGTCAGGCAAAACAAGTAGTAACACTACCAGAGGAGTCAGGGCAAAACAAGTAGTAACACTACCAGAACAGTCGGGCAAAACAAGTAGTAACACTACCAGATGAGTCAGACAAAACAAGTAGTAAAACTATCAGAGGAGCCGGACAAAACAAGTAGTAACACTACCAGACGAGTCAGACAAAACAAGTAGTAACACTACCAGACGAGTCAGACAAAACAAATAGTAACACTACCAGACGAGTCAGACAAAACAAATAGTAACACTACCAGACGAGTCAGACAAAACAAGTAGTAACACTACCAGACGAGTCAGACAAAACAAGTAGTAACACTACCAGACGAGTCAGACAAAACAAGTAGTAACACTACTAAAACTGGCCCCCCCCCCTTTTCCATTCAAGTAATAACACTACCAGAGGAGCCAGGCGAAAAATAATGGCATCTTTTTACTAAAACTCGACGCTCCACATTATTAGCGCCACCGCTTGCCGACGCTAACAGGGGTCGGTAACACACCTATGAGTGTGGAGGATAGGGTTAAGCGTTGTAACGTAAAGCTGTCTTAAAAAGAAAAACTTAAATCCCTTCAACAAAAACATAATTTCAAAGACATATTTCATTGGGATTTCGTACAGAAACAACCTCTACCATTTGGTAAGGATTGGTCTTTGAAACCCTTGGCCTAGTGTTGTGACTATTGAGATGGTGGATCAAGCGATGAGCCAAGAGATTTCTAGCTATTGAGATGGTGGATCAAGCAATGAGCCAAGAGATGTCTAGCTATTGAGATGGTGGATCAAGCAATGAGCCAAGAGATTTCTAGCTATTGAGATGGTGGATCAAGCAATGAGCCAAGAGATTTCTAGCTATTGAGATGTTGGATCAAGCAATGAGCCACGAGATTTCTAGCTATTGAGATGAGGCATCAAGCAATGAGCCAAGAGATTTCTAGCTATTGAGATGATGAATCAAGCGATGAGCCAAGAGATTTTTTAGCTATTGAGATGGTGGATCAAGCGATGAGCCAATAGATTTCTACCTATTGAGATGATGGATCAAGCGATGAGCCAATAGATTTTTAGCTATTGAGATGGTGGATCAAGCGATGAGCCAATAGATTTCTAGATATTGAGGTGGTGGATCAAGCGATGAGCCAAGAGATTTCTAGCTATTGAGATGGTGGATCAAGCGATGAGCCAAGAGATTTCTAGCTATTGAGATGGTGGATCAAGCGATGAGCCAAGAGATTTCTAGCTATTGAGATGGTGGATCAAGCGATGAGCCAAGAGATTTCTAGCTATTGAGATGGTGGATGAAGCGATGAGCCAAGAGATTTCTAGCTCAGTGGTGCACCTATACAACGAGACTTGTTTGGACACCAGCAAAGGGGGGTTAACATGCCAAGAATAATATAAAAAAAACTAAATGGAATTGTGTGTTCTTCTTCACTGACCCTTGACAACCTTTGTTTATAAGTAAACGGTACTGTGACATGTGATGGTGATTTAAAAACCAACACCTCTCTTTATTATGGTACTATGATAGTGCTTCACGGGTCAATAGCGCACCCAAATAATGAGAAGAGAAAGGGTTGCATTCTTTCAATCAGGTACTTATTTTTATAATCAGGACCAAAAAGCCCAATAATGAAGTAATTTGGTTGTGGACTTTGGCCCTCCTGATACAAGTATCTAGGATAGAGGTCTTGGAGCAAAAGGCCAGAACACAAACAAGGGCCATCAACACCCCACCCCTTCGGCTGGCCGCGTTCCTGGTGTTCGTTCGTAGTAGTAGCAGTGTTCTAATGCCCATCATCATCTTACTAGTCTCACCTGCCGCTGAAGCACTTTATGGTCGGTATTTTGTCTTACTTTCAAATATAATATCGCTTTTCAAGGTGTCCGTCCCCCCCCCCTACTGATAATAAGATATGCGCATATATAGGGTTCGATCCCGTATTTTGAAACTACATATGTTGATCTAAACAGAGTATATGTAGGCCTGACAGAACGTCACAAAACAACTCACGTTTCTGCCCTCAACAAACAAATATGCAAAAACTAATAAAGTGAACTCAAATAAATTTAATAAAATAAAAACTTAGCTACGGTGTTATCCAACAACCAAAAATAGGAGGAGGAAGAGCGTTGTACCAAGGTTATAGTATACAGCAGGGGTCGGGAAACTTTTTGTCTGGGAGAGCCATAACCACCGGATATTTTGAAAAGTAATTCCGTGAGAGTCATATATTATGTTTAAAACTAAAAATTCAAGTGAATGTGTGCATTTTTTGTAATTTAAGCACTAAAAGTACAATAATTATGTCTCTGAATTCTTCTTAATAACATTGTTATGCTGTTTTTTAATATGTAATTAAATGTATATCAAAGGAGTCGGAATATTTTTTTTTAATTTACAGTCGAAAATTTGTCGGAGAGCCAGATGCAGCCATCAATAGAACCACATCTGGCTCGCGAGCCATGGTTTCCCGAACCCTGTTATACAGCCTATGGGAAGAGTGGGCGTGGCTAATTTTCAACATGTCAGTCATCCCATGTGGTTTGAGAGTCCTATATAGTAATAGACTTATTAAAGAGTCTATTGTAATTCTATTCACACACGTCTTTCTCTGTGGTTATTGTTGCTGGCGATTGGTATTAATATATCTATACAACGCTGAATGTTTGGAAGGAGTAAGAGATAAGAATAGACTACTGAGAGGCCCAGCAAGGAGTATTAGAGGAAAGTGTAAAAAAATAACAGACTGCAGCTCGGAGGCACGGTCAGGAGGATGGGAGGAGAAAGTCAAATTGGGTTTTCAACAGGTGTGCCAAGTAAACCCAGGAGGATGAGAGGAGAAAGTCAAGTTGGGTTTTCAACAGGTGTGCCAAGTAAACCCAGGAGGATGGGAGGAGAAAGTCAAGTTGGGTTTTCAACAGATGTGCCAAGTAAACCCAGGAGTATGGGAGGAGAAAGTCAAGTTGGGTTTTCAACAGGTGTGCCAAGTAAATCCAGGAGGAGCCTGAGCGTATGAGAGGAGGTGGGGGGAGGGGGGCAATGCCATCAAGTACTTGAGCTTGAAACTCTCAACTGCTGACCTTTCTGAAGGTTGCCTATGTCAAGAATAGACAGTATGAAAATAGAACAGTGAGCTACTCATATTGTTCTGGCATTACCATCACTATGTTGAGACTAACACAGAAGCATAGTATTGCAGGCATTGGGAAACATATTTCTATCAAACTAACAACAAAAAAAACATCTATATTTAATTATATATCCATAAATTTAAATTTTAGATTTTGTAAGGAATTAAATAACTATTGATTAAGATCTCTGAATAATGATACAAAGAGTGACAAACATGCTTTTTTAAACTCAAATGTTGAGATTAAAAAAACAACACATTTTTAACTTCTATAACTGTCAGGGTTTTACCATTTCACATTATAATTTTGGTAATATGTTCTGGGAAAAATTGAAAAAACATACATGTTTCTTAAAGTTTAATTAACTCATTTCTGCCTTATGGTTAACTAAGGCAAAGAGTGGACCAAGCTGTTCAAGAGTCTTCTCTTCATTATTTGAAATGTTTTACAATTAAAAACAAAACAAGTTCATTAAAGTATGCCCCATCTGAAAAGCAGTTAAAAGCCAACTTTTGGCTAATAATTCACTAAATTTTATCTCTTTAGCTCATCCCGAAACATGGTTTTTACAAAATGATTTCTTTATACACTAGAAATAACAGGAAAAAAACAATGAGGCTACTTCCAATGTACGAAATTACTTTGCAGGATTCAAATAAAGCACTTATAGAAATCACAGTTAATGAAATATTTGTCTAGGTATTTCACAGAACAATTTTTCAAACCCTCCCTAAACCTTCTTATATTAATTCATACTTTCCACTACAGATTAATCACATCATAATTAAATTTAAAGGAAACTGTTAAACAAAAAAGCAAAAAAAGATATTAGCACCAAAGGTAAAAATCCATTAAACAAACAAAAAATGTTAATGGAATTTTCTTTACTGTCAAATCATTAAAGCCATACTAGTACAATAACATCTAGTTGAGTTATAGTGGTATATATATGTATTTATATACACACTCACTGTATTCATTTTAAAAACTTGGTAAAAATAAAATCAGAGACATTCTTAAAATGCTGAGAAATTAAGAGGAATCTACTCTCACTTACCTTTGAGTCCATATCATGCTTCCTGTCAATAGTTATTTAAATACAGCTATTCTGGTAGCAACATTCTCTTCCTAAGTGAAGAAAACAATGCTAAAATTAACTTATTTATAATTATAAAAGACAATTTAAAGAAAATATCCTTTAAAGAAATAACATTACTAAAAAACATAGTGTATTTTATTGTGTTATTTCACTTCAAAAAAGAAAGTACATGTAATAACTTGGCTTTAAAAGCTTTATTTAGTTAATTAATCTTAGTGAATAACCCAAGTTAAGTTAGTAAACCAATATTTTTTATTATGCAGTGTCCTTAAGACGTATTTAGTGTTAACAGATTCTATTTCAATCAGAGGTTTAACTTAGGCTTTAGGCCAAGGGTCGGGGAAACATTTTGTCTGAGAGAGCCATAAACACCCATAATATGAAAAGTAATTCTGTGAGAGCCACAGAAACTAAAAATTCAAGTAAAGGTGTGCAACTGTGCATGTGTAATTTCAACACTAAAAGTACAATAATTATGTCAATGACTTCTGTCTATGAACATTGTTATCCTGTTTTTTATATGCAATTAATATGTAGATGAAATGAGTCTGAATAAAAGTTTTTTTGTTTTTATTTAACATTTTATTATACGAACATTTGTCTGAGAGCCAGATGCAGCCATCAATAGAGCCACATCTGGCTCGCGAGCCATGGTTTCCCGATCCCTGCTTTAGGCCAATACTTAAACCATAGATAAATCTCAAGAGGAATAACACAAAAATGTATAGCATATAAGTAAAGGAACTTGTTTTCTCCCCTGTTTTAAGAAAATGCTAGAAGAGGTGAATACTAGCAGACCATTTCATTGTATTATTGGGTGAGTTGATAAACAATTTTAAAAAATTCTGATATTTTTTAGAAATTACCGGTTAGGCAAGACAAAGATGGTGTATCACAATAATATTACAATGTCAAGTAAAATCAATCAGCTCTTTGATTTATTATGATAAAAGAATATTTGGCTGTCCAAACTAAGAAACAAAATTTATCAATAAATTTTAATTTATAATTACATTTGTAATTTTATTAACTCTATAATAAATTAATAATTATAATTATAAATTGAATAATTGAATTACATTTATAAGTCAATACTTTTTTTTACAATGGGGGGTGTGGGGGTTAACTGGGTTGGTAATAAATTATTGATAAAAATATTAGTGTTTTAAAATTAAATATAGGAATCAAGAACAATACTAATACGAAACTGGTCTATACAAACCCCTTTTTGGTTTACTGTAATAGTCTAAGTCTAAGGCAATGCCTAATTTTAAATTTTTATTTGATTAATTGATTTTGCTTCATTTACTTTACCTAAATAATTAAATATTTATAATCCTCGCCCTAGTTTAGTCCTAAACTTACACTTACTAAGACCATACTTACTTAGTTGTTACTTGGTAACTAAGGCCTACTTAATATAGCCTAAATTAAAAGATAGAGTTTTAGTCTTAAGATCCCTTACAGTATTTTAAAAATGCCCACCATTAAAAAAAATTCTCTTTGTTTTTGGAAGATTACCATTACTATTTATAGTTGACTCAGCATTAAAAGGGACATTTTCTAATTCCACATTCAAGTTAAGCCTAACTAGTAAAAGCGACCTGCAATGGCCATAGTATTCGGTGAGCATAATATACCATACAGAACATGAAAGTTTAACGTCAATGATTTTGCGGGATTGCCTTATGCTCTGGACAGCATTACTTATCATTGGTAATTACAATTAATATTATATGACTCTACATGTTATTTAATTCATGTAAATTGAAATAACATTATATAAAAATTATTATCATGAAAAATAAATAATATATTGGCTGAAATGATGTCTGAAAGGCGCAGGTTGACGATTTTTGCCACGATGCTAGAGGCATGTGGTTCACCACAAAATAAATAAGTGTGACCAGGTGCTTGCGATTAAGCTCTGGTTACTTTCTCCATCATCTGGCTATTTAAAATACTTTGTTTTATTTTTATCATACAACTCACAGGTAATATAAAATTCATAGCTAACAAGACCTTTATACTTTATTCGTAACCGATTCATTACATTTACTTTTACCGCCATCACTCATAGTCATGAGCCATGTTTTGTACTGATTGAATGTAACTATAACTATAAGCCACAGCAATATTAACTAGCTTTTATTTTTATTAACTATTGAATAAGACTCAAGAGTAAGACCTTAGACAACTAAGAAGTAGTTGGTCCTGGTCCTTTCTTTACTTGTTACTGTGACTTAATTTAAACCTTTTAGACATTTATTAACACTGTGACTAGGCACTTCAATACTCGTTCGCGCATCTTTCTGCGCATGTAGGAAAAAATCGCAAATACCGTTTCAGTTTTTCACTATACGGGCGTAAGTGCCGTAAGCGATGACGATGGTTTTTTGTGCTTTACGTCACAATTTTTGTTTATTTGTGTAATTTGTCATCAGTGACGAAGAGAGTAGAGTACATTTTGTCGACCACACTGGTATCATTTTCACGCAAGTTATGTGTTTTAGCGATGAGGGGTTTTATTTTTTTATTGGTCGGTATTAACGGTGTAAGGTAAAAAGCATAATATAACTTTCTTTTAGGCTTGAGTTCATAGGGATTAACTTTCTCTTGTACCCAATTCATTTTTTAACCCAAATCAATTTACTTTATTGAAAACAAAAGCTGGCATAAAAAGTTATGATTTTTCTAAGTGTGGTGAGCTTAGTCTAAAATTAAGAAAATGCCGATCGTCATAGAGTCACCTCCCCTTATAAAGAAAATAATAAGGGGTTGTTGCTAACAATAGTAGTAATCGCTACTATTAGTAATGTAATGTTTTATTTAATTTTAGGACAGATTTAAATATTAAATAAATTATAGGGAAGATTCCAGTAATTCAGTAATTTTTTTCTTGTTACATTTTTCTTAAATTGTATTTGGTTATGGAATGGTAATTTAATAATTAGTTAATTATATTTTATATTATTACTATACTTATAGTATTACTATTACTATCATTATCATAATTTATTATTTACTGTGACTGTGTAGTGTAGTAGTAGTAGCCTCCACTTTTGGCAGGTTGTACCCTAATGTCTGGAACAGAAGAGGCATTACCATCCAGACCAAGCTGAAAGTGTACAGGGCAGTGGTGCTCCCCACACTGCTTTATGCTTGTGAAACTTGGACTGTTTATCAGCGCCATGCAAGAAAGCTGAACCACTTTCATATAACAAGCCTCAGGAAGATTCTCGGCATAAAGTGGCAGAACAAAATTCCAGACACAGTGGTACTGACCAAGGCAGGTCTCCCCAGCATCTTCACCCTCCTGATGCAGTCCCAGCTTCGCTGGGCAGGGCACGTTGTCCGAATGCCAGACGAGAGACTGCCAAAGAGAATCTTCTATGGTGAGCTCCAGTATGGCCAGCGGTCCCACGGTGGGCAAAAGAAACGCTTCAAAGACACACTGAAAGCCTCAATGAAAGCGTTTGCCATAAATCCAGACACGTGGGAACGAGCTGCAATGGACCGATCCACCTGGCGCTCTTCCATCCACGAAGGTGCCAGGTCATGCGAGGCAAACCGGATTACCGCCGCAGAAAAGAAGAGGCAAGCCCGAAAGGCCCATGCTGTCAACCCTCCAGGAGATGTCGCACTCGCCCCCTGTCCCTTCTGTTCCCGAACCTTTCGTGCAAGGATCGGCCTAATCAGCCATCTGCGCACGCACAGAAAACCCTCGGATGACTAGAGTGGTCCTCGTTGTATCGACGGACGAACGAACAGTAGTAGTCATGTAGTCTAGTAGACAATGTAGTGGGCTAAGTCAGTAAGTGGGTGTCTACTTTTTAAAAAAAATAATAATTCAACCAAAAATTCTATATGACGTAGGATGAGTAATCTGATCTGTTCATAGCTCTACTCTTCCCTAATAAAAGTATACATCTAATTAGATATCAGAATTATTGATCTAATTTTAAATGCCTCACCCTCAGTCATCAGACTTGCCTTGGCCTTGGGTTTTAAATCATTATCTTATCTTATCTGTTTACAGACGCTCCTTCTATACAGAAGATTATTGCGTCCTAAGCTTATCTATGGAACTATGGTTTGTGTTTAGTCCTGCATTTTATTAGAGATTTAAATGTTGATAAAGTGTTGGTTTTCCTGGATTCTTCAGGCAACCCATTCCACGCCCGAATTCCGGACGGGAAGAAGGAAAACTTGTATGTGTTTGTTCTTGCATACGGAATAAGAAAGGTGTTTTTATCCTTGGTCCTTATGACTTATCGACTTATGTCTTTTGTCTATCTGAATCTGAGGGTTGTATTAAGTTATCTTTGTGTTTTATTTCTAAATAAGAATTAATTGCTTTATGTATGATTACTACTTTGCTCTTGGTTCTTCTATCCTCTAGTGCAGGGGTTCCTAACCAGTGGTGCATGCACCCCCAAGGGGTGCATGAGCAGGTTCCAGGGGGTGCATGAACGATTCAGAGAAAAAAAGAAAAAGTTGAAGCAAAAAAAAGAAAAAGGAAAAAAAAAGAAAGAAAAACTAATAATCTGAAAATGTAAACAATAAGCAAAGGGCGCCCATATACAACCTTTTTGATAGGTACTTCGATATTTCGTTCGCGCATCTTTCTGCACATGTGAAAAATTGACGGAAAAAACTGTTTCCGCAAAATGAACGGTTTCGCTCTACGTGTTCCTCGGAACACCGCCTCTTCAAGTTGTTCTGTCAGGAGGTGCGCTCTGAGCATGAAGTTCTGCTTCTAGCACACTGAGGTTCGCTGATTGTCCAGGGGACGGATACTTTCTCGGTTAGTAGAACTGAGAGTGGAGCTTGCCATTTTCTTGCGAGAAAAAGAGAGTGACCTTGCTGACAAGTTTGACTGTCCAAATTTCATTCATTACTTGCATACCTGGCTGACATCTTCTACATCTTGAATGAGTTGAACACATCTCTCCAAGGACCTGCTGACTGTAATGGATGCTACTGAGAGATTGCAAGCCTTCCTTAACAAACTGCCACTATTCCAACGACGACTAGAAAAGTCCAACTTGGCCAACTTTCCACTCTTGGATGAAGTTGTAATATCTGCTGCAGAAGGAAGCACTGAGGGATCACTGCCTGACAACATCAAAGGGGAAATTTCAGAGCACCTTTCAACATTGCAAAGGTCATTTGATGGGTATTTCTGTCAAGAAATTGCTAGGAAAGACCTTTGGATTCGCAATCCTTTTCTCTGTGACTTGGACAACATTGATGACAGTGACCTTGCTAAAGATGACCTGATTGATTTGAGAACCAGAGAAGTACTGAGGAGTGCCTTCAGTTGCAATACCTTGATTGAATTTTGGTGCGCCCAGCTAGATTCCTACCCACAACTAGCCAAGAGGGCAGTACTGACTCTCCTTCCATTTGCCACAACACCTCATCTCTGTGAAGCAGGATTCTCCACACTTTTGACGATTAAAACCAAGGCAAGGAATAAGTTGAATGCAGACGATGATATGAGAGTTTCTTTGTCCAAAACAGTCCCCAGATTTAAATCGCTGATTGATCATAAGAAGCAGCATATCTCTCACTAAATTCCCTGTTGCCTATTGTCAAAACTGTTGTGTTCGTAAAATAAACATAGTTTATTATGCATTTTCTGCAAGTTTCATGAGGGGGTGCATGAACTTTTTTTGGGCATCTGAAGGGGTGCATGGACCCCAAAAGGTTAGGAACCACTGCTCTAGTGTTTCAAGGTTTAATGATTTAACTAATGGTGTTATTCTTGTCAGTTTTGAATATTCTCCAGTTCCCGTAATGTAATGAATCTGGCAGCTATTTTTTGAATTTGTTCTAGTTTATCAATGTATTCTTTGGTGGATGGGTCCCATACAGAAGATGCATATTCTAGTACAGGTCTCACCAAAGTGAGGTAGCATTTTAGTTTTATATCTCTATTACATTTGTTAAAGTTTCTTTTTATAAAGCCTAAGGTTTTGTTTGATTTTTTATTAACTTCTCATGATTTCTGATTATCATCAGTCAGATTGAAAAAAAGGTTCTACATAAAGATCGTTTTATGATGACTAATGATAATTCATTCTGACACTAACCATCGGATATTCGTGTAAAAATAATAATGTTTACTTTAAATGATAATAAAGTAACAAACCTGTTTTCAGCAATAATTGTGGTGACAAAATGTGCTGAACTAAAAACAATTTACAAATAAACAAATCCAAGCTCGGCGATTTATTAAAATAACTAGGGCTTTCCGGTTCAATTGGTAGTACAGATTTAATGAAGGCATTGACTGTGATTGGATGTTAATATGCGTTTGAACTTAAGTGGCGAAAACCTATTTTAAAATATTTGGATTTATGCTATACTCTTATTATAATCTAAAAATTTCAATCATAAACATATTAACAAAAGTTGACCACAATGCATCATTTTTAAAAAAATGCTTAAACATTTAAAAATAGGAGGCTACAGTTTACTAAAGGATGATGACGACGTTACTATTGAAATACTAAGATTAACTATATCAATGGTCCATGTCAATTAATATAGGCTAAAATAAAACTAAACTAAACTTTAAGTGACTAAACACAACTGAAAAATATAAAGCGATCAAGATCATATAATTTTATTGAATTCATAATTTTTACAACCGTTTGTAGTCAATACTCTGAAATTTCGAGAAAGACAAAGTTTTCTCTTCGTGTTGTTTTGGTCTATGTTAAAAAATCGATCCACTTTGTGAGATTGAGATTGATTTGAACATTTGCTTCGAACAGTGATGCCGCGGCCTAAGAGTAGTAGTAAGAGAAAATGCGATTTTGAGAGACTTTAACATACAATTTTAACAATTTCTAGCCAATTTATCCAGCGTATACGATATTTTATTTTTGAAAATAGGCTTTAAGATCAATTAGCTAATATAAATTAAATCACAATGTTTATATAATATTAAAAAAACAAAATTAAAAATTAGCTATTATTAATTATGATGACAATACTTTGTACATCAGTGCTTCCTACGCCTACTCTCATTTAGAAATATTTCCCCATCTATTTGGATTACTTGTAGAGGAGATCATGCATATTTATATGAAGCCAGCAACATAAACAGGAGATATATATAATATATATATATATATATATATATATATATATATATATATATATATAGTATGTTAAAAAGTGGGGGCGTCTAGATAAACTTATTATTTTGGCTTTGAAAAAGCGTACACATATTGTTTAACAAGTGTTATTTTAAATGACATTGCTTTTTGTGTAAAGTTGGGTTTTAGAGACATAATTATCCTCACAACATGGACGCATTCACTCATTCCGTCAAGAACGGTGTTTTACTAAATTGTGAAATCGGAATAAAGATAGAACTTCAGATTCTTAATTCACACGCAAAACTCATCATTAAATTTGTCGAAAGTGTTTATTTGTCCTTTTAAAGAAAAACAAGGACGCAGAAGGCAAAAGCAACTAGATCCCTCCCCCCCTCTCCCTCTCTCTCTATCTCTCTCTCTGTCTCTCTCTCTCTCTCTCTCTCTCTCTCTCTCTCTCTCTCTCTCTCTCTCTGAGTGAGTGCTATCCAGGTGTATCAAAAGTTATGGTGGAGTTGTTAGAATAAGCATAAGTGCCACACCCCCTCCCTCTCCAGGTTGTGTCCAGTGTTCCCTCTAAGGTTCGTTGGTCCGTGTGCAAAGTGAAAAAACTCGTGTGCAAAGTTGCACGGCAATACTTTACAAAATTTGATGTGCCAATGAACTTTTTGAGCCAGATTAGACATTTAGATGCTCCTTTCGTGAACTCCTGTATACTTACTTTCAAGCATGAAGAATTGTTACCACGCGTTGAACCTCTGCAGCCCATTATTTTAAGACCATCATTTATTTAAAATCATTTCGGATAAATCGTAAGCAGCAGATTCTCGTTTGCTTCAATAAAATATTTTAAAGATTCTACAACGTCTACTTTTTAATTTTCAATCTTTAAATATCACACAACTGGACTTGTTTGATCCTTATGTCAATTATATGATGATATATCGAATAAAATGGAACAATATTTGGTATATTGTTCCTGAAAGATTATTTATTATTATTATTATTATTATTATTGCCAACTGTATCTCCTAAAATTGATTTGATCTCAGTTTGAATTTGAGATGACAAGTTTTTACGCTTTTTCAAACGACGTTCTCGGAGTGCTCGATCCTAGGGACCGTCCATAAATGACGTCACGCTCCTGGGGGGGGGGTCACACTTTTGTGACGTTGCGTGACGAGGGGGAGGGAGGGGGGTTGAAGAAATGTGACGTCACATCAAAAGGGTAACGTTAAATAAAACTTCCACTAAAATATTTGGTCGCTTACAATTTATTTGAAGACTTTTTTTTTCTTTTCTTTTTTTTTAAAATCAGTGCTTCTCAATGTGCCGGTCGGTAGGCCATCAGACACTTGTTGGCGTAAGCTATCAAGAAATGAAAATTAAATCTAATTATAATCCTTAAGTTTGAGAACCCCCAAGATAAAGTATCAAATTGTTACCCTGCTTCGTTTGATGTTGACATCAAAGCATTTGTGATGTAACCGCAGCTCCGCTGGGTTCTCTCACGGCAGGCGACTTTTTTGCCCGTTACCGTTACCCCAAAATATACAAGTTTATGTGTGCGTTTAGCCCCCCCCCCAACCACCCAGACTCTAGGTCCTGCTCACATGACTCGGGGATTTGGGGGAGCGTCGTTATCCCCCCCCCACCCCCGAAAATGCTACTGGTGAGTTTTACAAGCATGACAATTGTATAAAAATGATCTGAATAGGATTATGTGTAGATATTTTAAGTCAAAACGACACGGAATATCATTTTTCTTTAAAGGGGGGGGGGATCTATTCGATAGAATTATAAACGTTTTAAGTTTGATATAATTGTTCGATTGGTTTGTGGTCAAACTCCCCTGGCCATTCTAGATATAATGATAAATGAGCCCATTTAAAATTAGTCAAGTATTCATCAACTTTATTTAATGCATCAAATTCTTGACATCGCAATTCGAGAGGAGCACAAAACAACTTTTCTTCTTAGCTCAGTTTTTAAGGCATTAATTTTAAATATCACAGAGAGGATACTTAATACAGTCAAGTCATGTGATTTAAGATTAGGCCTATTGTCACTCGTGTCAATATAACTGAAAGTATGGTGGATTTAGGTGTCTTCGTATAGTACGTAGGTAAGAAATCTACATAGTTGTCAAATTTTTAAAAATGCATTTTCTGGAATGAACCGGTTCAATAATGGGCATATGTTCCAAGCGTACACGTACACATGACGTAATTTAATATATCTAGTGGATTGTAGTGGATGTTATATGTCCCAAATGAGTCTGCCTTACCCCCAAGAATTCCCTTTTGACCCCAGATTAGGTTATTTACCCCTGTTTGCCGACCTCTTTCTTACGGGATGCCGGTCAGTCAATTGAGGGATTTTCAAAAGAAATACATTTTAAAATATTATTTTTAAATAATTTTTTTCTAAGCAAAGACGTCAATCGTGATGATCAATAGTCAATGTTTAATTTGTATGCATTAAAATAAAATGTAATCTAAGGATGTCAACACAGTTCGTTTTTGAAAGTCGGTTAAACGTTTTTAAAAAAGCGGGTTACAATATTACAATGTAGACCTTCACTAAATAAATAATAAATGCTTAAATGACAATAAAAGTGATTTGAAACATATTTATTTTCAAATAGAAAATAAGTGTTTTTTGTTTTTGGGGGGTGGGGGGGTCAAAGCTTTGTGACGTATTTTTAGAGGAGGGGGTCTAACTTTTTGTGCCGACGCGGGACGAAAGGGGGGGGGGTCAAAAAATCGGCCCAAATCCCATGACGTCATTTATGGACGGCCCCCTACTTTGCAAGCAAATGCATCGGTTCCAGAATATTTATTTGCTACAGTATTGTCCTCTCAACTTTTACAGGTTTGAATGTCAAACATTCTAACAAAATCTTCTTGTCACTTTTTTAAATTTTATTTTACAACAATGTATTGTTGTTCTTTATTAATAGTCTTTTTTAAACCCGATTTCCGATTCCTTCCAATTGCAAAAGACTTTGGTAATGTTGAGCACTTGTTCACGAGTGGCTACATTTGGATTTATGTGTCAAGTTTTAATTCCATTAGATGAGCAATTTTGATAATTATTTTTTTATGCCACAAAAAGACATTAAAATAATGCTTTGAAGAATGAAGCATTTAAGTACACCAACAGTTTTTCCCAGTAGCTTCCTAAGTTAATATCAAAGTTGAATCAATGAAATGTACCAGCAAATTAGTCTTATGTTCGTACACTATTTCAGCCCCTATGTTTTTCAGCAAAGTAGCATTAGTATCAGAAGGCCTTAGATTCATTACGGAGTTTGAAGTTTTGGCAATAGAAACGTTCACATATTTTAATATAGTTTCTTCTTTTCTTGTATTTTTTTTTATCTTGGCTTTTCTTTTCTTTTCTTAAACTTTATTTTAACGTTTTTTCATTATTAGAAGCTAATTAAAAAACGAGGAACCTGCCGCCCCGCCCAAACAACGTGCCGCTCAGAGCATTCGATAGGCTCGTGTTTCAAATTGATAGGGTACAGTCATTTTTTATTTTACTTTTACAACAGGAGTGGCTGTCAAATTTGAAGAATCAACTAATATTAAAGTTACCACCTCATCGGTGTCACGCTCTCACACTACTTAAGCGTCAGGTTTTCAGTACAGTAGCATTAGTATCAGAAGAATTTAAATTTAATATGGAGTTTGACATTTAGGCAGTAGAAACTTTCACATACTTTAGGACATTTCCTTTATTTATTTTATTAATTTATTACTTGGATTTTCTTTTATTTCGAGAAAAATCTCCACTTTCTTATAAAAGTTTCATTGTTAGCACTTATTAACGACTAGGAATGTGTATCCTTTAGCAAATGTTATATTTATATATAAATTTTAAAAAGAAAAGAGAAAAGAAACAACTGCATGTTTTGATAAAATTGAGATGAATAACAGATTTTAATCATTTTGAATCACTGAAACCTAAATGATCTGCATACACATTCAGTCTTAAACAAGCGATAAAATAAAATTTGCTTGTGATATTAAAAACAAAGCAGGCATGACTGGCATGTCAAGTCGGTGGAGAGTTGCAGATGTAAGGTATATAAATAAAACCTGATTGGAATCATAGGCACATACGGATAATTTTTAAGCCATTAAAACTCGTTACTCTCTTACAGCCACACACTAAAATATTTTCACAATCACTTAGTGATAAGCAAAATAGATGCATTTATCACAGCAAATATTCAAAGTAAGTTACTATACAATACAAACTAAATCATGACACGACAACCTACTCTCATAATTGTAACTTCTTTTTAGATGTAACAATAAAATCACGTGATCATGATCAATATAAGCAAGTATCTCCTACAACTAAAACAAACACAAAGCTCATTGATGCTTCTAGCAACGATGACTAATAATATTCAAGCTGCACGTGTCATAGTTCATTCACACCCACCAAACAAGGTGTCACTAATTCCTGAAGTAGAAAATTTATCGAACGCTGAAAGTGTCCCCCAGAGTTTCTAAGCCTGCCGTAAAGACTTGGTGCAGACAAACAATTCATGGTTTTCTTTAACGCTGAAAGTGTCCCCCAGAGCTTCTAAGCTTGCCGTAAAGACTTGATGCAGACAAACAATTCATGGTTTTCTTACTCCAGTTTAAGCAGACCTGATATTTCATGTCGCTCCCCTAATTTCGGCAGCCCATAAGCCTTCAGGATATTATCAGCTTCCTGTCTGCTCTCAGAGGTCAGCGCCCGGCGTGCATCCATAATGAGGTCATGTGACCCGGCGATGTTAAAGTCAACTTTGAGAGCTTCGGCTGCAACTCCCAGGTGCTCTCCCCTGATATCAAGTCTCTGCAGGAGGACGGACAGTGACCTTCTTGGATTGTTCATGAAGTCTTCATACAGGATGGATCCTATGTTGTAGCCCTTGTACCTCAAGTCCGCACACTGCGACACGCTGGCGGCCCATGCAGATGTGAAAATACCAACTGAGTCGAGCTTTTTCGGCACGACTCCGGGAACTTTCTTCTCGTTTAGGAAGACGTTGTAATAATAGAAATGAGATCTGACGAACGGCAAGACGACCGAGAGGATTGTGTTGTCCATTATGAATTTTAAAGCTTTGGGGGCGGGGTCTTGTTGGAGGAGTGCCAGGTTGGACATGACGCTCTTGACACTGTTTCTGTACATGAAGAGATACCGGAACCTGGGGAAGACCTGGACAATGTCCTCTAGCAGGCTGGTGGTGCAGGGCCTGGCTTTGACAAAGACGGCGCTGTAGCGGTCGTCTGGTTTACACAGCAGCCGCACGCAGCTGGCCAGCAGTTGGTTGTATTCACCCGTTTGAATCTGTTTGTTCTTGTACAAGAACCCAAGAGTGGTGATGGCGTCTGGCTCCGATAGAACCAACATTCCAGGAATTCGGTACATCATCTGCTAGGAAACAGATCAACTTTATTTAACTGGATTATCAAATACTATCATACATTGTCACTTTCTACGACTTTTACACGCACACACACTAAAACGCATTATATTCAAAGGATATTAATAAAAGGGTATTATCAAGGCATATTTTCAAAGATTCATCAATTTGAATAAATATTTTACTATTTGAAATACCAATGCCAAAATATTGAGAGGGATGATTTGTTTTTAGGATAGAGATGGGATGTATAGTCAGGATACCATTTATATTATCTAAACGAATACTATCCTCTCCCCCACCCTGCATTACCTGGCTAACCAGTGTGGAGCCACTTCTGGCAGTACACGATAACCACGTCACTGGCACTCGAGGGTTTCCGACGTCACTGGCCATCTTGTGGAAGGAGGCCAGCGGGAGGGTGATGACGTGGACCGCGTGCTGGTACTGGTTCTGGTACAAGTAAGTACTGTGCCTAGACCTGTAAACATTTTCAGACTCTTTGACCTCTATGAAGACGGCTTCTTTTCGAGTCATGCAGTACAGGGAGACGTTGGGTTTAAATATGCAGCTCGGCTGACGGAATCCTTTGTGAGTCGTGATGAAGTTGCTGGGGTCCGCCACGGAGTGATCCAAAAACTTTCTTTTCCAGAAAATCTCTTGGACGTGGGCGCTCTGCTTGAAGTTGAGCCCGCGCGCCGCGTCTCGTCTGATGCGCTCCACGCCGGTTACCGCCCATGTGAACTTTTGGAGGGTCAGGACTAAACGCCGAGTCACACGGTACAACAGAAACATGAGGATCTGAGGACGAGAAAAGTTGGCTATCACTGGTGACACGTGATTGGAGCATAGCTAAATCTTCTATACTAAATTATTGCGCCAAGAAGGCAAGAGTCAGTGCGGTTGTGTGGCTGTGTGATATAGGAAATGTAGTGGCTGTTGTGTTGATCACTTGACGTTTCCATTAATACCGTCAACACTTTCGAAGGTGTAACAGAAACTCTTCGATGTAACAACGCGATTCCTGATATTTTATGGAACCAAATAGAAACCTCTCATTCAGATCTCAAACTCAAGCTTCTACCGCACTCCATGAAAGTGAAGAATAACTCAACTACTATTGCATCATTCTGTCTCCTACTTTAAAACAAATAATGGTGTAAAAACAAGTTTATTTTTGTAATTATTATTTCACTTATGTTATACCAATTTTAATTAGTGTTACCGCTACCCTTTTATAGTACACCCCAGGGCCGGCCCTGGTTCACCCCATAGAGTATTTTTCACCCCTCCGAACCATATACGTTTTTAACAACCTCTATTACATTTAAACAAAGGAACATTTTTAAAACCGAATGTAGTTGTATTTTTACGAATCTCATAGAGGGCTGAATTCGGGGAACGGCATATGTGTTATTTAACTAAAGCTAGTTTGAATATCACCTTAATAGGCTGGGATGGGCAAAGTGCGGCCCACCACAGAGGTTGTTCTTGTTTTTTTTTAGGCCCGCCAAGACATTTAGAAAACGCGCCCTGAACTGAGTTTCGTTTCATATCCGCGACCGAAAGTTCGTCTCGTGTTTTCTATTAGAACAGCTACGTCAACGCCCGTGCGCAAGCAGCGTTCAAACGCACTTTTTCCCCCCTCCATTTATCAGTTTTATTTCAATTTTATCATTG